>JARHVA010002831.1:0-600000 GCA_037957365.1 Torreya grandis
ATCTTACTCTAAAATGTAAAGGCTTGAAAAACTTTCACAAGGGTGCAAGTTTGAGTAGATAACAGTTTGAAAAACATAAAATTTTACAAAGTGTATGGATTGTTATGTTTACATTTCTACTACTTGTTAGATATTACATGTTGGTATTTATTTTAGTATAATTATTTTTATCATATAAATATGCTTCACTTGTTCTTATTGAGTGCTTTCAAATTATATATAGGACTCTGGTCCACTACACTAATCCAGACCAACTATCATCCACCCATTGGGGGGATTTACATCGATCCAGGTTTATACATTTGCCCACTTGGGGGAATTTCCTACATAGTTTCTATAATCAAGTTTTATCTTTACATAATATAAATTATAGTTTATGTATTGATTTATCTTGATATTGATCATTGTTCCTCATTACTCAAATTTTTTGTTGACTGACACTAGTTAGACTCAGTATATATGCATCTAATCATTTACATATATTTATATGACACAGATATACATGATTTCATTTTTGGTTATCTTATATTATACTTGATTGTGTTCTTATGCTTCTTCCATTTTTGAGGGCATTTGAATATGCCATTTTCCATTTTTCTTTGACTCTATGCCACTTCTCTATTTGTATGCCTTGGACATGTGTCCATGTCCCTTGTGTTGATATTCTTATTTTTATATGCAAATATTTGAACATTTCCTTCTATGTAGATCTAAGATAAATTTATTATTACTTTTGTATATGGACAGTTGAACATGTCCTTATATGTCTTATTTATTAAATTTAGTGAGATATGCTCATATCCCTTGTATTATGGCCCCTTAGGCTACCTTTTTCATGCCTCATCTATTTGTATATTTTATTCCATGTATGTTTTTACACCATGACACTTGTATTTTATTGTTACACACACACACACACACACACACACACACACACACACACACACACACACACACACACACACACATTTTTGATGCCATGAGGGACCTCATGTATCTACCCATCCTAATTGGGTGTTGTGATGGACATCATTGCCCTATCCCCCTAGGTAATTAATTACATTTGTTACTATACACATTGATTACATCTATATTGACACCCTTGTGTAATGTTATTTTATAACATACATCTTACGTTACTTACTCATACTCAGATGCATTTACATTTTGATGTTCTGTTTGTACATTGTATTGGAATATCATGCACATGCTTTAGCTAACACATTTTGTAGATCTACTTCTTTAGATGGAAATTTTTGCATAGATTTTATAACTACAATCAAAATAGGGGGCATTACCAAGGGTTTTTCACAAAGATTAGGCTCATGATTTTCTATTCATAGATAATTTATAGCACATAGGCTCAATTTCAAAAATTAGAACTAGACTAGGTAGACATTAGCATTGAGATTGGGACATTAGCACCATAAGGTGATATTTTCCACTATAAGGCACTATTATTTAGTAGCCCCAACTTCATGATATTCTAGGTCATTTAGACTAGTACATTAGGTACAATACATATTTACATAGATATAATCACAAGTTTGACATTTATGTTTAGATTTTGTTCAGATTCATTCATTTTAGCTTAGATTCATACCAATAAATCAGATTTTTGGATGTAATGTGTAGCATTATAACTCCCATATTTAGTTTATTTACATAGATTTAGTTATTATATGCTCAGTTCAAATTCATTGTAATCAAAAACTAGATTGGGGGCATGTGTACAACACATAATTTCCATATACTCAGCTACACATGAGTTGATCAGATGGAATGAAAAACTCCATGTCATTATCTACATTGTATACACTTTCTATCACATTCTAAGTTGTCACTAGATTCATGCCTTACTCCATCTATAATGGTTGTCATTTTTGAGTGGCCCAAAACTATTTAGTATACCTAAGTGGCCATGAAGATGACATGCATAGTTAGATTTTATCAATTATATACTTTTATCACTTTGAGTAATTTAGTTATATATGCATCTATTTCACACAGGTAGGAAATGATGGATTCATGGAATATTGGAGTTAATTATCCACTCACATGAGAGGGTTATACACATTTATAGTCTTATCCAAGCTATTCACAAATAGCAAGATCCACCAAACAGGGGTGGGAAATGATGTAGTCAAAATTGGATTAAGTTCTTAAGCCACCATAATGAGGATTGAGAAAGTCATCAACTTAGTCCAAGCTATTCAATGATATGATTACTATGTACAGTCACACACAAATATTATCACTAATTTCATGCATTGGTTTGCATACCCAATGAGGTTTATTCATTCCTATCTTCTATCTTTACTCAAATTTTACTCATTTAATTCATTTCAACAGTCTTTTTCTTTTGATCATCTCTTAAGTAATAACTAATTTTTGTATGTTTAATTGTAGGATATTTCTTTGGATCATGTTTCAAATACACAGACCTAGATTTACATACTCAAACTCATCTACATGGGCTTCACTTCCAAGGTAAGTCTATGTATGATATTTTATTTATACTAATCATTTCACTTTATTGCATTAATATCATAAAGGAGGGGCAAATGTAATCACCTAAAAGTGGTAATTGGATGTTAAGAGTGTTGCTTGAGTTATCATATTATTAGCTTAGCCCTAGACCTATCTTATAGCCTTAGCGATCCTTAGACACACTTTTTCAGATATTATGTAGACCACAATCACCTACAGTCAGTCAGAACATAATCCCAAGATTATCTTCTCATATCCCAACTAAACTTGCTCAATAGTCTACTAATTGGACATTAACACCACATTTGGGACACTAAAACCACATGGCATTATTGTCCTTAGTCCTAAATCTTCCCAAAAGATAATTTTTCAAATGTCTATCCCTCCAAAGGTTATCCTAAGCATATTTTATTATCTACATAAGCACATAACTCTATAAATATAAGTCTAATTGACCTCAATTCACTAGATGGAAAATAGATGCAAAAGCACATTTAAACCAAAGATAAGTTGAGCAAAATTAAGGTATTTGATCCTTATTTTTCCCTACTTTTACATATTGCCATCTATAACATCCCTAAGCCCAGGTTTCAAATATTTGAAATCTCAATAACATTCAATGCATCCAAGTCCACTCTCAATATATAATTCAATTGCACTTACATCAAGCACTACGTGGGATAACTATATCATGTTTGATCCCTCTTTGGAGTATTGGTATGTAAGAAAATGTATTCACAATGGGGTATTGAAGATGTATATCCTATCCTACTAATGAAAAAATAATTATTTCTCATGCCATACTTGTAAAGAGGATTAAAGTTATCATATTAAATTAGGTTTTATAGGCACAACACAAAGCTTTAGGTTTTATGTGCATAGGAACATGACCTAAAAACATAGGTATAGGTACTCCTAGAAAATAGTAAACATCTTAAAAAGGGGAAATTAATTCCACATTAAGGATGATACACAATCATGGTGCTATTATCCATATGGGTTACTGCTATCTAGTGAGTAGAAAAACACTATAATCCTACTAATGACACTTAAAACTATCTAGAACTCAACTTTCAAAACCCATATCATCCATGATAATCACTTTATATATATATATATTTATGCTTATTTATTGTTATTTTTATAAATTCAAAGAAGGTCAAATGTTATAAAAAATTAATTCTTAACTATTTCAATTTATTTAACTAATTTAGACATCTCATCGCTTTAATCTAAACATAGGTTTTACATAGTTAAACCCTAAAAAGGTTAAATCACTTGGATAATTCAATCATAGTAGAATTTGATCTAGTAAAAAAATGAGATGGAGACTTGGGTATCACCTTTGTAAATTTAATAATACCTCTATCAACATATTGCCTCAATATTGACTCTAAGTGCACAAAAAATCATTATCTTGATGACCATTAATGTGATGATAGTTTAAATAACTTATGTTTCTAATTTTTTCCACTCTATGAAGTACATGATAGTGGTTAGGATAGTCTTAATAATTTCATGAGTCTTATATCTAAATGAATTAAATTTTATGGATTGATTTTTACCATAGAATGATTTAGTCATTGTAGGATTTGATTTAAAAAATGATTATTTCCTTTATTTAGTACTTTAACCTGTGGTTTCTCTAAAATATTTTCCTTGGGACAAGGTGGATCCAATACTTGAATGAAGTTAGATGACTTTGGTGGTAAAAAATCAATATCAAAATCTACCTTGATAATCATTTTCACAAGACCTAATTTATTATCTAATGTAATAGTCTCATAATGAATATGTTGAAATAAATTAGATTCTTGATATAACAAATTTTATTTAAGATGAAAAATGAGACCCCTACCAAAAATATATTATGGCTTTGAATAGATTAGTTGATAAATTAATTATTGCATACATGTCTTAAACCATAATATGTAATCACAAACTTATTGATGTGGGTTTTATGCACACCAAGGGTTCTTACGAGAAGGTCCATAACATTTTAGGATCAGTGAAAGATTCAATCCAAGGCATGAATTATAGGTATCAATTTATAAATAGCCATGTGATGGAGTAGTAGTGAGTGGAGTGGTTATTAACTATGAATGGTTCAAATGTGACATATGTTTGGATTCTACTTTAGATGGATGGTTGAATCTAACATAAAGTGAATTTGTCCAAAAAATATAATAGGAGGGAAGGGTAAGGCAGAAAATAAAGTGTTATGTGACTCAACTAAAGTGTAAACCCTTCCAAGTAGACATTTTCTATCCTAGGCTAGGCAAATGTCAATAAATAATATATGATGTAAATTATCGTTAACATAGTATACAGATAGATATAGTTAATCATCAAAGTAAATAGCTATAACATACTCATTAATTAAAATCAAATATATGATTAGATATATATTATATAGCACATCTTATATCTATAACTAGTAATGTTTATGATTTATAATTAATGAGCACTCAAACTAACAATCTATCCAATTTGAGTAATTTAAAAAAAAACATTTACACAACTTATTCTAGAGTTTATACTTAATGTAAATTCCTCATAAGAAAAAAAATTTGGAAGAAAAAATATTTTAGCAAAAAATTACATAACAGTCAAGAACTTTCCTATTTTGTATTAATTACAACAATTCTCCTCCCTTTAAAATGTTTAAAACATGTGCTTATAGATTGTGATGTAGATGCTTCATCTTCAAAGCTCAATTTAATTTCAGTGTCTAAATTTGGATTGTGAGTAAAAAGTCATGCAAGTTATCCATGAATATAATATATTAAAAATAATCCTAATTTAAACACAAAATCCTTTTGATAAAAAATAAGTCATAGCTAATAACCATAGATTAAGATTTACATGAATTATTAGTTAGAAGTTCCAATACAATTTTAATTTTAACTCAAATAATAAAAGTATCATCATGGAGTATCCTACTAAAGTAACATGCATAACCATTATCATCATATTTTGAATAAAGGTGGTAGTTGTTATTGAAGGTGGTACTAAAGGTACTTGGTGAGGTCAACACACCCCCATTTTTGAAAAATGAGAACCCTTATTTAATTTTACAAATTGTGTTATTAACTAACATTCAAATTGATTAAAATTCATTATTGAATATCATGTTTTGCTTCAAATTTCATTAGCATGTTAGTATGATATTTGATTTCATCTAATATTTATAATGTTTGATTTTTGTTTCCATGTTGTAGATTTAATAAATTTCCATTGGAATGAACAATGTTCAGTGTTTTATGCTTTAAATTCTAACTTAAACCTTTTTTTAATAAACCTTTAGTTTTTGGTCAATTAATTGAGCTACGTATAAATAGTTTTAAAAAACCTAGTCTAAATGTTTATCCTAAGTTCATTTTAAAATAGATTAAAATTTAAATGAGATTCATATTTATGTGGGAACATTTTATTGTATTTTATACCTAGTTTAAACTTTAGTCTAACTCCTAATCATGTTCATTAACACAACCAAAAATTTAGTCTAAAGTTTTATACTAAGTCTATGCATATATCCTAAGAGATTATGTCCTTAATTTTATATTTATAGGTATTGATTAAACATGAAGATGAAAAATGGAAATATCTTGGGAGCTCATATCGAAGATGAATGATCCACATGTAACTTACCAAATTAAAATGTCAAAGATCCTAACGATCAATGCAAGAATGATAAGTGTCATGATCTCAGCAAAGCAGTAACAAATCTAACAAAGAGCGAAGGTCAACAAGTCAAAGATGTTGAGAAGGGATGCAAGAAGGAAAAGCATCACAATCTTGGTAGGTGATCAGCAAATTTATGGTCCACATTTGAGCTTATTTACAAAGAAAGGAATTAGTGATTTGCATTCATTTGTACATCCAGTACATCAATGGTAAAAATGAAGGTGGACATTTCAAAGGGTCCAAATAAAACATGGTAGTAACACATGTCACAACCATGATGAATTAGATGGATATCAATGAATAACATTCAAACTTCTGGATCAAGATCAATCGTGTGGAATAAGTCAAAAATTAAATGGGACTAGATTGAATGTAATGTTTCCATGTGGTGCAAACTTGTTATTCAAATGAAGTCTAATTACAAGTATATAGAGAACCTTATAGTAGTCCTTGATTGAGCTAAAAAGTCATTATACCTAGCAGTCATTATACCTAACCAGTCTAATCAGGTTCATGAGCTAAAAAGTCATTATACCTAACAGTCTAAAGGGTGACTTGGTTGAGCGAATGAGCTAGGAGTGCCTAACTGGAGAAGAGAAATAGGTTTGAAGGTATTAGAGAAAGAGAAGGTCATCATCAGATGTAGAAGACATCATAGTAGTGGTGGGCATTAGAGTTAAGGTGGTTGAGTGGGTGTTTAATCATCTAGGGGGTTGTAGCCTCCTTCCTAGTTGGAGCTAGCTAAAGGTCTAGTAGGTACTGGACTAAATTGAGGGGTGGGTACTCCTTGATCAATTGATGCTGGTCTAAAAGTCTCATGTTTATGATATATTTATAGGAAAGGTAGTCTATTGGCTATAGGATTAAGAGTGGGTTTTATCCCCCATGAGGGTTTCCCACATAGATGAGGTGTACTTGTGTTGATTTCCCTTGATCTTGCTTATGTATTGATTTATTTATGTTATGTTTAATTGTTTGTTTCATTGGAATAAAATGGAATTGATTATGAGATGTTGAGTAAATGATTCACCCCCCCTGCCTCTCAATACATACTTCCAATAATTGGTATCAGAGTAGGACCTTTGAAGGAGGCTTGATAGCCTACATGTGATCCTAAGTAGCTTAAGGTATGATGAAGACAAGTTCATCTTATTTACAATGATTGATAAGTCTATGAAGATCAGAGTTGAAGTCTGTATAGAGGTCTATATGTTAACATTATCAAGTTCAAAGATGAAATATTATACTCAATCCAAATCTAAGATCAAACCTGAGTTGTATGGTAGGGCTTATTGAAGATGGTTTATTGATCATCAAGCAAGACAAGCTATGCATTGTGAAGAGGACCATTAGTGAGTTGATTTATTATTTTTGATCAAGTCTATTCAAGATGTTCAATAAATTTTGTGTTAATTAAAAGAAAGATCAAACCTATGTTGATATACAAAATGACTTTGAAGACATATTAAAAGATAGTCCTATTTGTATTAGGTCTCCATGAGACTTAATGAGGGTATGAGAGCTAATGAAGCTTTTTGAGTAAGAGCAAATGGTTTGTGGATACCTATGCATGGAGAAGACTCATAGAAAATGGAAATAAATTATACGTCAAGTTTTGGTTCATTAATAAAAATTTGTAAGTTTTTGTTTCTACAATAAAATCTCTATGGAAGTTGGTTGTGTCTCAATGTCTCTTAATTGACAAACTAGTGTGACTTGCTAAGTTGAATGGTGGCCTTAGACTCTCAAGGTGACTGATCAAAGTGTTTGACAATGTTCTCAAGGTAATGTTCAAAGGATCATAAGTTATAATAGGGTTATTAGAGTTGAGGATTGGCTTTCATGACCAATGTTTTTCAAGATGAGAATTAGTGTTCATGGGTTCTAATGCTTGGAGCTGATCTAAGAAGTAGGCTAGCTTGTTCTTTATGTCTTTTGAATAGTCACAAAAGTTCTAAAGATATTTCTTATTACTATAGCTTCACAATATTGCTTTTGATCTTGAAAGAGATTTTTGAAAGTGATCTTGAAGGTTTTATGGTGAGTGTCATGTTTCTTTGTTGTCAAGGTGACCTCCTAAGGTCATAGAGAAGTGTGATGGCATCATGAAGAAAGTTTGAGTAATCTAAGGTTGAAGAATGTTGTTTCAAGAGTTGCCTTTGGGTCTATGCCTTTTAGATGAGATGTTTCAAAAAATGGAGAATGATCTAAGGATCATTGATTGCTTTTAAGTATGTTTATTGGTCTCTATTACATAACTGAAGATGCTATAAGATCTGAGTTTTCATAATAGGGTCTTAACTATGAGATGAGGTTGATCCTTTGAGTCAAGTTAAAGGGATTTCATGGAGAGATCAATGGACTAAGAGGTTGTTTATAACCTTAAGGTCATGTAGCATGATTTTTATTATTGTGGTATCCTATTTTGAGTTTTTTTAAGGAAATATTGCTTATCAGATGATTGATAGATAGTATGTGTATACATAGAATTATATGATTGTGTGTTTCCATGAAGTGCTTTAAAGAGTTCTTAGCCATAATAACTTGTGGTGTCTAAAGGATAAATGGTTGAGGGATTGGAGGTCTCTTTCTATGCTTCATGACATATTTCTTTAGGTGGTAGAGAATGTGATTTTTTTAGGAGGTATGTCCAGGTCTCCTAGTCCTAACGTGTATTTTTGATCAATTTTTTATGCTAGTTTTTGAGTGATGATCTAAAGAAGATGATTATATAAGGTCATGAAGAAGATAGTCATGAGTCATTCCCTGGTGGTCTGAGTCTTTGATGAGATTAGACATGATTTTTGTGGTCAAATTTAGAGTTGACCAATTTTGGTAGTGATGACTGCCTAGAAAGTGCCCAAGTTGTTCATATAATGTTCTAAGGAGGACAAAAGTTTGGAAATGAGTGATTCAAGTTAGTTTTGATGTGTCAAAATAGGGAGTATGGCTTGGAGATGTCCATGAGGTGCTTAAATATGAATTTTCCCTTTTTGTTAAGGTGCCTATTGTAGATAATGAGTTAGTATGCATAGATTGCTTGCTTTCAAGGGTCACTTGAAGAATGAAGATGTGTCATGAAGAATTTTTTACTTAGGAAGGTATGCACATGTGATTTATACATGTTCCAAGTGGTTTCATAGGTTGATGAATAATTTTATGCTAGGTGGAGCATTTTGAGTGGTCTATGGCTCTTCTTCTCAAGAGAATGTGTATGGAAGCTTGAAATTTGGCATGGAAGTGAGTTTTGATGGTCTATAGGTGTGGTATCTAGCTCAAGAGTCAATGTTGACTAGAGGTTGACTTTTGACCAAGGATTACTTTGAAGGCCTAGTCATTTAGGCATGATTGAAAAAGTGGTTATTCTTTGGACTTGAGTTATAAAAGATTCAAATCAGTTGAATGGGCCAAATTAGTTACTAAAAAAATTCGTATAGTGGTCTAAATGTGAGCATATTTCAAGTTATTTAAGTTTTTACTCACTAGGAGGCCTAATTGGCTAGTAGGCTAAGGAAGGAAGTATGATATGGAGGATGAGTTGGAGGCTCAATTTTGACATGATTGAGGGGGCATGGTAGTGAACTTTAGATATGGATTTTTATGGCTTAAAGTGGTAAGGGTAGGAATTTATGAGGTTTGTAGTGGCCAAATAAGGTTATAAGGGGTATAAGTAGGATTAGTGGAGAAATTGAGCAATTTCTTTATATCTTTCCAAAGAAGGTTGGTATTTTCAGTTCTAGTTAAGCATGTTGGTCTATTCTAATCATGATTCAAGTTTGGTACTATTCTTTGAGTGCCCTTGGTGTTTTATGTGGTACCTTGAAAGTAATGATAAGTGAGCTTACATGGAGCTTTGGTGCTCTTGTTTTTATTTGAAGTGATGGTAGATATTCTTGGAGGTCCTATAGGTGTGCATGGGTTGTGTAGACTGAGAAGGAGCCTTCAAAGTGGAGTATGGTCTTAGGGGGAGCTATGTTACCATGTAATTGGTGGTACGTCCAAGGATTTAGGTAGCTTGGGAGTAGTTTTTGAGTGTAAGCACATTCCAAGGGGGAATTGTGCTTATTTTAAGTTAGAATGGTACTCTTTTATATGTATTCTTATAGGTAAGCTTGATTCCATGTGTTTCTTATAGCTTATTTTTTTTATTTCTATGGTGCCAAGTGTTGAAGGGTGTCTACTTTATCATTTTAGCAAAGAGGGAGAGAGAAAAGGAGTGTTGCCATCAATGACAAAGGGGGAGATTGTTGGGATATTGATGGTATGTGTAGTCATTGATGTCTATAAGTCATGTGCAATGACAAAGTGGTCTACCAAGTATAGTGAGATGGAGCATGATGGTCTAATGTGCTTGGTGTAGTAAGATGATTGCATGAAGGTTCTTTGGATGAATATATAGTGGCATGGAGCATGGTGTGGTATTGAAAGAAATGATCTTGGAATTTTATATGTAGGTCAAATTTATTTCATGAGGTTCTCATGAAGTATGTAGGTCTGGTAGGTTTGACCATGCATGGTTGCTTGTAGGGTTTTGAGTTTATGGCTTATATGCCATGGTATCAAGCTCAGTATGCTTTGAATATTAATTTTAGACATGTTTAAAGAGCCAAGGAGCTAGGTAGATGACTTATAAGTGGTTTCAAGTGGTCTACAAGGTTATTTAGCTCTTAGCCTAGTTGGCTTAGGTGGGCTTGTGAGGCCTTGTGAAGGGTCAAAGGGTGTTTGTAGGTTGGTGAATATTTTCTTTGCATGGGAGATGGTTAGGAAAGTTTATTAAAGTATGTTTATGAGGTTTGAGGTTAGATAAGGAGATATCAAGTCAAGAAAAGTCTTCATGTGTTTAGAGGGTGCTCAAATGGTGTATTTTGAGCTCGAGAGGAAAGTTCTCACATTCATTAGCTCATGTAGACTTTGCATAGGGATCTAAGCCTTTTAGAGAAGGTGGATAGGGTTTCTAAAATTATTTATAAGCATTAGCTCATTGATTAAGGTCATATTCTTTATGAAATTTTTTTAAGAAGGTAAGCAGGTTTTTATGGTCTAAAACCCTAGTCTTAGACTTGACTAGAGAAAGTTTGTTGGATATAGCCTAGAATGGATTGGTTGACTAAGCTTTACTACTATAATGTATAAAAGACTCATTTAATCATCTCTAGGTGGTAATTATGTGTCAATTTAGTGAGTAGAAGGTACAAAAATATGCTTATTTCTAAATATTGTGGTACTAAAAGTAGATTTAACCAGGTCAATGCAAGTAATTTATTGGACATTAAAGGCCAAGACTTGTTCTTAAAGTCTATAAAATTGTTTTGGCAATAAAAATTCACTGTGTCAATTAGTATGGTTAATCAAGTTGATTAGTCACTAATTTGTAGATAGTGAAAATAGTGAGAAAGACTAATTGGAGTTAGGAAGAATATATTGGAGGTAGGTTTGATGTGTTGCATTCATTGATGAAGGCTAAATGTGGACCAAAGAGTCCAAGGTGTAACATGTTGGTTTGTAGGCCTAATTTATTTAGGTCTCTATTAGGCCTATTTGGAGTATTGGGTCTTAAGGGTAATAACTACCCTAAGGAGTGTATGGATCTTACATATAACATGTATGAGGATCTATTTCAAATATAGATCAAGCATGGAAAGCATCTTGGCTGACCAATATGGTTTAGATGAGAGTATGATATATATACTAGGCCTAATTATCCTATTTGAAGTGAAGAAGGGGGTATGGACAAAAGAAAAAGAAGAAGCTCAATTAAGGAGTAGAGATAGGTCATTGAGGACTATTAAAGGGTGAAGAGGATCAATCATGTTTGTCTGATTAGGTTTATGAGATAATAAGTCATTATACCTAACAAACTAAATGGTGACTTGGTTGAAAAAATAAGCTAAGAGTGCCTACCTAGAGAAGAGAAGCATGTTTTGAGGTGTTAGAGCAAGAGAAGGTCATCATCAGATGTAGAAGACATTATAGCAATGGTGGACATCAGTGTTGAGGTATTTGAGTGGGTGCTTAATCATCTAGGGGGTTGTATCCTCCTTGCTAGTTGGAGCTAGTTAAAGGTCTAATAAGTATTGGACTAAATTGAGGGGTGGGTGCTCCTTGATCATTTGATGTCAGTCTAAAATTATCATGTTTATGATATCTTTATTGGATAGGTAGTCCATTGGTTGTAGGCTTGAGAGTGGGTTTTATCCCCCATGAGGGTTTCCCACATAGATGAGGTGTACTTGTGTTGATTTCTCTTGATCTTGCTTATGTGTTGATTTATTTATGTTATTGTTTAGTATTTGTTTCATTGGAATAAAATGGAATTGATTATGAGATGTTGAGAAATTGATTCACCCCCCCCCTTAGTAGCTACTTCCAATAAACTAAACAATGTAGAACTGAAGATGTGATCAAGTTCTTAGAAGAGAACATCTGTACAAGATTTGGGACACTAGTTTCATTAGTTTATGATAATCGATCAGCCTTCATATCTATTGAGATGACCTAATGGGCTTATGAAAACAAAATAATTATTAAGCTCTCATCAAATAATTACATTCAAGGTAATGGAGTCTCAAAATCAACAAATAATAACTTGATGAAAGCTATCAAAAATTTTGTAGTGTAGTAACCTAGGACATGGCATAAATTACTTAAATATGCTCTTTGGGTAGACAAAAATAGAGTAAAGAAATCTCTAAAAACATCACCATTCCAATTAATATATGGTCAAGATCAAATATTTCTTATCACTCTCAAACTACCAACCTACAAGTTCATGTAGGGATACATGGAAGAAGACCAAGAGTATGCTAATTCAAGGTTGCTTGATATCATTCAAATGGAAGATACAAGAGAAGCAACATTTAGCAACTTCAGCAAACATCAAACCATAGTCAAAATATGGTTTGACAAGTGTTCAAAGATTAAGGTGTTCAGGTAGGGAGACCAAGTTCTCCTATGGGATAAAGCCTCATAACCAAAAGGAAAACATGATAAATTCACTCCCTTGTGGATTTGTCCCTATTAAATTGTTGAGACTTTAGAATATAACAACTTCAAACTCAAAGACTTGCAAGGAGAAGAGTTCACCTTGCTAACTAATGGGCAATAGCTCAAACACTATTTCTCTATTGTCCCACTCAAAGTATTCATGGATAAATTTGTAAGATTAGTTTATGTTAGTGTAGGTAAGCTTAGATCAATTTTTTTCTTGTTCCTAGTTTGTAAATAGTGTTTTTATATATTTATTTACTTTTTTTTTTAATTTGTTGTTGTTTGTTTCCTTTTGTTTTATTCCTTAATTTTAATATGTATTTTTCAAGATAGTTATCAAGCTCTAATCCATATAAATGCTCATAAGAACTTCACAAATCAAGAATGCATGTATGAGCCTTAAACATTGGTTGATCATAGATTTTGGAAATTGGAGCTTGATGTTATAGTTTTGAGAAATTGGTGAAGATTGATATCTAGGTTAATTATTACTTAAAATATTAAACCTTGTTCTAATCTAAGGTTGGTTCTAATAAGGATTCCATATGTTAAGTGAATGTTTGAATCATTGGAATAAATTCATGTTAACACTTTAATAATATTATTGCCTAAAATAAGGTTTATGACTAAGGATGATTGCTTAAAGATTAAACATTTGACAAAATATTAAAACCTAGTTAATTCTAGTTCCCAACCATTTTTTAAAGCTAAATATACTTGAAAAATACAAAAAACAAAGATATTTAATAAAAAATTATTAACTTTCTCAGCAAACTCAATTCTAGTAACCTCCATGAGGGCTATGGATGCCTAGATGGTAGTAGAGCAAGGCCTTGAGTGGAGCTAAAGGTATCTATGTCAAGGCTATGGATGCTTGACTGGTAGTAGAGTAATTCCCAAATATTCCCTTTTCATAAAGCATGATTCATAATGAATATCTAAATATGTTATAATTCAATGATAATGATTAAGGTCATTAAGTTTGGAAGTTGTTCTCTAAATTTCATTGCAATCAATTAAGGAATCAAAACACAGACACAATATGACTAAGTTTTGATGTTTTTTACTAATTATACATTTTTAAGACTTGTTTAAATCATGAATTGGTCTTAATAATGGTACTTGATCACATGGAATGATTGATTTTTTTATTATTTTAAACCAAGAGTGTCTAAGTTCTAACATTTTATAATGTTTCCCCAAGAAGTCACCATTTGTTAAGGTCAACATACTCTCATTTTAAAAAAATGAGGACCCTTATTCAATTTCAAAAATTATGTTATTAATTGACATTCAAATTGATCAAAATGCATTGTTGAATATCATGTTTTGCTTCAACTTTCATTGTCATGTTAATATGATATTTGATTTCATCTAATATTTTTAATGTTTGATTTTTGTTTCCATGTTGTAGGTTTAATGAAGTTCCATTAGAATGAAAATTGTTTAGGTTGTTATGTTTTAAATGCTAACTTAACCCTTTTTGAATAAGCCTTTAGTTTTTGGTCAGTTAATTGAATCTATGTCTAAATAGTGTTGAAAAACCTAGTCTAAATGTTTAGCCTAAGTTCCTTTTGAAATAGATTCAAATTTACACAGGATTCATATTTACACAGGAAAATTTTATTGTATTTTAGACCTAGTTTAAACTTTAGCCTAACTCCAAATCATGTTCATTAACATGACTAAAATTTAGTCTAAAGGTGTATACTAAGTATATGCATATATCTTGAGAGCTTATATCTTTAATGTTATATCCATAGGTACTAATTAAACACAAAAATGACAAGTGGAAAGATCCTAGGAGCTCATATCGAAGATAAACAATCCACGTGTAATTTCCCAAGTTAAAATGTCAAAGATCCTGAGGATCAGTGCAAGAACAACAAGTGTTATGATCTTTGTAAAGTGGTAATAAATCTAATGATGAGTGAATGTCAACAAGTCAAGGATGTTGAGAAGGGATATGGTAAGTACAAGTGTCACAATCTCAACAAGTGATCAATAAAATTGATGCTCCACATTTGAGCTTGTGTATAAAGAAAGGAATCAATGATCAGTGTTCATTCATAAATCTAGTAGATCGATGGTGTGAATGAAGGTGGAATTTTTAAACGGCCCAAATTGAATGTGGTAGTGACATGTGTCATAACTATGATGAATTAGACAATGAATAACATTCAAAATTCTGAATCAAGATCAATAGTATGGAACGGGTCAATAATTTAATGGGCCCAAATTGATTGTAATGTTCTCATGTAGCACAAATGTGCTAACAAGATGAAGTTTGACTGCAAGTACATAGATAACCCATAGAGATATCAATTAACACACTCTTAGGGGTTCAAATTGAAAATCAATGGCCCATGATGAAGTCAAGGCTAGGAAGACTTATTAGGAGATCAACATTGTGAATTGATTAAGCTTCAAGATTGCATGAGGTAATGCCATGTGTCCAAAAGAGACAAATGGTCATATTTTAAATAAATGAGGTGACATGGAAATGCCACATAAGAAAGACACATAAAACTAGAGATCTTATGGAACCCAACACATTAAAGGTATAAATGTGTAATCTAAATTTAATCTAAGTCACATAATCTCATTGTTTGAACTAGATTATCACCATTAAAGCCCTGTGTGAACCTTTAAAAGCCCTAAGGTGCATAGATTACCTTAATTATCTATAGAATCATTATAATTAAATTGAAATAGTTGGATTATCATCCCAAATTAAAAAATTTAGTTAGGATCATAGTAATGGTGACCCATAATCATGTTTCAAAGAAAGATGTTGATCTGTTTTTGACATCAGACATAAAGGGTCATGTGTTCAAGGACATAGAGTTTGTAGCTACTATTTTGAACATGGGGGATAGAAATTGTTCTAAATTATTCTAGATAATTGAAAACTAGCTAGCGATCACCAAGGAGGAAGAAAATATTCTCTCTACAAAGAGGCTTTATGATGACATTGTGGCCATCCAAATGACTAGACTTCATTATGAAACTATAAAACTTGAGGTAATCCATTATATTGCTGTTCTCAATCCCATTTTTTAGGAATATAAAATAGATAAGGGCTTATTAATTAATGAACATAATCAAAGGAAAATTACATTTCACCAATTTCCTTTGAGCTTTACTAAAATTTCCCTAAACCCTAGATTGACTTAACCTTAATTAACTCATGGGCTAAGCAACACAACATGATGAACACCCTAACTATGTGGCTAGAGTTTGGTAACTAGGTATTTGTTGACCTTAATAAGAACATCCCAATAAGTCAGTTAGGCCTGGAATCAATATGGTAATGATAATGTTGAATAAATTTTATGGATGTGCAACCATAGCATATAATGTGGGTACCCATAATATATTTCATAATTGAAAGGGTAATGGTTCCCACACTAGGTAAGATAATTAGAATCTATTTGAGTATACAAATATATGAAATCATGCATAAGAATAAGAACGAGTTTTTTATTATTTCTTATCTCTTAGATGCCCTATGTATAACCACAAAGATCCCAAATCAGAGATAATGGTCTCCAAATGGAACCCAGACCTTTTCTCAATACTATTCTAAGTTTCACATTTATAAATATAGGGATCACATCCAGTTCATTTGTGATTATGTCTACCCATCATTGAGTGAATCTATAATTGGTATCCCTATAGACACCTAAATCTAGCCACTGATAACCTTTAGCTAGGCTTTTGACCAATTTCTACCAAAATGCACACTTTGGCCTAAAAACACTAAAACACATTAAATGAGTTGAAATTGATATATTTAACTGCAGATTTTGGCTAGGGTATCATTAAATGGGGTAATGCAATTTATGGGGCAACTAACTTTGATCAGATCATTTTGAGTCAAAATGCTAATATTGTACCTGGGTGCTCTAGATTGATCTTTTCTATCAAATCTCTTACACAAAACATGTGCCTTTATTATTTGTTGTTGGTAACACCCTAAATGGAATAATGCATCCAACACATTTGATAGTGACTTCTAATTCTAATCCAATTGAATTTTGGACCAATAACAAGGCATTCTAATTAATTTGAGTAATTTGTGCACAAAGTGCTTAAACATGCTTAAGAGCTAATTAACCCAAATCAAGGCCTAATTAATAATTACATGGAAACTTGTTGAAAACTCATTTTTAGAAATGAATATTGAATATCTACATCACCAGGTGACCTCATTTCTTGGGAAGACATCCCTAGGCCATAAATACCATAAATATCAAGATTCATGCCCTCCATGACTCATCAATGCCTTCCATGATGCCCTCCATACCTATTAATTGCTCCCTAATCCCAAATATTGATGAGCCTATTTATCCATTTTAATTACATGATTGGATTAATCCTTAGCCCACATCTCAATCCTGAGATGGATGGTTCAGGTCGATTCTAGACATTCTCAAAAATCTATAAATAGGAGTCCTTACCACATCATTTCTAAGCTTAATTTGTGAAAAGTTATAGTGAAATATTGGTTCCAAAAGTTAAAGAAACTAGTGTTACCATGCTAAATTAATTCTAATCCAAGCCAAGCCACAAGCCAAAGGTGCCAAGGAGAGATGGAGGTAGACAAGCTTCCATTGCCAAGGACTTCATGAGCACAAAACTAAGCAAGCCACTACTACAAAGGCATTTGGGGAATCCAAGGAAGGTGAAGGAATTATTGTTTTTTTTCCTTAATTTTTAGTTGTGTTTGTCATTTGTTTTTGTTACTAATCTTACCCTAGGAACTAGGCATGAAGGTGTTAGATTAGTGTGTTCTTTGTCAATTTATTTTGTGCATTTTGTCACTAACACCATACTAATCTCCTCTTCTTAGTCAAATTATTAGTTCAAAATTCCTATGTCAAGAGTTAGTCCTTTGATCAATAAATCTATTAAATCAATGGGGGATATATGGTTGTACCCTGACTACACTATCATAAGGATTGAGGGAACTCAAAATTCTCCTCTCAAGTTACCAGTCCATGTCCCTAATAAGCTAGCAGATTAAGAGGTAGCCTACCAATTATTCCATGGTATAGATAGCCTTAGAAAAACTAAAATAATTGGACTTATTCATAGCTTCCATATGATAATTTGTAAGACTACCTTCAGATAGTGGGATCACATTGAGGTTGCATCAAATCATGGATCATTTTTTAATCTACAAATAGATAAACTTAGATAATGGGACCCTTATGAAATGATTAAAGGGCATTTGAAAATCAAAGGGATTATAAATATACCCTATGAACATGAGCCTATTGCCTTTGATCATATATACACTAAGGCATCTACTTACTTTGAAGTCACTATAATATTAATGGAACATAACCTAAGACCTGAGTCTAGACTACAAAGAAATCAAAAAGTAGATGATATATGGTAATTGAGCCCCAAACAATATATTTTGGTTAGTTGTGAATCTCCTAGACTCCCATCAATCAGTACATAAGTAGAGACACAAATAGAGCATAAACTTGAGGGAAAAAGTCTAGATGGAATCCCTTCAAGTTCATCAACCCCTAAATCATCTAAGATAATAGAGCATGATCAACCTGTAAACGAGGTTCATATGATAGCCCTTGATCCTAATGAAACTATTGAAGATCAATTAAATATGTTATCCATGGCTTATGATACAAATTTAGATTAAGGAGAATAGGTGTTGATTGAGCTAAGGAGAAAGAGAAGTAAATGGCATTAGACCTAGTGGTTGTTAATCCTTTAAAAAGGAAAGTTGACACTTTTGTTGTCTCAAAGGCTAAGAGACTAAAGGTAACCATCACTCTTCCTTTGAAGGAAGTTAATTTCTTAAATGAAGAGAACATCCTTTATGGACCTCCTCTTACTAAATGGTTCATTTATTAACCTATATTGGAGAGGCCACCTACATATCATCAATGGTATATGGTGAAAGCCATGAGTATTCCTATGCAATAAAAACTAAAACCATAACTTGTTGCTTTGTAAGATGAGGATGCAAAGAGGTTGGCTACTCCAAGCTATTCACCAACCCAATCATAAGTAGAGATCCATTATCCACAGGTGACCCAATATTTATTTAGAATTAGGTTTGATCTAGGGATTGTTGGTTTACATAGAGTGACTGAGAAAATAGCCTTGGTAGGTGGTGAAGAAATTATATACTGAAAGGTGGAACCTTCAACTAATTTGACCCAAAAGGAAATATAGAGGCCTAGTGAAGATACAATCTTTGAAGAAGATATCTTAGAATTAACCTAATCCCAATCAAAATAGTTTCAAATTGGTATCAAAGGGCTAAGTCAACAAAATAACTTAAAAGAGAAATCTATCTTATCAATTCCAGGAGATATGGTCAATCAGTCTAAAACCACTATGTATGACATATTAATCTCTTTGAAATCAACAAGGTCTAGACAGGATATGGTGTAAAAATAGGGTACCTTGGTTGCAAGCCAAGTTAGCCAATGGGAAGCTTCAAGCAATAGAGTGAAGTATTTAATCAATGTTTTGACATAGGACCAAATTATTGGATTTAAGCCAATTAGCCTAGGCCATTTGAATATGGTTGTGGTAATATTAATATAAAATATCAAGGCTTTGAGTAAATGGTCCAAGGAAATGGGGGATCTTTCTAAAGATCTCAAGAAATTGGAAAATATAATGATGCATTTACTAGGGAGTTTAATCACAAACCCAACTACACTCAATCTTATTAGCTTGCTCATAGATGAGAAGTTTAATCATAGAGTTACTCAATTCATGTAGGAGGTGAAAAGCAAAATCCAAGGTAAAATAGGGGTAGATAACAAAACGATCTTAGACATTATCCTATTTATAAAAGAGAGGATTAGTGATGTTAGAAGCATCAAGGAAGCATTGGATAGAGCTGACAAGGACTCTAAAGGCTTGGTTGATCAAGAAGAAGAAATTTTCATAGAGACCAATCATCAATTCCAATTTGATTGATGATCAACATATAAAATTAATGAAGATCCTACAACAAAGATAAGGGATTTCAACAATAAAGGAGTATCAAAGTCAAATTTGTTGACTTGGAATATTCTCTTGTATAAGAACATGTATATCATTTAAGAAAGGAATATTATTTTTGTAAAAGCATGTGCACTTGTAAACTGCATTTCTTATAGGTTATTCCACTTAGAAAGTGTCATTAGTTCTAGAATATTGTAGAAGGATAGTTGTCCTTGACACTTGTACAATTTTCATTTGATATAACTAATCGACATCCCTCATTAGTCTTCTATAAAAGGGGTATTGTCATTTTTAAAAGATGAAGGGGTTTTTGAGAAAAGACTATTACATAAATTTGGAGAAAATTAATGCAAGGAGGATAATTTTGAAAGGATTGTCTTGTCTTTATTTGTGTATTTTTCTATCATGGTTGCTTCCTCAATTAACTGGTCTAATTTTCAGATTTGAATTGTTTTCATAGATTTTAGATGTGAATATTTGAATGAATAGTTGTCATTTGTGTTTATGCTAGATTGATTAAAGGATCTTAGATTCATTTCATTTTTCTTTCTCTCTTATAGATGTGCTTATGCAATTTTCTTATAGAAGTAAATATTTAAATTGAATCTAGTTTTTTATTTGCATTATTTCAACTATCCTTAGACGTTTGCCTGAGATGTGGTAGGATTTGTGATTTAGATATTTAATGTCATATATTTATTTGAGTGAATGTTTGGATGAAATTTAATCTCTATCATAATGTTTGTATTGAATATCAATAACATCTTTATTCTCTTCCCTACCCTTCCTTTTACTCATTTTTTTATTAACTCACTGTAGTTTGGCTTCTATTGTAAATATACATGCTAGCTTAGACTTTAGAATTTAGTTTTAATCATAATTCACTCTATCTAATTCATATTACTTTCATTTTTCACAAGCAATCTTAATACCAAGGTTGATCCCAATAACTAGCTCTATTATCATTTTTGTGAAATAGTTCATTACTTTAGCATTATTATACCAAAGATCTCAAGAAGATCACAACCTATAACTCATGTAATGGATTATTTGAATCCAAAAATGATAATTTTTTCTTAAATACTTTGTAAACCCCTGTGATACACTTTCAGGCATCAATAGTACTATAGCAGATGTGGTCACAAACACTAGTTTTAGCAGAGTATATACTATAGTGTATCTCAAGAACATAGACTTTGTTGTTGAAGGTTGAGATTGAGATGATGAATGTTGCACTTAATATGATGATACTATAGATGAAGTGTCCAACTCACCTTGTTACTATAACTTATTATATTCACCCATACTTGTAAAATCCATTTCAATAATTTCAAAATCAATGATGGACTTTTTGAATAATATTGGAATTTTGTCCATCAACTTCTTGTGTATGGACATGGAGATTTAAAAGAGGAATTCAATATCTCTATCTGACCACATTATCTCTAAGAATGTGATTAATTATACCACATGTTCATTAGTTCTATAAGTGATGCTCTTTACCTCTACTTTAAAGCTAATGGCTACAATATTTAACAAGCTCTCAAAAAAGGGTTTCATAATTATTTTCCATTTTGGTGTATACACACCTATGATGTTAGGGTGTGGAGCTAAAAGCTACACCTTAAGGCAAACAGGAGGGTTTCTAGCATATGCAGTCGCAGGCATCGGCAGGCCAAAACCGACGTCGGTCAGGGGATGCAAAAGGGAAACTAGCATCAGTAGAATATCGGCCGATGTCGGTCACCTCCAAGAAGGCAAGGACTGATGTCAATCGCCTATAGCGGTCTGAACTACTATTAACAAATAGTCAGTTAAGTGAACGCAGAGTTTGCATGTTAAAGACTAGTTCGAGTCTTTGAGCCACTTGTCTAAATTAAGTGTATGCATGAGATCTATATAATAGACTCATGGGCTGTATTGTTAAGTGGAGAATTTGTAGAACCCAAGTGTGGAGCTTGGAGAGTTCTTCCCATGGTGGAATCAAGTAGGATTCCCCATGTATGTAAGATCAGGTTTGGTATGCAGGGTGTTGCAGTATCATGGAGGAGATCTACATGTGATAAGTAAGATCAAGTTTGATATGCAGGGATGTGTGTATGTGAGGGTCAGACAGAGATCAACGGTTGGCCAGGGTCCAAGGTGATAGCAATACATCAATAGGATCATGGTGAGATCTACTTGGAGTACCGGTTCGTACTCGGTTGTACTAGATGTACAATGAGGTGAACAACAGCTTGTGTTAGCTGTGTGTTGTGACCTATGAGAGAAGATTACTCAGGTGGGAAGATTACTTGGAGCCCTTGAGGAGGAAGCCTCACAAAGGTGGAAGAAGATTGTGATCTCTTTATTGTAATTTCCTTTGTAATGAGTTGAATACAATTATGTGTTGCCTCTCATATTCTGTGTGTTTTCTCATTGATAGTTATTTGTTCTTCTAGTATTTCCACATGTTTAATTGCTTATACAATGGTAATCATGTATTCTCTTAAATATGACAAGTTGTGTCAGAGCTTTGGGGAGTTTTGGTCCTATCAATTGGTATCAGAGCTAGGTTGGACGTTCTCAGAGCGAGTTTGACTAACAGATGGCCCAGATCTGTTAAGTGTTTGTTGATTACAGGTTACTCACAGGGGTTGCTATTTGAGTGGGAGTATAGCAAGGTAGAAGATGGTACAATGAGAATGAAGAAAATCAAGCACAAGTTTAACACCACAAGGAGTGTGGTGGGTTGTCTTCAAGTGGGAGCTTGAAGAGGAATACAAGCCAGGATGCAGATTAGATAGAGTACTGTTTTGGGTACAGGTGCAGCTCTTTATCTCCAAGTGGGAGATTGTTAGGGTGTGGAGCTAAAAGCTACACCTTAAGGCAAACAAGAGGGTTTCTAGCATATACAGTCGTAGGCATCGGTAGGCCAAAATCGACGTCGATTAGGGGACGTAGAAGGGAAACTATCATCGGCAGAATATAGCAGATGTGGTCACAAACACTAGTTTCAGCAGAGTATATACTATAGTGTATCTCAAGAACATAGACTTTGTTGTTGAAGGTTGAGATTGAGATGATGAATGTTGCACTTAATATGATGATACTCTAGATGAAGTGTCCAACTCACCTTGTTACTATAACTTATTATATTCACCCATACTTGTAAAATCCATTTCAATAATTTCAAAATCAATGATGGACTTTTTGAATAATATTGGAATTTTGTCCATCAACTTCTTGTGTATGGACATGGAGATTTAAAAGAGGAATTAAATATCTCCATTTGACCACATTATCTCTAAGAATGTGATTAATTGTACCACATGTTCATTAGTTCTATAAGTGATGCTCTTTACCTCTACTTTAAAGCTAATGGCTACAATATTTAACAAGCTCTCAAAAAAGGGTTTCATAATTATTTTCCATTTTGGTGTATACACACCTATGATCCTTATATATATAATGACTTGAACATTTCTCTACTCTTGGTTTGAAAATTGTTGGACCAACCCTTACATTTTTTGATGTTATTCTACCAAATAATCCCTATTGGTACTTATGTGATTCTGAGCCATAATTACATCAGGTGTTAGTATAAACTTTAAGTGTTTTTATGATTTTAGTCAAGTTGATTTACCATTAAATATCAATTTAGAATCTCAATCTTTCATTGATTTATGAAATTTGACCACATCTCCTCCACAATATGTGGTACAAAGTCTTACAAGATCTTTTTACATTGTAAATTATATCTCCAGGGGCCTCAATTACATTCTTCTCTTCTAATCTCTTTTTGGACTACTAAAATCCCTTGAACATATACTTGATTACTCCTTCAATTTCATCAACCATTGTGATAGGATATCCTTCATACTTATTTTTGTCTCTAAGATTTGTTTTCCTTTTCTTTGTCAATGAAAATAATTCATATTATTTTTCAAGTTTGACAAGCTTACCCTAAACCATCAATGTATTTTTCCTCACTCTCTTCAATGTATTAGTCACTTAATCAAACTACATGGCAACTTTTGGTTGTTCAGTGATAACTAAATATTAACTTGTTTATTCTTCTTTTAATTTTTGTATCCATGTAGGGAGCACCATTAGAGTTTTCTAATTATCTTGGGTGGAGAAGAAGAAATAGGAAATTAAGGGTTTCCTAGGGGTTACATTAATATTAAAGGTGTGATATTATCCATGTAATATAGCATGGAAGAAGCATGAATTTAAGTAAAATCAAACAAAGCCTTTCTCCAATTTTTACTCTTTGTTAGTGTAGGAATCCTTATAATATACTTGGTTAGTTTTAGGGACTAATGAACAAAAACAATTTATGATTATGTATGTGTGGCCTATTTAATGGGCATCCCCAACTAGGTGGAAGGTCTTGATTTTATCAACTAGGTAGAAAAAATACATTTGGATACTAAGTTCTAAAAATATACATTAGCCCATGTGGTTTCTTAATTAGTAGTAGAAATAAATATATGAATCAATGGGTCTTAGGTCAATGTTTACAAAAAAATTTGTGATGGAAGCATAAGAATATCTTGTAATACTAATGGTACTAGGAATAGAAGAAATAAAAAAATGTTAAACTTTATAAATCACCTATGTTAGAACATTGGCTGAAAGAACCCTTATTCCCAGATCAATTGTAGTGGGAGTGATAACAATCTGAGTTGAAATTGCCTCTACATTTGATGAAACATCTATGGGAGTTCAAACCATGGAACTAGTATCAACTATTCTAGTAAATATTTACACCCTTATGAGAGGGTTATTTTAGGTTCTCTCACTTCTAGTTAAAAAATGGGATCAACCCTAAGATGTGGATATATTATGATGGGTTTAAACCTCCATAGAAGGTTAGTTCCTCTTGGTAGATCACCTAAACTACTTATTTTGACTTGTAAAAGGGTAAAATGGTTGCAAGGGATAGCTAAAATTATACAAAAGGTGGTTTACCAAAATGAAAGACACTATAAATTTCTTGAAACTAACACTAAGTCAGCTCAAAGATAATCCTCACTCACATAATCTCTCAAACTGGTCATTTTGCATCAATATTCCTAAACTAGGCTCACTAGACAAGAAACGAAGCATGGAGGAGTATAAAAACTCACACTATACCATCATTAGTGATCAAAAAAGCATAAGTTTAGACCTACAAACACCTTGAAATACTTAAAAAAACATTAAGAAAGAAGGACAATCGCCAAATAAGAACACTCCTCCATAAAGTAATCACACACAAGTTGACAAGAACACTAGATGTAGGCAAAGAGATAGGTAAAATAAGTTATATTATTGCTTTAATAGGTTTTTATTACAAATTTTGACAGGGTTTTTCCTTATCAAATGAGATTATATATTTATAATAGATAAGAAGAGGTATACATAAGAGAAAAGGGAAGGGAGAGGAGAAGAAAGCTTTGAGGAAGATGACAACATGGTTTACTAAATTGAGAAAATTCTCCAAAAATCTATAAGCTTTATTAAATATTCCAACTTTCTTCTCAACTCCCCAAAACTCCTCTACTTGACTTTTATGCCCCATCTCCACTTGGTCTTCTATAAGACTCTAGAAATTTTGTGAAGGATTATCACTTAAGCATTTGATATTTGTGGACCTTGAGTGTTTATTTGAATGTAGTATTTTCCTATGGTTCTTTTCTCCTTTAACCTTCAATAACACCTAAAACCTATAACTTGAAGCTTTGATCACAACATAACCTATAAAGGCTTCTTGAGGGCTAATAACCACCATATATGTGTTGTTTGGGATTTATAATAAGTGTAGAGTACATTCAGATTCATATTCATATTCAAGGTTTTCATTAGTTTTTTCAATACCCTTTGATCATTTTCAAACCTGAAATTTTTGAGACTCCATTAATGGAGGTCTTCAAGCTCAAACCTTTCTTCATTGGTTATTATAAAACTCCCATTTAGGGTCATCTTGACAGCATAATAGCCATATTGGAACATTTATAAAAATTACATACATCCATAACATGCATATAAGGATTAAAATGAAGTTTTAGGCTTCCTTGAAGACCTGAAATAATGGTAGAAACCTCCATTATACCTGTAACAATGAGCTTTTCTAGGCCATTTTGAGCCTAAAAAGCACTATGAGATCTTGTAACATGGTGTATATTTATTATTTTAGAATTTAATGGATATAAATATTATTTTAACATATCATAAATTATTTCACACACCTCCACATAAAATTTCAGATCTTAATTCCAAGCATAACTCTTTAAAAATGTAAACTTTGTGCTCTCTTTAGCTCTCCAAGCCACTATGGTTGCCTAGAAGTGATTTTATTTTCATGAATCCAATTTTTAATTGGTTTTAAATATATTTTTATTTATTAATACTTTTAAATAATTATTACATTAAATAAAATCAATTTTTTCCTTTGGAAAAACCTAGAACACTCAATTCTAACTCTGTGTGAGCAAGTGAGAATCCTTGAAATGCTTCTTTAGTAGAATTTTAATTTGTCATTTTATATCTCATAAATTATATTATGTAAATTAAAAAAAATTTAAATCTTAAATTACATAAAAATATACCTACAAGTCAAATTTCAAGTAATTTTATTGAGTAGAACTCAAGATATGCATCTTTTGGGGTTGTCTTAACTTGCCTTGTCAAAAATTTGAGCATGTGTAGCTCTGAGGTTTTCCATTTTATTGAGTTTTATGAGTTATAAATACTTAATTATTTTTAAATTATTACCATTAGGTACCTCCAAAACTATTCTAATATTTTTTTAGCAATCATAAATCAATAAAATCATCTAGAATCACCAATTTAGACTTGGAACACACTCAAAAATTAGAAACCAAGAAACCTAGGAAAGAGAAATAGACATATTTTGAAATTTATGATTTATATGTACATTAAATTTTTTTTTGGAACTTATAAATACCCATAAATTAATAAACTCATTATATTTGATCATTCGATTCTTTAAGTTCCTCAAAAATGCTTTTTCTGACTGTCTTCATCTGCATACCAAAACCCTAAATTTGGATAGCTTATACTTTTTCACTTTTTACATATAAAATTTCATTTAGGAAGGTGTATAAAGGTCATATATGCACCATAATATCTCAACCCACATTTTTTTATAAAATAACTCAAAAAAACAATTCATCTCTTAAAATCAAGCTATGAGGGTTTAAGAAGGGTTTTACTCCTTAATAATTATTCATAGAGTTGTGGGCCTTAATGGTTTTAAAAATTATTTTAAATGGAATTATAAAATATTATACAACCACTTATATAATATCATATACCCATGAAAACTTTTGGATCATGTACTATGAAGATGAAAATTCATCTCGATCTCCTAATTGCGTATTTGGTTAAGAGAGTGCATTTTGGCCTAAAACACCAAAATTCAATTTGGAAAGGCTTGGAATTTTTTTTTAATGTTTTAACACATTTATAATTCCTAAAATATCTCACTCCATTATTTTTAATCTTTAACTATGTAAAAAAATTGTTTGGCCACCTATGAGTGGGCATAGGCTTCTTAAGGCTTAAGATAGGTTTCTTGCTCTCCATATTACTTGAGGAATTTAATGGCCATTAAAACTACTCAAGACTATTGGTATGATGTATTTATATCATTTTATACCCCTTTAAACTTATTTATCCACCAAAATTTCTTGGAATTAGCTTTGGTATACCTGCAACTTTTGGCTTGGTGTTGTGCATAGGTGTCTTAAGCTAGTTTAGGCACCTTAGACTCTTTGTGACTCTTCTAATATTTTTATCATATATAAAGGTTCCATATATTAATTATTTATTATTATTAAAGTTAATCAAGACACTTTTAGTGCTCTAAAACAAGGAAATTATACCTGTAACTAATTGGTTTACATTAATTGAGAATGGCCATTTTACTCAAAACCCTCAAAACTTGCTTGGACCTTGATTACGAAAACCTCATTATTAAAATTTATTCTCTTATCATATTTATAATTTTTTTAAATATATTTGTCACCTCAATTTCTATCTAACACCTCATTTCATACTTGAGGCTCATATAAGCTCATGTTTCCTTGTAGCCCTGTTTTTATGCAAAGCTCCTTGTTGGGAGCAATCCAGAGGTGACCTCGGCAAACTAGGAATATATTTGATAACCCATTTGGATCATTAAGTTTTTTTAATCATTTCATGATCCAAAACCCAAGTTAATTTCACTTACTCCTCCCTTCTCTCTCTCCAATTAGGCCTATTTTAGGCTTGTGAGCGCCAAGACTAAATTTTGGCCTTTTTGAGCTCTTTCACATGTGTAACCTATATAAAAGTATGTGATTCACTTTTATGTATATCTCATGATACTCCATGTCAATTTTTGAGTCTTGGTTCATTTCATAGATGTGAAAACAAATAAATGCCCTTCCTAGGCATAGTAAATGCATAGACCTAAGAGGGTGATGAACTATAACACCTATAATAATAGATTGGAAACTTTTATGGAAGGTGTGTGATGATGTATGTGACTTTACAAAACCATAAAAACATCCCATATAATTATAAGGGAGTGTAACTAAGCATAAACCTCATTGAAGGCCCTCTTTCAAGCTTGTGCATCATAAGCTAAGGGCCTAAATTTGTATTTTGGATGATATTAACACCTAAAAATGATTATATATGCCTTAGGGAGGAAATTATGTATACCTTATATTATTTAAAAATATAACCAAGCTGTTGTACTTAGAAAAACCCACAAAAATATATTCAACCATGCCTCCAAGAAGGCCAAAACTACATCCTTCTTCAATCAAACATCTCTCCTCTACTCGAAATGACTTGAAATGGTATAAAACATGTTTTAAGGGGTTAAATTATCTGAAAGGAAGTATATTAATTCAAAACCAAATTGGCTTCTTCAAAAAACCTCATTTAACCTTTAAAAATTTTATTTGAAGGCTCATCAAGTGACTTAATGCACTTTTGGTGTATTTTGGGCAATTTGGCTCTAAATGACCTTGTTTTGGCTCATTGAAGTCTATAATTGGATGTTCATCCTATTATGAACCTTTTGGAAGAATTATTTGTGCTAGATAGGTAAAAAATTTAATGTAGGCCAATTTTGGCCAACATCAACTATTATAGAATCCATAGTAGTACCAATGTATTCCTTGGGAGTACTTTCCTTGATAAATTTTTTAGGCCAACATACCCCCATTTGTAAAAAAAGGGACCCTTGTGCATTTATTTGAACCTTAACACTAAAGAGTTGATATATTATACTTTATTAGAATTTTAAAATCTACACCTGATGAAATTAGCCCATTTATTTAGGGTTTTGCTTTAACCTTGCCTAATGTTGCTAATAGTTGGCCCTCATGTCCTAAGTTGTAGGTTTCATGGAGATATTATAAATGGATCATGATAGGGATGTTCATACTCTTACCCTCATTTAGGATTTTGTTGACCTTTGGTCTATAAAATATTGTAGTTGGAATCATGTGCTAAAACCCTACTTTAGAAAACCATAGCTTAGACTTTTTATTTAAATTCAAATTTGGTGGGAGAAAATTTGGTAGGAATATTTTAATAATTCACTTTAGACTTGATCCCAATTTTCATATTAAGGCTTGGTTGTATTTCTTAACACAATCGAACCTTAACCTAAAAATCATGCTTGGTCCCTTTATGTTTTCCCCTTTTTTATTCCCTTTATTTTAATTAATTATAATTAATATGTTTACAATGTCTTTTATTTTCCTAGATTAGTCCCCTTTGTTGTGCACTTAGTCCAAAGTCATAATCCTAAGGCCCCATTCATGTTTATTAACACAAATAAGACCTTAGTCTTACAACTTTAGCCTAAGTCCCTATATTAACTCACATCCTAACTTAAGCACCTCACTTCTTTGTAGATCCAACAAATCCCACTTCATCATGGAGAAAGATCCAATAGAGCATAGTTAGCCTAAAAAACTTAAAGCCTTTGATCCATCATACCAATCCCATGTGAGCCCTTAGATCATGATCAATGATCCATACTTTAGTGGGACTAAAGATCGGATAGTTCATGATCGTCATTAAAGTTAAAGGTTCCCCTTTTATCAAACATAGACTTAGCCTAAATTTTACACTAAAGTCTCAAACATAGGCAAGAATCTGATGGCATGAAGGAAAATTTGGATTTTCAAAGGACAATAGCTAGTCCCTTAAGTAATTTATTAAAATTGGCATGAAACTTTCCAAATGGACACCACATAGGTGCCACACAAGCACAAAATGATAAAATTAAATATTTAACATGCTAAAAAGGCAAAGGTATAAAGACCAAGGGCTCAATTAAATTTGAGACATGAATAAGTCTAAGTTTAAATTTCCATCACCATTAAAGCTTTAGAAAAACCCTAACCTCCATAATAATTCCTAATTTAAATTCATATTAATCACAATCAATCTAAGAAGAGTTCAATTTCAATCTAAGCGAGAAAAAATTGACCCAGAAGCTACTTATAATCCACTAGTGAGAAATTTTCAAGTTCCATAGACATGGCATCTTGGAGGTAATAGCAAAGGGATGTGACATATTTATATTTGACTTCAAAAAATGAGGGAAAGGTCTTTAAGGATATGTACCTAGATACTATGACATTAAACACTAGGAATAAGAACTGGTCTAAGTTATTCTGAATTATTGAGGAGATGCCAACCATCACTAGGGAGGAATAGAAGAATGCAACCATCCTATAGAGATATAATGACCAAGACTCCATATATATGACTATCTTCCACTATGATACTACCAAGATTGAGGTATTACACTGCATTGATGTCCTTGTTCCTCTTTTCAAGGATTTTAAAAGTGAGCAAGATTGGATAGTTCATGAGCATAGTTTTAAGAAAATAGCATAAATTTCCCCCTTTATTTTGAGAGCTACTATAAACTATGTAATCCCTAAATATACGTTCACACCATTAGAGAGTTGATTGGAAAGTATAACTTAGAAACAATCCTTACCCCATGGTTGCTTACATGGAACCAAGTGATCTAGGACCCCTTAAGGAAGATCCCAATTGTCCAATTCATGGAGGGGATTAGGGTAATTATGACCTTGATGAATAGGTTATTTGGATCCCCCTCCACCACACATATTGATAAAGTCTAGGTGCCCTATGTTTACTTCATGGTAGATAAGGGACTCACTCCTCATTGGGTGAAATGATCAATATACAATTAAAGTCACAATTCATAGCCATCAAGAGGAAAACCAAAAATTACTTTTACATGATGTCCTATCTTCTAAATTCCCTCTTGGCCACCACAAAGATCCCAAACATTAAGATTTGGTCCCCTGATGGGATACAAACTATCTCCCATCATTATTCTAAGCTACATATATTCAAATATAGACACATGTAGTTCATTTGTGATTGTGTTTATCCAACTCTAGTGGAAGCCATCATAGGGATCCCCATGATTAGGGTCAGCCCCCTAGTTAAGAAATATGTGGAGTTAATAGGGGATATCTAGTTCTACCTATATTTCATAGTAATAATAATATAAGGTACTTTAAAACAACCCTATAGGTTACCCATCTATGTTTTAACCAAATTGGCAGAACAAGAAGTTGCATACCAACTCTTCAATGGTATATATGGTGTCTATAAGTATAAAATGAAATGTTTCCTTCACCCTTTTCCCATGACCATCAAAAGGACTGTGCTATAAAATTGAGAACATGTAAATGTCATCTCTAAGCACAAGGACTCATTCAATTTTCAATTGGATAAACTAAGGCAATGGGACCCTCATAATAGGTTTGTTGAACATTTGAAATCAATAACCTTAAGGCCTATGAACATCAACCTAGTGTCCATGACACATTATAAATCAAGGCCTCTAGTTTTCCAAAGGTATTATATAGGTTAAAGAGGCATAACATTAAGTTAAATCCCAGTTTGGCTAGGGGAGATGATAAGCCAGTAGGTGAGATATGGTAAATGGGTCCCCTATAATATCACTTGTTGCCTGGACCATCCTCTAGGCCCCTTCTAGAATAGCCACAAGTTGGAACACAAACATCCCCAAGCATAATTTTCATAAAGAACTATAAAATAAAAATTAGAAAAGAGACCTGGAGAAGGAAGATCATCTTCAACCCCACCTGAAAGGCCAGAGTCTCCAATAGAGTTCCTATCCAAGATTTCATTAGGACCTACTTAGATAGTATAAGAAGCCCTCAAGGTGCTTGTTGAGGCATATGGGTCACATGATGAGGAGGAATAATCTAAGGAACCCCAAGCCCAAGTTGAGGAAGTAGAGAAAGACAGGGGAAAGGAGGTTGCTTTAGACTTGGTTCCAATTGTACCCCTCAAAAGGAAGGCTAAATTGGCATTGGCTCTTGTTGGTAAGAAGAATCCCATAATAACTCTCACTCACCCCATGAGTTAAGTCAGCTTGTTTAGTGATGAATTTACCATTCATGGGCCAATCATCCTTGAATGGCTCTTTTATGGGAAAATCTAGAAGATCCCAACATTAAAACATTCATGGGCCTTGACCTAGATAGTCCACATTGATGTGCATGATGAGGACAATCCATGGATATTGGATTTGATGAAATAAGAGGAATAAAGAAGAATAATTTCCATAGGAGGGTCATGTGGTTCACATATGAACACTCTTAGAGCTTTAAGAAGCACACAAATGGAGGTTTAAGAACCTCAAAAGATCACAAAGTTAATAGTTAGTGTGCAGTTCTATCCAAATAATAAGATTTGAAAGGGTCACTACAAATAATACCATGGTTGGAGGTGAATAATTCACATTTCAGAAGGTTGAACCATTTACTGGTTTAACTCCCATTAGAGGTCAAAATCCTAATGAGCACCCAATTCATGAGGAAGACATAAAAGGACTAGCTGATGCTCATTCAACTCAACTCAAAGTAGGTATTAAAGGCATGAAATAGAGAATAGAAAACCTAGAGAAAGAAAAAGAGAATTTGGAGACACAAGCTATCTTATCGGTCCCTGAGGCAATGATAAATATGTTTAAAGAATCTTTCTATAACATGTTCAACTCCTAAAAGTCTATGAAGCTAAGGTAGAGTGCATTGACCCAATAAGGTGAAATATCTAAGGGTTTATTAATCCAATAGAAGAGATTAGAGGAAAAAATAAGGGAGATTATCAACATACTAATTAAGGGTAGGATTCTTAGCTTCAAAACCATTAGCCTAGCCCACTTGAATGCAATATTGGGGATAGTTGTTGATAAAATCCAAAGTTTGAGTTCCTAGTTAAAGAGCTTAGAGAGACTCATGGGAGATGATGAGGAGATGATAAGTAGAATCAAACAACTCCTTGGAACCATACTAGCCAACCCCACAAAGTCTATCTCCCTAGGCATCATTGATGATGATGAGTATAAGCACAAAGCCACTTTGGTAATGCAAGAAGTGAGGAACAAGAGTCAAGGATAATCTAGAGGTGATAATAGCTAAGTCATGGGTATGACATTTACTACTGAAGAAAAGGTTACTAAAGCCAGGAACATCAAGGAGGCCATGGAAAGGAATGATAGGGATTTAAATGACTTGGATGACTGAGAAGATGATTATCTTTTAAATCTAGTTGTTAATTTAGAACTAGTAAATGAGAAACATCAAAGGGCCATGGAGATTCTTTGAGAGTAGCAAGGGAGCCCTTTAGCTCAGGGTCCACTAGTTAATTGATGATATTCTATTCTATGTAAAGCATTTTAATACTTGAACATAGAATAGTCTTTTGTAAAGGCATATGCTAGTTTGTTAGCATATTTTCCTATAAATTAGTCTATTTTGGAAAGAGAAATGTATTCTAGAACTATGAAGGACAATTTTCCTTATCTTTATACATTTATAACCTTATGACTGATCAGTATACTACCTTGTTCTCCTATAAAAGGTAGTATTACCATTGTATAGAAGAGAGAGTTTTGAGCTAAAACTTTTACACTTTTGATCAATTAATATAAGCAAGGAATACTAAAAAATTTGTCCAAATTTGTTTGTATCAATTTTTATATGGTTTCTCTCTCAATTGCTTATTCTAAGCTTTGAATTTGAATGGTTTTCTATGAATTTTGAATTTGTATCTTCGATACAAGGTTGTTAATTTGTGTTAATGCTAGATTATTTGAATGTTTTTAAACCTTGTTTCATTTTATTTACTCTACATTAGGATGTGTAAATTCTATTTGAATGCACTATTAAACCTTTAAGGCAAAGTTAGTTCATTCTTTCACTCTTTCATGTTTTCCTTAGATATTTTCCTAGTGTATGGTGGGATTTGAGAATCTTCTACTTCACATTATATAATGGTTAAATGCATGTTAAGTTGAAAGTAAAACCTTGTCATGATGTTTGAGGCAAAGATCAATAATCACATACTTTATTTCTACCCTACCCTTCCTTTTGTTTCTTTTTTAACCAAATCACTCTAGTTTAAGATCCACTATACATATTCATTTAGATTATCCTTTATTATATAACTTTGATCATAATTCACTAAGAATAGCACAATATCTCTTGCATTTCACTTAGATTAAAAACTGTAATGGATCCCAATCACCAATCAATATAAATTTGTGGAAGAGTTTAATTTTCTCTACCTCTATTTCACCATAGGTAACTAGATTAACAAAACTTGATACTCATGCACCAAATTCCTATAATTCTAAAATGAGAAGTGTTATTTAAACACTAAGAGCACCTATGATACACATAGAGGCATTAACAGGATGAGCTCCACTAGTGCTAAAAGGAGGGCCCTCTTTGTGAATTTGTTGAATCTTTACTAAATTTAGTGTGTTTTGATCTAATATTGGTGTTATATTTACACATTTGCATAGTCATTTTATCATAAGTGTAAATATCACCGATCTTTGTGTTCTATGACCCATCTTTGTGTTTCTTTTAGACAAAGATCAAAGCTCTTTGAGGATAGATGTGTAATTATGGTAAAGATAGTTTAAGATCTGAGAATCCACAGTATTTGAGGTTATAATATCTTGTTTTGAGTTTAATACTATAAATATTGATCATAGTTACATAATTGGACACATCTTTAAGCTAGCTTAGTTAAAGGTTGATGTCCTTTGTCATCATTTACATAAATCTTTTAAAAATGTTCTTAACGTGTAAGTCTGATCCCTATTCTTTGCAACAATTGATTTGATACATCATATTTCAAATAGGCTCTAGGTTCTGAAGATTAAATTACCAAGAATTTGGATAAGATCACATTCAAAAATAAGAGAACCTCGACTAGAACTAGACACCCACAAGAAAGCTAGGTGAGATAAAAGTAGACGTAAGCATTTGAAGTTTTTGTTGACTTCACTTCTCTAAGGTACTCCTACATTCAACCTTCAACTAGGTATTTCTTGGTTAGGGATCTCTCCTATCAATGTTCAAGGTGTGATTCATGACCTTTATCATAATCCTGAAAAATATTTGCCAATATTTTAGTTCTAATGGTATTGTAATAGTAGAATAACATGTTAAATCATTTAAGGTTACATTAAGATTGATAAATTTCATTAATGAAGATGTATTATGTAGGTTGTTTCCTTTCATATTTAAGGATGTTGCATATTAATGGTTCTTAAACTTGCTTGATGATTACATTACCACCTAGGATGAATTCAACAACATTTTTATTAACCGGTTTGGTAAAATCATCAGCCCTTGTGTCCTATACCAGTAATTTACCACCCTCAAAAGAGATGACAATGAACCTATAAGATATTTTAATGCTAGGTTACAAAATATGTACAGTAAGACCATTGACCCTTATAAACTTGATTAGGCATTAGCCTTAGAAATCTATAAAGATGCTCTTGATCTCATGACTTCAAGATTCATCAAGAGTGTTGTAGGTCTTATGAACACACTAGTTTTATCCTCTATTGAGGTTATGATCATTAATGACCAAATGTAGCCTCAAGTAAAAATGGCCTACTCTATCCCTAATGTAAATCTACATATGCCTATCTTGAATTTCTTTCTTAATAATAACTAGAATGTGCCTACTCTCAACCAGCTCTCAAATCTAAACTAATTTACTCTAAGATATGTTGTTCCTAACTAGAATTTAGGGTTCTTAAATCACCTTGATAATAATGGATTTGATGTAAATGATCAAAAGGCCTTTGAACCAGCCACTGGTACCAATATCAACCAAGTTCATAATTTAGAAACCCCTAAAAGTGATAATGAGTCAATTATAAAAATGGTCCAAAAACTAAGCACTAACTTCCTTCAGCTAAAAAAACAAGTTGGTAATACTAGATAACATTCTGGTAGTAACTTCTCTTTTCAAGGATTTAATAGGCCCAATAATAGGTTCAATAATATCTATAATAAGAATAATGAACTGTCTTCTGAAAATAAAACTATGGATATTAATCTTATTGACATTGCTTTGCTTGATTATTGTAGAGTCCATTATACTGGTAAGCATGGTGAGATTGATTGCATTGAGTTTTGTAAATCTTTTAAAGCATTTCAAGAAGAACTAGACACTTTTGAGGTAGTGGCTAAAAAAGACAATGGTGTAGGTACTTTAGGATCCAAACCTACTGACCATACTTTCATGGTGGAAATGTTTGATTTCCCCTTCCAAGAAGACAATGATCTTGATGATGTTCTTGAAGAAGTTCATGCCTTCTAGTAGTTTCTGAAGAAAACATATCCTCTAAGGAACAAAGAATAGTGGTAGCCTTTGACTACTTCTACTCCTCCAAATAACTTTGGTACTCCTCTAGATACCACTTTAGATAAAAATTTAGAGCTTCCAAAGGGAAGTAATTCTAAACCTAGCACTGATACTTCTAATTCTTCCAATAGGATTGGTTATAATATTATAGAGGACATGAAGAAAATTAAAGCTAATATTACCTTGCATGAATTGACACAAATCATAGATAAAAGGGATCTATTACTATAATCCTTGTCCAAAAAACTAGCAATACATCCAAGACTAACAATGCCAGCATGGTTATGTATAAAACTAAACTAGAAACCTTACCCTTCCTACTTATAGTTAGAATGTTTAATAAAAACTTGCATAACTATTTGTTAGATTCTAGTGCCATTACAAATATCATGCTTGTAGGTGTTTGTAAGCAACTTGGTTTAACCCCCATTAAATTTGATAGGGTTATCACCAATTAGATAAGTTTAGGGTCAAGGTGGTTGGAGAATCATTAAATGTCCACATGCAACTGGCTTCTGAGTCAAGGTCCAAAAATTTATAAACATCTAGGTAGTAGATATCCCTAATGCTTATGGATTGATTTTGAGCAGAGAATGGATAAAGGCTTTAAACGGATATATGTCCATAGACTATTCACACTTATGGATACATTGGAAGGGAGTTTCCAACCAGATCAAAGTTGAAAGGGAGCCAGTAATGAAGCACATGATTATTTAGTATAATGTTTTTAATGAAAGTGTCAACATAATTGATTTTGATTTAGGAGTTTTCACCCTAGAAGCTACCAAAGTATGTGATCCTAAAATCTTATATTTTTATGCTGAGGTTATGGAAATTGAATTTTAATGGGGATAGGTGTAAAGCTAGATATGGAGTAGGCATTATCCTAATTGACCCTATTGGTAATAATTATCATGTCTCTTATATACTCAAGTTTCCTTGCACCAATAACCTTGTAGAATATGAAGCCCTCATCTTAGGTCTATAATTTATCATCAAAAAAAAAGTTGAGGAACTACTAGTTTATGGTGATTTAGAACTAATAGTAAATCAAGTAAGGAGCAAGTATCAGTGAAAACTATCATACCTCAAAAGGTAAAAATTTAGAGTCCAGGTTCTCATGGAATCTTTTGTTTCCTTCAATATTATTTTTATCCTTAGGGAGGAAAATAAAATTGCTGATGAGCTTTCCTCTACTACAACTAATCTCATGCCTGACCAATATTCACCAAGATTTACTATTGAGCATATACTTTTCCCTTCTATCCTATATAATGTGAACCATCTACAAGTCTTTAGTGATGATAAAAAAATATTTAACTTCATGACTAGTTCAGGATAATTTGAGGCTCAAATCATTGATGAGGATAATGAAAATGTATTTAGAGAAGGCAAGTTTGATGGTAAACTCATTTAGTTGAATGACAACAAGATACCTAAAGGGATGATTGCCTTGGAAAGGTTTTTTGATTAAGACAAGCTAGCTGAAGCTTTTAAGGTTCCCAAAGTAAGTGGAAAAGATTACAATGCAGTTGATCTGGGACCTCAAGATCAACATCAACTAGTTAACATTGGAAAATCATGTACTAGTACTGAGAACAAGAAATCCAAAGAGTTGTTGATAAATTACAAAGATGACATAACTTGTTTTTATAATAAATTTAAGATATTTGACCCAAGATTCATCACCCATACTATACCTCTTAAGGAAAATTGCAAACCCTTCAGGCAAAAAAAAGTCCTGTGAACCCTGTCTTAGAACCCATGATCTTTAAAGAATTTAAGAGGTTGTTAGATTCTAGAATTATATTCCCCATTAGGCACTCTACCTAGGTTTCCAATTTGGTTTTAGTTATAAAAAATAATGGTGAAATTAGGCTATGTATTGACTTTATAAATCTGAATATAGCATCTGAAAAGGATAATTACCCTCTTCCCTCTCTTGACCAAGTAATAAAAATTATTTTTGTTTCAACCATAATGTCATTTTTGGATGGATTTTCAGGGTATAATCAGGTGCTAGTAGACAAAGAATACATAATGAAGACAACATTCACAACTAAGTGGGACATCTAAGCATACAAGAGAATACCTTTTAGACTAATAAATGTAAGATCCACTTTCCAAAGGGCCATAGATCATGCATTCCAAGGCCTGATTGGTAAGTGTATCATTATTTAAATAGATGATCTAAATATTTTATCGAAGAAGAGGGAGGACCATTTCATGCATTTACATTAGGTATTTGAAAGGTGTAAAAGGTATGTGATCTCCCTTAACCCTAAGAAGAGCATTTTTGTGTCATGAAAGGTAAACTATTAGGCCATGTTATCACTAAAGATGGAATTTTCATTGATCCTGAAAGAGTGGAAGTTATATCTAAGATAGAGCCTCCTAATATTAAAAAATAATTGAAATCATTTTTTTGTAAGATAAATTTTATGAGAAGATTCATTTTTGGCTTCACAAAAATTGTTAGGCCATTAAATGATATGTTGAAGAAAGATGCTAAAGTTTCATGGAATGAAGAGTCAAAGAAAGCCTTTGGAGATATCAAAGATGCAATCAATCAATCTCTAGTCTTGATAAGTCCTAAATTTTCAAAGGATTTTTATCTCTACTCTTTTTCCTTTAACCACACTATTTTTGTAGTTTTAACTCAAAAAATAGAAGGATATGACCATCCAATTTCTTTTATGAGCACTAATTTGAAAAATGTTGAGTTAAATTATCCTTTGATTGATAAATAAGACTTTTTATTAGTTAAAACTATCAATAAATTTAGGTACTACATTCTTAGGAACAAAATGCATGCCATTCTACTAGATCCAACCACAAAGTTAATTTTGAGCCAATGTGAACTTGGAGAGTGAAGAGGTAAGTGGATGTTTGTTCTTCAAGAATATGACATAGAGATCAAAATTATAAAACTGGTAAGGTGTTAGGGTCTAGTCTAAATGATTGTCAATTCTAACCCTAAGCTAAGTATTATGCAATTTGATCAACATAATTTTTAACTTAACAAATGGTATGAATACATCATTCATTTACTAATCAATGGCACTTGTCTTGTAGGGATAACCAAGGAGTAGAAGAGAGCTCTAAGGTTCAAAGCAACTCATTATCTCATCAAAAATTGAGTCATATACTGAAATAACTTTTAAGGTGTATACATAAGATGTGTTTTAAAGGAAGAAGATGTTAAGGTAATGAGCACTTTCCATGATAAATTGGGAAGTGGGTATCCATCTAGGAAAACAAAAACTCAAAAGATCCTTAGGGTTGACTATTATTGGCCCACTATTTTTAAAGATGCCCATAAGCATGTGAGATAATGCCATTCATATCATATTTTTATCACTAAAGAGCATAAGGCAGCAATGCCTTTACAACTTATCATGATTGACAAACCCTTTGCCTAGTGGGGATTAGAATTTTTTGGGGTAATCAACCCTAATTCATTATAAGGTCACAAGTATGTTCTGATATCTACTGATTATTGCATAAGGTGGACTGAGGTAGTAGCCACCAAATAATGTAAAATAAAATAAGTGATCAAGTTTTTAGAAGAAATTATATGCACTAGATTTGAGACTCTAGTCTCTTTGGTATGTGATAATGGGTGAGAATTCACATCTATAGATATGACAGAATGGGAATATGATAACAACATTATCCTCAAGTTCTCATCCAACCATTACCCTCAAGGCAATGGGGTATCTGAATCAACAAACAAAAACTTAATGAAAGCCATTAAGAAATTTGTTGTAGATAAACCTAAAACATGGCATAAGATTCTTAAATATGCCCTTTGGGTAGGTTGGATAAGATTCAAACAAGCTCTTAAAGCATTTCATTTCTTGTTGGTATATGGTCAAGAGCATATATCCCCCATCAGACTCAAGCTACTAACCTACAAGTTTATGCAAGAGTATATAGAGGAGGATCAAGAATTTGTAAACTCAAGGCTATTGGACATTATTCAAATGGAAGATGCATGAGAAAAGACCTTTTATAAATTTAGTAGACACCAAACTATAGTAAAGAGTTGGTTTGACATGAGATCAAAGATCAAGGTATTCATACAAGGAGACTTGGTTCTTCTTTGGGTTAAAGCATCTGAGCCTAAGGGCAAACATGGCAAGTTCACACCTTTTTGGATTGGCCTATATCATATTTTAGATACATTTGGAGATAACAGCTTCAAGCTAAATGACTTATAAGGAGTAGAATTCAAATTACCCACCAATGGGCAATATCTCAAGCATTACTTTTTTGTTGCTCCTCCTAGGGTCTTCATGGAGTAAATATGTAGAATAGTTAGAGTTAATATAGGTAGGTTAGTTAGTTTCCTTTAGCTCTTTTCTTCGTGTCTTTTGTTTTTACATAAGTTTATATATATTTATTTTCTTCCTACTTTGTTTCTTTTTATTGTGTGTTTTCTTGTGTTGTGTTCCTTACTTCTAATAAGTCCTTTTAGATAGCCCTTGGCTCAAAGTTCCTTAGTTTTCTTGAAACTCTAAAAGCTGAAAAATGTTGATATGGACCTCATACATGTGTTGACCACATATATGAGATATGAAATTGATGTTATGATTTTAAGAAACTAGTAAGGACCCATGAATAGATCAACCATTCCATAAGACCTTAAACATTATCTTGACCTAAACTTGGTTTTAAAAAAAAATGTATATACAGAATGAAAGCTTAATCTATTAAGGTACAAGCATACTTTAACTTAACAAACATCCTTTCCTAGGACAAATATTAAAACCATAGGTGATTATCTAAGGATCAAACACTTGACCAAATCCTTAAACCTAGTTACCCTGGTTTTTAACCTTTGTTGAAAGCCTAAAAGATCCAAAAATACAAAAAAACAAGAACTTGTTGCAAAATCAAAATATTTTAAGCAAATGTGATTCTGGTAATCTCCACTGGGCCTATGGATGCCTAGATGGTAGTGGAGCAAGGTCATGAGTGGAGCTAGAGGCATCTGTATCGAGGCTATGGACACATGGATGGTAATAGAGCAATACCCAAGCCTTCCCTAAACTAGAAGCATGGTTCTTAATGAATATCTAAACATGTTCCAAGTCAGTGTTAATGATTAAAGGTAAGAAACTTGGAAGCTATCCCTTGAATCCCATGGCAAATAGTAAATGGAATCAAAGCACACACATAGCATGGCTATGTCTTGATGTTTGATCCTAATTTTGCACATGCCAGGTTTATTTCAACCATGAATTGATCATGATAATGGCATTGATCAATTGGAATAAATGACCTAGATATTTTTTTGAACTAGAGTCTCTAAGTTCTAACATATTTCTATATTTCCCATAGAATTCACCATTTATTGAGGTCAACATACCCTCATTTATAAAAAATAGGGACCCTTGTGCATTGATTTGACCCTTAACACTGAAGAGTTAATGTTTTGCAGTTTATTAGAATTTGAATATCATCCATGCCTAATTAAATTATCCCATTTATTTAGGTTTTTTCTTTAACCTTGCCTAATATTGATAATAATTAGATTTCATTTCTTAATTTATAGGTTTCATGGAGTTTTTATCAATGGATCATGTTGGAGAAGTTCACGTTCTTATCATCATTCAAGATTTTACTAGCCTTTGGTCTTTAAAACCTTACAATTATAATCATGTGTTGAAATCCTACTTAAAAAAACCCTAGCTTAGACCATTGGTTTAAATTCAAATTTGGTGGGAGAAAATTTTGTGGAAATATTTTAAAAATTCACTTTAGACTCAAACCCAATTTTTATATTAAGGCTTGGTCATGTTTCTTAACACGATTGAACCTTAACCTAAAAATCATTCTTGGTCCCTTTATGTTTTCCCCTTTTTTGTTCCCTTTATTTCAATAAATTCTAATGTATATGTTCATAGGGTCTTTTATTTTCCTATCCTAATCCCCTTTATTATGCACTTAGTCTAATGTCCTAATCCTAAGGCCCCATTCATTTTTATTAGCACAAATAAGACATTAGTCTTAAAACATTATCCTAAGTCCCTATATTAAATTGTGTCTTAACTTAAGTATCTCACTTCTTTATAGATCAAATGGCTCTCACTTCATTATAGAGAAATATAGAATGAAGTGTAGTTGTCCTAATGAGCTTAAAGCCTTTGATCCATCATACCAACCCCACATGAGTCCCTAGATCATGATCAATGATCTGTGCTTCAGCAGGACCAAAGATCAAATGGTACATGATCATCATTAAAGTTAAAAGGCCCTCTTTTATAAAACATAGAATTACCCTAAGTTTTACTCTAAGGTATCTTTATATTTTTTAATACAACAAAACCTTAAGATAAAACTCATATTATGGATTACATTATATTAAAAAAATACAATGAATCTTAGGATAAAAATTTAGGTTAAGTCCTATTTTTAATGCATAGGAACTTTTTTATCAAGCTAAAATGTGGGAGTGCCACATGGTAACTCCATGAGGCTTATTAATGTTTGAATTTTCAACACTACATTTGCTCTTTTGGATCTACTCTATGTGAGTAACAATGGACCATCGATCTTGATCAGGATACTTGCACTTGATTGGCTCTTTTCAAATATTGAATCCATAACATGAGTTTTATCCTAAGGTATCATTGTATTTTTTAATACAATAAAACCTTAGGATAAAACTCATGTTATGGATTCAATATTTGGAAAGAGCTAATCAAGTGCAAATATCTTGATCAAGATCGATGGTTTATGGTTACTCACATAGAGTAGATCCAATAGAGCAAATGTGGTGCTAAAAATTCAAACATTAAGAAGCCTCATGGAGCTACCATGTGGCACTCCCAAATTTGAGCTTGATAATAAAGGGTCCTACACATTAAAAATAGGACTTAACCTAAGTTTTTATACCAAGATTCATTATATTTTTTTAATATAATGGAACCTTAGGATAAAACCTTAGGTTGCAACTATAATATTCAAAGGGACTTATTTTATTATGCTTTTATACTTATGATTCTCTCTTAGTCTAAATGTTATGACATGGTCCCGAGTTGACTTGATCTCTTTTATGATGGAAGGAACTAATGTCATGTATCTACTTGGATCTCAATCGATGATTCATGGTTAATCATAGTAAGATGATCGATTGAAGTGTATTGAATCCAAGATATATGGACCAAATAGACTTCATGAGTTTAAAAATTGATGTTATCATAACCATCATTTGATGTTTATAAGGCCATAATTAACGTTTGTGAGACCATCAACCTTAATCCCATTAAACCTAATGATTCACAAACTTAAACTTAAACTTCTCGTGACCATAATTTGAAGCCTACAAATCCATCATTAACATCTGTGAGGCCATCAAATTTAATCTCATAAAATATATCACTTAGGTATATGAATATAATTTTCAAACATGGCTAAATTCTACTTATTGTATTACAAATCAAGGGACCCCTTGAAAAATATTCAAATAATTAGGACCTTTGGAATTTGAATAATAAAATAATATTGTGGTCTAAATATTTATAGACATAACCTTAATCTAAGTCTATTTCCTAAGGTTCTAATTTCATTTATTTAAATGCAATAAACCATAGGCTAGAAATTTATATTAGGAAGCCCCTGTGACATAAAACTAAGTTTAAAATGATTTTAAGCTGAGTTTTTTTCTTATTTATTAATATGATAAAACCTTAGCATAAAACCTAGCATTTGGTCATTTTATTATTCAGGTCCATTTATGTGTTTTCTAAAAAACTTAGATTAAAACATTTTATCCTAAAGTCTATATCATATTTATTAATACGAAATAGACTTTAATCCAAAATATTTCGCCTAAGTCCCTTCTTATGTCTCGATGCTAATTAAATTTCATACATATTATAGTGATTGATGGCTCTCACTTCATCACAAAGGATGATACAATAGCATGAAGAATATCCAATAGATCTAAAGCATTTGATCTATCAAACTAATATAATGCATCTACTTAGATAGTGATCAATGGTTCACACTTCAACATGACCAATTAATTAAACAAATCATAATCGATGAAGACTATTCAACAAACCTCCAAAGGCCTATCATATCAACATGTGGAAATCACATGTTCACTAATGTTCCATAGAGAATATAAATCCCATGAGGATGCCAAGTGATATAATTATGGGGCTTGATACAAAAGCAACCAATAACTCTCAATCGCTAAGATCATGATCAATGGTCCACATTGATCCTTAAGCAAGAATCTGATGGCATGAAGGAAAAGTTTGATTTTTAAAAGACAATGACTAGTACCTTAAGGTATTTATGGAAATTTTCATGAAATTTTCCAAATGGAGACCATTTAGGGACCACACAAGAAGAAAATGAAAAAACTAAAGTTTTTATGTGCTTGAAAAGGCAAACATATAAAGACAAAGGTCTCAATCAAATCTGAGACACAAATGAGTCTAAGTCTGAATTGCCATCACCATTAAAGCTTTAGAAAATCCCTAAACTCCATAAGAAGCCTTAATTTGAACTTAGATTAATCATAGTCAAGCCAAGAAGAATTCAATTATAATCTGAGTGAGAACAAATTCACCTGGAAGCTACTTAAAATCCACTAGTGAGCAATTTTCAAGTTCCACAGACATGGAGGCTCAGAGGCAATATGAAAATGATGAGATAGAGTTATATTTAACTTTAGATAATGAGGGAAGGCTCTTTAAGGATACAAATCTAGATACTATGACATAAAACACTAGGAATACGAATCGGTCTGAGCTCTTTTAGACCATTGAGGAGATGTTATCCATCACCAAGGAGGAACAAAATAATGCAACCATCCTACATAGATACAATGACCTAGTCTCCATCTAGATGACTAGCCTCTACCATGTTGCTACCAACCCTAAGGTATTACACTGCATCGATGTCTTTGCTCCTCTTTTCAAGTATTATAAAATTGAGAAAGATTAGATAGTTCATGAGGTATTTTTAATAAATTAACATACATTTACCCCCTTGATTTTGGGAACTACTATAAACTATGTAATCCTCAAATAGACCTACCCACCATTAGAGAGTGTACTATAAATCATAACTTAGACATAATCCTTGCCCCATGGATACTTACAGGGAACCAAGTGATCTAGGACCCCATAGGGAAGATCCTAATTATCTAATTCAAAGAGGGGATTAGGGTAATTATGACCTTGTTAAATAGGTTATTTAGAGCCCCCTTGAACACACATATTGATAAAGTCTAGGTGACCTATGTTTACTTCATGGTAGAGAAGGGACTCACTCCCCCATTAGGTGAGATGATGAATATCCATTTGAAGTCACAATTCATAACCATCAGAAGGAAAACTAAAAACTACTTCTATAGGATATCCTATCTTCTAGATGCCCTCTTGGCAACCACTAAGATCCCAAACATTAAGAATTGTTCACCTAATGGGATATAATCTATCTCCAATCATTATTTTATGCTACACATATTCAAATACAAACACAACATGAAAATCATATGTGATTGTGTTTATCCATCTCTAGTGGAAGCCATCATAGTGATCCCCATGAGCAGGGTCATCCCCTTAGTTAATAAATATGTGGAGTTAATAGGGGATATCTAGTTCTACCTAGATTACACAATAATAAGGATAGAAGGGACTTTGACACATCCCTATAGGTTACCCATCTATGTGCCAACCAAATTGGCATAAAACTAAATTACATATGAACTCTTCAATTGTATAGATGGTGTCTATAAGTAGAAAATAAAATGTCTCCTTCACCTTTTTCCCTTGACCATTAGTAGGATTGTGTTATAGAATTGGGAACATGTAAATGTCATATCCAAGAAAAGGGACTCCTTTATTTTGAAATTGGATGAACTAAGGAAATGGGACCCTCATAATAGGGTTACTAAAAATTTGAAATCAAGAACCATAATCAAGGTGTATGAACATTAGCTCGGTGTCCATGACCCACTATACATCAAGGCCTCTAGTTTCTCAAATATATTAGCTAGGTTGAATAGGCATAACATTAATCTAGATCCTAGGTTGGCTAAGGGAAATGACAAGCCATCAGGTGAGATATGGAAAATGGGGCCCTTTTAATATCACTTATTGCCTGGATCATCCTCTAGGCCCCTTCCAGAACATCCATAAGTTGGAACACAACATCCCCTAGCATAAGTTACAAAATGAATTGGAAAATAAAAATTAAAAGAGAGATATGGTGAACTAGGATCATCTTTGACCCCACCTGAAAGGATAGAGTCTCTAATAGAGTTCCTAGATATGATTTTATTAAGACCTAGTCAAATAGTAAAGGATGCCCTCAAGGTGCCTGCTGAGGAATATTGGTTAGATGATGAGGGGGAATAAGCTGATTAACCACAAGCCCATGCTAAGGAATTAGAGAAATATAGGGGAAAGGAGGTTGCTTAGGACTTGGTTTCAATTGCACCCTTCAAAAGGAATACTAAATTAGCATTGGTTCTAACTAGTAAGAAGAATCTTAGACTGGATCTCACTCACCCCATGAGTTAAGTCAAATTTTTTAGTGATGAATATCCCATTCATGGGCCAATCATCTTTGAATGGTTCATTTATGGGAAAATCCAAAAAATATTAGCATTACAACATTCATGGGCTTTGACCCAAACAATCCACATTAATGTGCATGATGGGGTCAAGCCATGGATATTTGCTTTGATGAAAAAAGAGGAAGAAAGAATAATAATTTCCATAAGAAGGTCAAGTGGTGCATAGATGAACACTCTTAGAGCTTTAATAAGTACATAGATGGAGATCCTATAACCTCCAAAGATCACAAACTCAATAGTTAGTATGCATTTCAATCCATAAATAGTAGGATTGGAAAGGATCACCACTAAGAAGACCATGGTTGGAGGTGAATAATTCACATTTTAGAAGGTTGAACCATTTGTTGGTTTAACTCCCATTGAAGGTCAAAATCTTGATGAGCACCCAATTCATGAGGAGGACATAGAAGGATTAGTTGATGCTCATTCAGATCAGCTTAAAGTAGGTATTAAAGGCATGAAGTAGAGAATAGAGAACTTGGAGAAAGAAAAAGAGAATTTGGATACATAGGTTGTCTTGTCGGTCCTAGAGGCAATGATAAAGATGTTTGAAACATCTTTCTATGACATGTTTGACTCCTTGAAGTCTATGAAGCTAAGGTAGAGTGTATTGACCCAGCAAGGTGAAATATCCAAGGGTTTATTAACCTAATGGTAGAGCTCATAAGATAAAATAAGGGATTTTATTAACATACTAATTAAGAGCAAGATTCCTATCTTTAAAACCATTATCCTAGCCCACTTAAAGGCAATATTTGGGATAATTGTTGATAAAGTCCAAAGTTTGAGTACTTAGTTAAAGAGATTAGATAGACTCCTAGGATATGACGAGGTGTTTTAGAATCAAAAAACTCCTTGGCACCATGATGGACAACCCCACAAATTCTAGCTCCCTAGGAATCATTGATGATGATGAGTATAAACATGGAGCCACTTTGGTAATGCAAGAAGTGAGGAACAAGAGTCAAGGCCAATATGGAGGTGATAACATTCGAGTCATGGGTATGAACTTTACTACTAAAGAAAATATTTATAAATCCAATATCATCAAGGAGGCCATGGCAAGGAATAATAGGGATTTAAATGACTTGGTTGATCAAGAAGATGACTATCTTTTAAATCTAGTTGTCGATTTGGAGCTAGTCAATGAGCAACATCAGAGGGTTATAGAGATTCTTCAGGAGTAGCAAGGGAGACCTTTAGCCCATGGCCCACTAGTTAATTGATGATATTCCATTCTATGTAAAGCACTATAATATTTAAATGTGGAATATTCTTTTATAAAGTCAGATGCTAGTTTGTTAGCATATTTGCCTATAGGTTAGTCTATTTTTGAAAGAGAAATGTATTTTAGAAATCTAAAGAAGGATAGTTGTCCTTATCTTTTTACATTTCTATTCTTATGACTGACCACTATACTACTTTGTTCTCCTATTAAAGGCAGTATTACCATTGTATAGAAGAGAGATTTTTGAGCTAAAACTTGTACACTTTTGAGCAATTAATATAGGCAAGGAATACTACAAATTTTGTCCAAATTTATTTTTATCAATTGTTATATGGTTTGTCTCTCAATTTCTTATTCTAAGCCTTGAATTTGAATGGTTTTCTATGAATTCTAAATGTGCATCTTTGACACAAGGTTGTTAATTTGTGTTGATGCTAGATTAGTTGAATGTTATTATAAAATTTTTTTGTTTTATTTACTTTGTATTAGGATGTGAAAATGTTATTTGAATGCAGTAGTAAACCTTTAAGGCAAAGTTAGTTCATACTTGTACTCTTTCATGTTTTCCTTAGATAGTTTCCTAGTGTGTGGTGTGATTTGAGCATCTGATACTTTGCATTATATACTAGTTAAATGCATGTTTAGTTGAAATTAAAACCTTATCATGATGTTTTAGGTAAATATCATCAATTACATACTTTATTTCTAACCTACACTTCCTTTTGCTTATTTTTTAACGAAATCACTCTAGTTTAAGATCCATTATAGATATCCATTTAGATTAGCCTTTAGTGTATAACTTTGATCATAATTCACTGAGAATAGCACAAGATCTCTTGCATTTCACCTATATTAAGGACCACGGTGGCTCCCAACCACCAATTAATATAAATTTATGGAATATTTTAATTTTCTCTACCTCTATTTCACCATAGGTAACTAGATTACCAAAACTTGCTACTCATGCTCTAAATTCCTAGAATTCTAAAATGAGATTTTTTTTATATACTAAGAGCACTTGTGATACACATAGAGGCATCAACATAAATTAAGGAAAATGTGCCTATAACATTCACTACATGTGATTCTTAAACACCTAGATAAGTAAGTGGAGGGCTTGTAGAATGATCATTAATTTTCTCATGCACCATATCTTATTGAAGTTTATCTAACCTGGTCTCTTCCCCTAGGTCATCCTCCTCTTCATTATCCTCTTCAAGTTTAGTATAAAATGGACATAGTGGTACACCAACATAGTCAAGTGGCCTTTCCTCTACTCTCGATACATTTAGAACTTGAACCACGACCAAAATAGTCTTTTTCCCCATTTTAATTAATTATAGAGTGAGGAATAGCAAAAGACCTTAGTGAAGGAGTAAAAGGAGTGATTACCTGAGGTGCTTTAGTTGTTTGAACATCAAGAGATATTGACATAGGATCAATGGGTCTCTTGGGTGCCAAAGGTGTACCCACATATACTAAATGGTCTAAAGGAGTGTCACTTAGTGGTCTTGTCTTAGGAGGCCACTAAAAGCATTAGCTCTTATTTTCTCATATGTATCAATAGATGTGTCCTCTGATCTAATGGCCATCTCCTCATCTTTATCTATATCTTTAGAATCCTCTAGAGTAATATAAGGATCATATTTTATCATTTGGGCCACTTTCATAGACATATTAATTGATTACATCCACCTATATAATTATAGTCACGTGTGTTCATAAATATGGGATCATGTTTGTATAATTGATGCCCATACTTAATATTTGTCCTATTTCCATTATCGTTGAGAGATTTAGCTATTACCTCTCTCAGATCCCAAGATCTGAATTCATTCTTTTTCAAAACAAAATGGTTTTTGTGTTTTCTTATTTGATGAATATGTTCCCATAGTGTATATTTTTGTGTACCTATATTAAAAGGCTTTATGGATTAGCACTAGCTTGGTTGATTTCAAATCTTGATCTACACTATTGAATAGTTGGGCAATTGTCTCTTCTTTGGCTATCTTATCTAGGATGCATTGAGTAAATATAAATGGAACTTCAAATGTGCCCTCAATTTTGATCATGGTGTGCTCAAGATAAATACAATAACCCCCCATCTTTCCAATTGACCTTTTGATTTATTTTGACAACCTTGGCTTACATTATCCATTATATGCTATATACTATAGGATAGAAGATATATATTATCCTTTTTATCTAATTTTTCAATATGTATATATGAAAGGTGCTATGGTCATTACATATCTTATTTTTAGGGTATTTTAATGAAATATCCCATGCCTCTTCTCTAGGAGGAGTGAGAGTGGTCATGATTATGTCTAATAAATATGACAATGTAAAAATGTCCATTTGGCCTATTCTCTTATCGGGCACCCTTTTTGTGACTAAGGTAAGGGACTGCACCTACTCAGCATATCCTGGCACATGGAAACCATTTCAACCAAGTTATTTTGAAACCATTAGCACTAGCTAGGGAATATTCAGTGACCTCATGCTAACTGGTAGATATTTGAGTAGCACCTAGGTATTAAGGAAATACTATTAAGTATTTACATGTGGTAATTGGAGAGCATGGTTATTAGAGTCATGGATTTGGTGGTGTAATAACCTCCAGTGATAGATTAGTCCTTCATGTACCCTATCTAACATGGCCAGAAGATGCCCATTTTCTTATAAAAGGAAGCTTGCACTTGGAGATTGGGAGAGGACAAATAATGTAGCAAAGCCCTGGTGAAATTGAGAGCCAACATTAGTATGTTTAAAAGCTTGCATAAGATATCTTAGATATTTAAATGTATATCCCTAGCTCACCTATGGGCCTCTAGGCATGAATAGAGTTAGGAAGAGCATACATTATGCTTTTGTGTATATCTTGAACTTTATATGATAAACTTTAAAGTTAATGGAGATGTTGTTTAAACATTGAAGTGTTGATTTTTGTAGTATGAATAACATGATCTCATAATTCTAAACTATCAATAAGATAAATAGTTTAGTCCTTTGGTTGAATGTGTATTGATATAATGGTTTAATCCTATTCACTAATGGAGTGTTCAAACCCCATACGGACTTTAGCTAATCTATAAAGTATCCTAAGTGATGAACCTAGAATGCATAGTATCCCTAAGACCTATTCCTCAAGCACAAAGGGAAAGAGAACTTCAATAAAGCTATCATGTGACCCATCCATGCACTAAATGGCCCTTAATCACTATTAACCCTAACTACACTATGAAAATATCTATTTGACTAAGTATGAACCTACAACATAGAACTTATAAACTTGAGAAGGATTGTGCCTAATGAATTTGTACCAATAAACCCAATATTGATCAACTACCTAAGCCTATCTTACTAATGACCAAACACCATTAAAACCAAGTTTCACCATATATCAACTAGCCCAACACAGGCTTAGTCCCTTTGTTATTACACTTTGTGTGAGTGCACAAGGCTTGCACCTTGTGTGAAATTGATTTCAGCATAATAATGTGTTAAATTTTTGTGTGTCAGACCCTTGCATGCTCATGCTGAGATACATGAAGTTTAGAACTAACTTGGAGTAATAGCTAAGTGCATAATTGAGCATATATGTCAACCTAGTGAACTTTTATACAACATTTTGGTTCTATTGTCAGGATCCATATTGAATTGTGTTGCTACAATGGTGCAATAGATCAATGCTCTAACCATCACTTGAGAGCATTATGTTCTGGCTTGAGAAAATGGAGGATAATTTCACATAGAAGCATATTATATGCCAAGGATAGTAGCTGAGGAAATGGATATGGGCCAACCTATACAATGATCTATATGAGGTGTTATTTTATGAACTACTTGAACATATGTATTTGTGGTTGGATGCCTATACTAAATATAGAATATGAAGCTATGTCCAACACATAGAGTGGAGACAGGAGCACCTAGAGAGGCTTGAAAGCCTAGATGATATTTGGATGTGCACTATAGAGAAGTGGTGGAGTGATACATTGAACAACTATAAATTGGAGTTCATAGTATTGACCTACTCTTTCCTTGAATAAGTGGAGTGTGAATTTTTTTCACAAACCAAGAGGTGCATTCATAAGAGGGCTCAATACTGAGATGAAGAAACTACTAGTAGATTATGGTATTAAAACTATAAAGATGGAAAGCTAAAATCCTTATACATATGAGCAAATACTGAAGGTGAAAAGGGGATGTGTAAGTGAGGCATGATAGAAATGGATAAGCAACTTGACACCTGAGAGCTCCAAAGGCAAACTTATAACAAGTAAATACATAGGCTAATAGAGGATCTAGAATCTGGAAGTGCCAAGAGAACCCATAGCTAGTGGGAAGGGCATGGTGAAGGATCCCTTGAATGGCAACTACATGATGAGAGAGAGGTGGATGAACTAGATTAAGCTCAATAGTTATGTGTAGGATGATTTGGATCCCTACCAGATGTGGCAAATGAAGATGCACCAAGATTACATAACCTATTAGAACTAGATACATAAACTCATGTGTTGGATTATTCACCAAAAGATAGAAGAATGATAACTGACCTAATATCAATATTGACTTTGATAAGATTTAGGATTTAGATGAAGAATTTGTGATTGAGCAATTAATTCCCTATGAGGAATTAAGTGAAGGTACCATGAATCTATCAAGTACCAACCCAAGACCCTTGAACATAGGTGTAAACATTCTTGCATAGAGTATGTGAGCCATGCCAACTAGGTAGTAGCCTATAGGAAGTGGCATGTTACCACAAGTGAGTGGTATTATGCTGATAAGTTTAGTATCATATCCTACACTGATAAGGTAAATGCTTAACCTAATGATTGGAATCACGGGAGGGCCACCTCTAGCATAGGTGTAAGGGGGGCAAACACCATAGAACCCAGCACCACCCCCTCAATAGATTTACTATGATATGGTGATGTACTTTCCTAAGTATCATGATGTCAAGAATGTCACCAAGCATGTGTTTAAGTATGATCTATAATTGTGTGCTTGGGGTATCACTCAATTTGAGTGCAAAGTGACTTAGTTTATAGCTACCTTGCTAGATCGTGCCCACACTTTGTATCAAAAATTTGATCCAAATCAGGCTATGGTTGAATATGATGTGCTTAAAGAGGCATTCCTAAAGGAGTTTGATATCCTAGAGTTTGAGTAGCAAATCATCATGGCATTCAAGGAAATCAGCTAAGGGTTATCTAAGAGCATGTACCTTTATGACACATGATTTAAGACTCTACTCTTTAAGATTATATATGACATCTACCCCTCCTAACACATGCAATGGTTTGTTTAAGGCCTATTATTACCCTTTAGAAGAGCACTATCTATGAAGACCTTCATATACCCCTATGAAGAACTTGAAGATGCACTCTAGGTTGAGGTGGTGGGCAGCATCAACATTGGGATCAACCCATTTATAGAAGTGCAGATTATGTCAATGACCTCCTAGCTGAAGAAATTGATAGCTAGCTTAGTGCATACCACTCACATTGGGTTATGATGAATTGATTGTGAAATAAAGGGGCATAATAACAATAATTTCTCATGAAGAAATGTTTGTACTCTACTCCTCTATTATGAGCTTTGTTATGGGCCGCATGACTCTTAGAACTTTCCTCTATTTTAGAAGACTAGCTAGGTGAACAAAACCATCTACTACAAATTATTTTATGCCTATATGAATTCAATTATGGACTATTGAGTCATTGATGAGATTCACTAAAACATGGAGCATGGTAGGAAATAGGTGATAACATCAGCCAATGATTAGGTAGGTCAATCAAATGAAGGTTATGGCCAACCCAATATGGGTTATGGGAACCAATGAGGTATATGTGATAGAGGAGGTAGGCATGGGGGAGGAAGACTTCCACCACAATCTAATGTATAGGTTAATTTAGAATTACCAATATGACTACCCCATGTTGAGTTGTGGAGCTAAAAGCTTCACTGAATGTGCAAATATGGAGGTTGTTGGGTTACACAATAACTGACATCAGTCAAGCCAACTAACATTGGTTAGGGATCGGCTAGCATCGATCACCTTCAAACTGACATCGGTCATCTGTGTGTTTCCAGAACTATTCTAAATTTAGACGAACAGTTAGTTTGCATGTAAAGACTAATTTTAGTGTTGAGTCCATGTTTCTAATTATTGTTTGGTTTGGGATGTATTTAAGAGACCCATGGGGCTGTATTGTAATGTAAGCAAGGTCAATTAGATCTACAAGGTGCAAGATCAAGAAGATCTATTGGAAAGTAGGCAACAACAATTGGGTTGATTGTCACTAGAGGGAACAACTCAGTGTTGAGTTGGTTGTAATTGATTGAGAGAGAGAACTCTTGAGGGAGAATTATTGTACACCCAAGAGGTGTGGGAAGAAGAGATTTTTTCATTGTATTTCCTTCTAGAAGAGTTGAATACAATATTGTATTATTTCTTGTATCACCTATTCTTTGTTGTTTCTGATTTCTAGTTACTTATTACTTCTGGTTTAATTCTATGTTTAGTTGCTTATACAAAAGTAATCAATTGTACTCTAAGGAGGATCCTAACAGTTGGTATCAGAGTTACGATCACTAACAAGTGGTAGAGCAGGTTAGTGTTTGTTGATTACAGGTTCACTCACAGGGGTTTCTATTTGAGTGGGAGTAAAGCAATGGCAGAAGAAAGTAAACTAAGAATGGAGAAATTCAATGGCAAGAATTATCAATTATGGAGGATGCAGATAGAAGATTATCTATATCAGAAAGATTTGTACTTACCATTGGGTGGGGTTTCAAGTAAGCCCATAGATATGAAAGATGAAGAATGGAGTGTTCTTGATAGAAAGGCTCTTGGCGATATAAGGTTGAGCCTGGCATCATCTATGATTTCTAACTTATCATAGGCAAAGACAATGATAGATTTAATGGAATCTTTGGCAAATTTATATGAAAAACCCTCAGCTTTGAATAAGGTATTTCTTATGAAGCAATTATTTAATTTGCAAATGTAGGAAGGTGGATCGGTATATAGTCATCTTAGTGATTTCCATGGATTAGTAAATTAGTTAAATTTAGTCAAAATAGTTTTTGATGATGAAATTAAGGCTCTCTTAATCTTATGTTCTTTACCTAAAAGTTGGGATAGCTTGGTAATGGCAGTTAGTAATACTGCATCTGCTTTAAATATCTTGAAAGTTGATGATGTTGTTAGTGTAATCTTGAATGAATAAATTCATAGGAAAATCACGAGGGAAACATCAGGGAATGTTTTAAGTGTTGAAATTAGGGGAAGGCAAAGAGAGAAAGGCAAGCAAGGGAAATCAAGGTCAAAGATGGGCAGTAGATCCAAATCCAGAAATGGAGGTATAACCTGCTGGAATTGTGGAAAGAAAGGACATGCAAAGAAATATTGTTGGTTGAAAGAAGATCAGCATGAAGGTAATAAAGAAGCAAATGATGCAAGTATTGTTGCATAGGATGCTCTTATATTTTCTTTGGATAGTCAGGTAGAATCATGGGTTTTAGATTCTAGTGCTTCTTTCCATGCAACCCCAAATAGAGAATTTTTCAATGATTATGTCCATGGAGACTTTAGAAAAGTTTATTTAGGGGATGGTGAGCCTTGTCAAATTGTTGGCAAAGGAAAAGTGCAGCTGAAATTGTAGAATGGCAACACATGGGTGTTGAAGGATGTCATGCATGTACCCATCCTGAAGCAGAATCTGATTTCTATAGGAAAGTTGAGTGATGAGGGTTGCATAGAACTCTCATAGCTGAATCTTGGAAAGTTTCCAAGGGTGCACTTGTATTATCAAGAGGTAATAAAGTAGGTACACTTTATCTATCTACTTGAATTACTAATTCTCCTTCTGTTTTATCTACTTCAGATGTAGATGCAAAGATGTGGCACTATAGGCTTGGTCACATGAGTGAGAAGGGAATGCATGTTCTTAATTCAAAAGGTAAGCTTTCAAATTTGATAGATCTAGATTTTTGTGAGCATTGTATTTTTGGGAAATAGGAGAAAGTGAGGTTTTTCAAGACTAGGTCAACAAAGAAGAAGCACAGGTTAGAGCTTGTTCATGTAGACGTGTGGGGACTAGCTCAGGGAGCTTCTATTAGAGGATCACAATATTATGTGTCTTTCATTGATGATGCTACAAGAAAGGTATGGGTCTATTGCATAAAGAGGAAATATGATGTTTTTGACACATTTAAGAATTGGAAAGCCTTGGTTTTCAATGAGAAGGTGATGTATAGTGATCAGCTCAAGAGGCTAAATAATTATGAGCAAGGCAATGTTGATTTGGACAAGGTTATGTTCCAAAATGAGCTCACAGGTAAAAATCATCACTCACAGGAAAACACAAACACTGACGTTAGTCAGGCAGAGACCGATGTCGATCAGGCAAGAACCGACATCAGTCTGGTGGAGACCAAAGTTAGTGATGTTGGGCAGGTGGAAACTGACATCATTTAGATGAGAACCAACATCAGTCAGGTTGGTCAGGTGGAACTGACATCGGTCGGGTGCAGATCGAGAGATGACCAAGATCGGTCACTGTTAGAATGAAATTAGGGTGGACCAGTAAGCTATGAATGAGTCTCAAATGCCCATGAGGAGGTCTGAAAGGGTAAGTAAACCTCAAATTCACTATTCCCCTTCTTTATACTACTTATTTCTCACTGATGGTGGAAAACCAGAAAGTTTTAAAGAGGCAATGCAAGTAGAATCTAAGAAATAGTGGGAGCATGGCATGAATGAGGAAATTGATTCCTTAGAAGAGAACCAAACATGGGATTTGGTACAGTTCCTAGCCAGAAAGAAATCACTAAAAAATGAATGGATTTACAGGTTAAAGAAAGGAGAGAATGGACAAGTGAGACATAAGGCCAGGTTATATGGTCTTGAGCAAGCTCCAAGACAATGGTATTTGAGGTTTGATAGGTTTATGACAGAGCATGGCTTTAGTCAATGTCAATCTGACCATTATGTTTATTTTACCAGCTTGGATAACAATAGCTACATTATCCTATTACTGTATGTATATGATATGCTTGTTATAGGTTCACACATGCAGGGAATTACTGAGCTAAAGGTAAAATTAGCTCAGACATTTTCCATGAAGGATTTAGGAGCAAAAATCCTTGGCATGAGTATTTCTAGAGACATGAAAAATCACAAGTTAATTTTGTCTCAAGAGAATTATGTGAATAAGGTAGTGGAGAGGTTTAATATGCAAGATGCAAAACTGGTAAGCACACCTACGGTTGGACAGTTCAAGCTGAGCAAAGAATAGTGTCCTAAATCACATGATGAGGTTGAGTACATGGTATGTACTAGACCTGATATTGCCCAAGCAGTGGGAGTTGTCAGCAAGTTTATGGCCAATCCAGGAAAGGAGCACTGGAAAGCAATTCAGTGAATTCTCAGATATCTGAGAGGGACCAACAGTAGGCATTTATGTTATGGAGGGTCAAACACTTCTCTACATGGGTATGTAGATTCAGATATGGCAGGTGACTTGTATGGTAGGAGAAGCACCACAGGATATGTGTTCACTATTGGTGGAATGGCGGTTAGCTGGATTTCAAAGTTGTAGAAGGTTGTTGCCCTATCTACTATAGAGGTAGAATACATTGTAGTCACAAAGGCTAGCAAGGAAATGATATGGATGACTCGATTCATGGAAGAGTTGGGAAAGGAGGAAGAGAGTTGCAGATTGTACAGTGATAGTCAAAGTGTAATTCATTTGGCAAAGGATTTAGCTTTTCATTTAAGAACCAAACATATATAGCTTAGGTACCACTTCATTAGACAGGTATTGGAGGATGGAAAGTTGAAGCTGGAAAAGATCCATATGGATAAGAACCCTGTTGATATGCTAACAAAGTTGGGAACAAAAGAGAAGTTGAATCTTCATTCAACTTTTATTGATCTTCAAGATTGAACTTGAAGATGGAGAAACAAGCCAAAAACAAATTAGAGGATGTTGTTGTACAGGTACAGGTATAGGTGCAACTATTTATCTTAAGTGGGATATTGTTGAGTTGTGGAGCTAAAAGATTCACTAAATGTGCAAATATGGAGGTTGTTAGGTTACCTAGTAGCTGACATTGGTCAGGCCAACTGACATCGGTTATCTCTAGCTACATAATAACTGGCATCAATTAGGGATCGGTCGGCATCAATCACCTTCAGACTGACATTAGTCATTTGTGCATTTCTAGAACTATTCTAATTTTATACGAATAGTTAGTTTACATGTAAAGACTAATTTTAGTGTTGAGTCCACATTTCTAATTATTGTTTAGTTTGGGATCTATTTAAGAGACCCATGGGGCTGTATTGTAATGTAAGCAAGGTTAATTAGATCTGCAAGGTGCAAGATCAAGAAGATTTGTTGGAAAGTAGACAACAACAATTGGGTTGATTGTCACTGAAAGTGTAGGCAACAACAACCATTGGGTTGATTGTCACTAGAGGGAACAACTAAGTGTTTAGTTGGTTGTAATTGATTGAGAGAGAGAGCTCTAGAGGGAGAATTATTGTACACCCAAAAGGTGTGGGAAGAAGAAGAGATTTCTTCATTGTATTTCCTTCTGGAAGAGTTGAATACAAGATTGTATTGTTTCTCGTATCACCTATTCTTTGTTGTTTCTGATTTCTAGTTACTTATTACTTTTGGTTTAATTCCATGTTTAGTTGCTTATACAAAAGTAATCAATTATACTCTAAGGAGGATCCTAACACCCCACACACCCAATATGTGGGTATTATCAAGGACCACATGTAGTCAAACATTTCCCAAATTTTTACAAAAAACTAACTCAAGGTCTCCCTATCATAGACAAGGGTACCGCTATGGTTAGGCAAAAATCTAAGGAAGAGATATGGGCTACCAAACTACATCAACCTCACAAGGAGCTACCTAAGATATAGGCCACAACCTAGATTGGATTCACCACTCAACCACCCACTATGCTAGCTTAAGAACTATATTTGGAATATGGAAAATCAAGCCACACTAAGTGAATACCATATCCTAAGCCAAAGGCTAAAAAATATCTTGACCCTATATGATAGAAGGATACCTTGTAATAGGCTATGAGTGTGATACAAAATTTATAGGGTGAACTCTAATTAGATAAATATTTGGAGGCACAGGCCACCACTTCACATAGAATATATGACAACCAAGAGGCTAAAGTATATGAATTAATTGAGATATTACACCTCTTATAGACTGAGGGGATACTACCCCTACTAAAGGATCTAATATTGAAGCATGTAGGGGAGAAGCTAGAGGAAGAGGTTGTACCTCAAATGATTGAAGTTGTTGCACTACATATGGAGTAGGTATATGAATTAAGTCATGCTCAAAATGTAGAGTATGACCAAGAGTTACTGATTTATGCCACCATCAATGGGTGGTTGGTTTCTGAATTGATTATAAACACTGGTACCAAGGTCAATAGTCTAACCAAGACCACCTAGGACAAGATGGGATGGCCACCCTTGAGGCCCTCACCCCATATGTTGTTTATGGCAAACAAAACCTGAGTATAACCCATTGCGATCTTGAAGGGTGTTATTGTAGATATTATGGGCATTAATTTCCAAGATGACTTTGAGGTCATCAAGTTGGCAAAATAGGCTATGATCTTGGGTAGGCCATGGTACTTTGCTAATAACACTAATATATGCTTTATTAAGTGCTACATGACATTTGAAAATGGCAAGGAGAGGGTGGTAATCCCTCTAACCAATGACCAAAGGCCTCCATATATAGAGAGAATTGATCTCAAGGATGAGTTCAATTATATATATAACATCATAGTATAAGGGATGAATATGTTTAAACCTAGTAACCATAGAGTGCTTGAATGGGATGATGGGCAATCAACTTCCAATATAATAGATATAGACTTTGATTGATAGATTGAAGAGGCTTATGAGGTTACTAGTTGAAGGTACTATTTAGTGCAAATAACTGAGCCAAAAATAACAATGATGGGAATGATTAGAATTGAGTGCCCAAAGAATAAATGGGTTCTCTATGCTCGAAATATGGAGAAAAGGGTGTTCTACCTAAGTAAGGGAAAGCTTGTAGAACTTCCCAAGTATGAATGGAGCCAACCCATATAAATAAATTTCCTTGACCTTGAAGCATGCATCCCTAAATAAATAGATCAGATCGGTGCACTAGTGCATACCCTAAAGAACATTGTTGCTCACTAGTGGGTAGTGTAAATACCTATCTTACCAACATGGCAAGATGTGAAGGCCAAAATATGCATTAGTTTTTGCAATAATAATGAGGACTTGGACATACCTACTTATCTAGGCAATTCTAACCCAATTACACATTTAATTGTGTGAAGAAACATGGACTACCTATGGCAAGAATGTGCCATGAGGCATGTGGGTACATGCCTTCTACCAAACCTTTAAAACATGAGCATGCACATAGTACATTGTAAATGAGATGTGCCATGAGATAGGAATCTGGGAGGTACTCAAGGAGAGGTTTGTGCACACCTTCTATTTTTCATCACAAAACTTATAGCTACTAGAGCCATTGTAAGTCATTCATAGGGTTGTGTTTGACAAAATTCCATTCTAGAAGATCACCTTTGTGAGATATTTTGGGAGAAGGGCTTAGTACTCCCAATGTTATTTGAAGAATAGGTGCTCAATAGTGACTCCATTGAGGAAGATGATGAGACATAGAAGGAGCATATTAGAATGCTTTAATAGGAAGACAAAAACTTTTGTGCCTTGTTGATGACATCACCCCCAATAAAAAATATTAGATCCATCTTTGTATTGACACAACTGAAGGGATGGTAAAAGTCAAAAATTCTCATTTGAATAAGAATGAACCTTACCACATGCCACTCAAGATCACTAAGGTGGACATCAATACAAAAGGTGAATTTAAGATTACCATCATAGATGCTTACTGGTCTAAGGAAGAGATGACATGAATCATAGATCTCCTAAAAGACTTTTAGGACTTAATCTTGTGTACCTACCAAGATATGAAGGAAACTCACCCTTTCATTATAAAAATGAGCATTAAGATGGTGGATGGCACAACGCTAGTCAAGAAGTGCCCATATCAAATGAATCTAAATCTTTGTGCCAAGGTAAAAATGGATATTGATGGAATGATTACTACCAGCATCATCTACTTGGTACAAGAATATGATTAGGTGAGCTTAATGGTGATTAGCATCAATAAGGATGGGCACATAAGGATTTATGTTGACTATAAACTCTTCAATGTAGCCTATGTTAATGACCCATTCTTGAACCCATTCACTGATGAGGTCCTAGATGGAGTCACAAGATGTGAAATCTATACCTTCATTGATGGCTTTTCAAGGTACCATCAGGTGTAGATCAAGGAAGAGGATAAGACCAAAATAAGCTTTGCAATCAAATGGGGTTGTTTCACTTATAATGTGATTCTATTTGGACTTAATAATGTGCTAGTTGTATTCTCAAGAGTAGTCATCACTGGTTTCAAGGATTTTATCCATAAGTTCTTCAAAGGCTATCTTGATGATTGATTATGTATGGTCTCATAAAGGACCACTACAAAAATTTGTGCCTCATGTTTGAGAGGTGCAAGTAGCTCCAAATATCCTTGAATCTAAATAAATACATCTTTTCAACCCCCTTTGGGGCATTACTCGAGCACATCATCTATAAATATGGTTTGCTTGTTGATCTGGAAAAAATGGCCATCATAATCCTACTCTAAACTCCCTTAATGTATAATGATGCACATGCCTTTTTAGGCCATTATAGCTAATACAAGAATTTTATTCAGATCTATTAAAAGATTGTAGTGCCTCTAAAGGAGCTCTTGTGTAAGGATGACCCATTATATTGGGGTGAGGTGTAAGAGGAGGCCTTTGAAACACTAAAGTTGAAGTTGGCTAGCACACCAATCTTGAAGTTCCTAGACTAGACTACTCCTTTCCATGTCCATGTCGATGCTTTAGGCTCTGACATTGGTACCATATTAGCACAACCAAGTGAGGGCAAGATGGACAACCCCATCTCCTTTACAAGTAGGAAATTGACATAGGTAGAGAAGAATTACACCACCATCGAGTGTGAGGCACTAACCATGGTTTATGCCTTACAAAAATTTAGGAAATACCTATTGTCAACCCCATTCATAATTTTTACAAACCAAGACATGCTTAAATACCTTTTGAATAATCCTATGTTATATGGGCTCATATGCAAATGGATTGTTCTCTTTTAAGAGTTCCAGTTCTCTATTGTAATTAAACATGGGAAGTAAAACTTAAGGCCAGACCATTTATCCTACATCAACTCTAGAAATGTAGTGGAACTAATTAAGGATGACATGTCAAATGTGCAATTATATCAAGTTTAGCGTGTCCTTGAAGACTTGGTAGATATTTATACTTTTTTAATCTTTAGGCTTATACCCCAAACCTTGTGTACCAAGGCAAAAAACAACTTATAGTTCATACTACCCCCTTCCAACTCATTGAGGGGGAGTTGAATAAACTAAGTAGGGATGAATTCATATGCCAATGTGTTTTGGAACAATAATGGGACTCCATCCTATAGGAGGCACATAAAGGGATTGTAGGAGGCCATTACATGAGAGATATAATGACTGTAAGATATTATAGTCAAGATTATGGTGGCCAAGCCTATTTCAAGACACAAAAGAGTATGTTAAGGCATGTGACATATCCCAGCACACTAATAAGCCCAACCACCAAGATGAGATGCCTCTCATCCCCATTCTTACCTAGGTGTAATTCAAAAAATGGGTCATTAATTTTTTTTGGCTAATCACTCCCATAGTGTGACATATAGGTGCCAAACATATTTTAATAGCCATTGAATATTTTACCAAGTGGGCTAAAGCTATGCCAACCAAATAATACATAGTTATCATAACCATGTGCTTCATATGGGAAACATCATAAGAAGGTATGGGTGCCTGTTGAGTTTGACTAGTGATTAGGGCACTCATTTCATCAATGAGATGGTGTGCATCATCCTAGCCAAATACATGGTGGCATAGCATAATACCACCCCATATCACCCCCATGCTAATGGCATGGTTGAAGCATTCAATAAAATTATAGGGATGTACCTAACAAAGATATGCAACATCAGTCATAAAGATTGGGATGATCACATCTATGTAGTATTATGGGCATACCACACAACATACAAATTCATAAACAAGGCTACACAATTCTAATTGGTGTTTGAATTGAAGTAGTTTTACCCATGGAATTCATGGTTCCTTCCTTACACATTACATGGATTGGTCATTTAGATTACCAATAATCTATAACTACAAGGTTGGAGGACTTGAAACACTTGGATGAAAATCATTCCCAAGCTAAATGGAGTCAATATATTGAGAAGGTGTACCAAAAGCATTAGCATGATAAGTATATCAAGCACAAGGAGCTAATTGAAGGGGCATTGGTGCTGCTCTATGACTCTAAGTAATTCAAGCACCTAGGTAAATTATAGATATAGTGGATGCTCCCATACATCATCCACAACATATTGGAAATAGGCACATGCAAGTTGTGCATATTTTCTAGTGAAATGATCTGTAGGAATTTCAATGGCAACTAACTAAAACCATATAGGTAGTAGGATGGTGCTTGTGCCATGAAAACTTCAACTTCTTAGTCCCTAGTTAGTTTGAAGTTAAACTTGACTAGTGTATAGCTTGGCTAAGCCATTCTTCCCTTTTTATTTTTCATTAATCTTTGTACAATGTATAGAAGTAGTACATAGCACTTGGTGGCCATAAGTACTTGTTGGTACTTCATGCATAACTTGAGTTAGGTAAATCATGCACTTACATTCTTTATCAGGGCACATGAGGCTAAAATACCTAAGTTTTTGGGCATGTGGATCTCTACCAGTTCCTCTGAACTAGTCTAACCTCTCATACATAAGTCACATTGGATGAGTCAAACACTTGTACCATATACATGCATGAGGCCAATCATCTAAGTCATGGGTGTGTGAGACTTGCTAGACATAAGTAGAAGATGCACAAGATCCAAGTGCACAAGATGGCTAGTGAAGGGTTCTTAGGGGCCAAAGAATAAGCTACTTTGATGTTTTTACATATAATACTAGTCAGGTGAGTCGAGCCCATTTTTTTCTAAGCACCTAGGACTAGATGCCTAAGTTTTTGGGTGCATGGATCTTCCTAAACTACTGATTATTATAACACCAAGATAACTTACAATAGTGCAAGTTTTCAATTATAAAATAGTCAAAAGAAGGTGAATTTTTTGATCTGGTACCAAAGACCTTAAACATGGGTGAAGATTCACAACATGGTTGAGTGTAAGGTATCAAAATGAAGATGTGCAATCCCACAATGCATAAGAAAATTTGAAAAGAAACAAAGCACTAAAGGGCTAGTGTAAGGGATTTATATGGGGTAGGAGAGGCCAAGGCAAGATGATGTATAATAAATTAACTATTGAAGAGAAACATGTTTGAAATATGAGTGTAGTTAAAAGATATATTAGAACTGAGGAGGTTGAATCATGTACATGTGAGGCATTACACCTAGGTTACCACAAAGAAGGTGATGGTCACACTAATGGATACAAGTGTAGATGAAAAATGTCTAAGATAACTGGCATCCATTGGGAAATGAGTGATAAGTGACCATTTTGAACCATGCATCACTTCATCAAAAATCCATTAGGAGCATCTAATGAGGTGGTGGTGGTGGCACCAAAAATACACATTTAATGTGTATAAGACAAGGGATTTTTGAAGATCTCATATATTTTCATGGTTTCCAAGATATTGAGACACCTACACCATTAAACTATAATTAATAATTGTTATTGACAAGAGAAGGCTATAAATTATCACATGAATAACTAGAATATGTTACAAAGTTTACACTAACTCAGTCATAAAGCAATCCCAAATAAGAACTAGAGAGTCGAGGCAAAATATCTCTGTCATAATGAGAAATTGAGTAATCTAGGCACCCTAATGTGAGTAGAAGAACAAAAAGAGGGGGTACATTCATAGTGAAGACTGGTGTGAAGGGTTAAAAAGTAATATTTTGTGTAAAAGACCTTATTAAAATAAAGAGCTACCACTTTTTCAATCATTAACAACCAGTAAATCTCGAAGTTGAGAGAATAATTGTAGATCCTACAATTAAAAAAGCATTGATCATCATTCAAGGACTTGGTAGGCCACACCTCTTAAGGTTTAGTAATAGTAGATTTAGAATGGTTAAAAAGAAAGAAACAAGCTTTGTACTAGTACAATTAGATCCCAAGTAGGTAAAAATTGAGGAAATTTCTATCACTAAGACAAAGACACAGATAGTTGAGGTAGTTAGCATCATAATGGTGGACACTAAGGTGATAATAAAGATGTCCTAAAAATACATGAAGTTCCCACTAGAGGTATTAGTAAGAGAACCATGGTACTCCTTTACACATGTATGTTAATTGAAAGAGTACAACCACTAGATGTTAAGTCATTTCTAGGACTTAGCATAGGATTGGATGGTGGATATAGGGCATAAGGCCCTAAAAGGTTATGTCCTATTTGATGTCTCAATTTGAGACAAGCTAAAATCCTCCAATGTAACTCATCTCTATGAGTTACCTTGCTTCAAAAAACCCAAATATCTCATCTAATTCACCCTCTCGTGCATCCATGAGGACCATGTATACTTTGTAGTATAACACATGAAGATCTCTGCATAGATGATATGATGGATAACCAAGATTCTAGACACTGATAGAGACATCCATTAATTAATGGATGATGAAGAAGATGTGGATGACATTGGGAAGATCCTAAATTATTTCAAAGGGGGATATACATTCCTAATTAATGAGTGTGAGGACCCTAACATGAGGGTAGTGATGTGCCTCATGAGCTCAAAATTGTGTCTTGGTGATTGATGGATAAATGTGTCTAAGGCATATCTTTGTGTGGCCTATAATATGATGTAAGGTATCTAGTTTAATATAATGCAATTCATTACTAAAGAGTTGATCAATAATGTGATAGAATGCCACAGCACCAAAGGGACCTTTAGTTGGGACTCCATCCTCATCTCAATCATGATAGAGGAGATCAAGATCCCAGATGGAAGTGAAGACAACCTATGGATGTTCCTAGAGAACCATGAATCCCTTAAAAATATAATGATTATACCTACCCCACCACCTTCAGTCCAAAATATAAGACTTATGTAATGTACTAGTACAAGCAATACATTGAAGCCTTTGGATTAGAGTGGTGCATCCCCTAAGGGTTCCCCCTATGCATGTCTAGGATGGTAGTCTTTTCCATAATGTAGAATTATTGTGTCATGCACTTGGTTTTAAAGGAAATAAATAGACCAAGATGGATGAAGCTTCCCTTCACCTTCTTAATAGAATTCTTTAGGGATGCCCTACACTGGATCTTTAATGCATAGAAGATAGACATTCTAGTTAAAGAACTAGATGAGAAGAGCCAAAGAATGAGGCACCAATTTTCCTATGTGGATAGAAGAATGATATAATATGAATAAGATACCTTGGATTGAATAGACATCAATCTATTCTAAGAGGTCATCACACTTGGATTCATCCATACACTCTACTATGTGATGAAGCCAAGGAGAAGGATTTCAGCATTAGGTCTAGCACTGAGTGGAGAAAAGACCCCCCATTCAAATTAGGTATGAGAGAACCCTAGCACCCATCAAAAAGAAGAAGTCTCTAAAGAAGAAGAGAGTAGATACCTTAGAAGAAATTGAGGAGTGGTTAAAGCTAAATATCACTTTATAAGGGGAAGTGTCTACCTTAGAGTCATCCAAAAAGCATGTAATATTTATGTGAAATCCTCCCCTAGTGCAAAGAAAAAAAAGAAAGGGAAGGCTCCCTCTTTAGCACCCAAAATTAGATTATCTAAAGAAGAAAAGGCAAATGAGTTTGAGGAAGAAGAGTGAGGGTAGGGTGCCTACATTATACCTAAAGGTGAAGAGTCCTCCTCTAGTAAAAGGACCACCTCCCCACCACCTTAGGTCAAACCAAAAAAGCATGGATAAAGGTTGAGAAAACTCAACTCTGGTGAGGCTAAAATACAAAGGGTGTAGAATCTATGAGAGCAAAAAGAATAAATGGCTAAGGTATGGGTGCTAAAGGAAGTGATTGAAATGGTGGAGGTCAAAGAACAATGATAGTAAGAGGAGTACAAGGTGTAGAATGTGAAGGAAGAATGGAAGAAGGAACAAGAGATAGAAGAAGAAACTAAGGAGGTAGCCCACTCAGGTATACCAATAAAGGAGTAATTAAAGCACAATTAGGTGGGCATGGGCTTACCTAATGACCACATTGGCTCAATGCTAAGTTTGTACTATAGGCATGAGGAGATGAAAGCTAAGGGGATGTCCTAGGTAGAAATTAATTGACTAGAGGCCAAAGAGAAAAGAAAAGGAGAAGATGAGAAAGGAGAAGAAGGATAAGATGAGAAAGGAGAAAAAGGAGAAGATGAAAAGGGAGAAGGAAAAATAAAAGGAGAAGAACGTGAGGAAGAAGAAGAGGAAGGGGAAAAATAAAAAGGCACTAGCACGTGTACAAGTGCTAGTGAGGAAGAAGAGTTGACTAAAGGTGAGAAGTATGATCTGGGTAATAGAGAAAGGGAACAATAAGACTACAAAGAAGATGATGAATTTTAGTTGATGAAATGCATGCCACCTAGAACTACCATGACCCTGATGCACCACCAAGTCTCTTGGGTGATAGACTATTACATAGATGAATCTAAATTTGAGGTTCCAACCAAAGAAATCTAAAGTGCTAAGACGCTAGAAGAGGGTCATGATTACCAACTCCTAAACCCCTGTGACTTAAAACCCATATGCTCAACCAACACATTGATCAAAATGTCCTCTTTTATAGCATAAAAGAATATCATTAATGATGTTTTCACATATAGCTAGAAGAAGGCAGCGAATAAAGATAAGAGAGAGCTTAAGGAAACTAAGATCAAGCTCAAATGGCAAGTAGAGTGTAAAGGAGTAGTGAAACCATCACTTCTAGATGAGGTGGATACCTTAGGGCAGAGTGAAATTGACCAAGTGTGCACACTCATAGAGCAGATGCTCCCTCGGATAGGGCTAGTGCTTGAGGAGAAAGAATACCCTTATAAGGCCTTGAGGAGAGATCTGAATAAAAATATGGATGGGATCAAAGACCTCCTCTCTAGACTTGAAGAGGGCATAGAAGAAGCAAATAATATTTTTTAATACTTTATCAACCCAATAGTAGTAATTGATGCATGCCTCAAAAAGACAAAGGAGAAAGATGCTTTGTTCCAACACTCCATGGTGACCAGGACCAAGTGCATGTAGGTAATGGCTAAATTCAACTCCCTCAACACCCAACTAAAGATTCAAGAGTAGGACTTGGAGGTGGTCTTTTGTGCCTTCCAAACTAACGCTAGTGAGTAGGGAAAGATTTTGGATGGCAGGTTGAATCACATAAAAGAAAGGCTTGAATCCTTTAGAAAATAGCTAGAGAGAATGGATGTACTTGATCTCAAGGCCACATGCTCTAAATTAGATGGTGTCATTGATGAAATTAGGGGTATTATCCAAGGCTATGAAAATTTCAAGGCAGATCTGGAACAAGGTGCACTTGAGTTCAACACACCTAAGGCACTAACAGACTAGTCCAGGGTGGACTAACAATTTTGTATGGGGTAATGTTGGACCCCTCTTTTGTGACTAAGGTAAGGGATTACACCTACTCAGCATATCATGGCATGTTTCAACCATTAAAACCAAGTGTTTTTAAAAAATTTATCAATAGCTAGGGAATCTTTACTGATCTCATGCCATCTAGTAGATAGTTGAGTAGCACCCAAGTGTTAAGGAAATACTATTGAGAATTTGCATGTGGTAGTTGGAGAGCATGGTTGTCAGATTCATGGAGACATTGGCATAATAACCTCCAATGATATCTCAATCCTTCATGTCCACTATCTGACATGGCTAGAAGATGTCCCTTTTCCTATAAAAGGAGGCTTGCACTTGGAGATCAGGAGAGGATAACTAATGTAGTGAAGCCTTGGTAAAATTGAGAGCCAACATTAGTATGTTTAAAATCTTACATAAGATATCTTAGAGATTCAAATGTATATCTTAAGCTTGCCTATGGGCCTCTGAGCAAGAATAGAATTAGGAAGAGCATATGCTCTACTTTTATGTATATCTTGAAATTTATATGATGAACTTTAAAGTTAATGGAGATGTTGTTTAAACATTGAAGTGTTCATCCTTGTAGTATGAATAACATGAACTCATAATTCTAAACTAGCAATAATTGAAATGGTTTAATCCTTTACCTAAATGTGTATTGATATAATGGTTTGACCTTTTTCACTAATCGAGCACTCAAACCCCATAAGGACTTTGGTAGATCCATAAGTTAGCCTAAGTGATGAACCTAGAATGTGTAGTATCCCTAATATCCATGCCTTGATCACTAACCAAGGGAAAGAGCACTTGAATGAAGATATCCCAGGGCCCATCCATGCACTGAATGGCCCTTAATCACTATTGGCCCCAATTATGCCATGAAAATATCTATCTAACTGAGTATGAACCTAAAACATGAAACTTATACCCTTGATAAGGCTTTTAAACTCTCACTAATTAACTTAGTGTTGATCAGCTACCTAAGCCTATCTGGCCAATGACCAAACCCCATTGAAACCAAGTTGCACCATATATCAACTAGCCCAATGTAGGCTCAACCCATTTACTATTACACTTCAAGTGAGTGTACAAGGCTTACACCTTTTGTGAAATTGATGTTAGTGCAATAGTGCATTAATTTTTTTGCACTAGACCCCTACATGCTTATGTCAAGCTTCATGAATTCTAGAACTAACATGGATCAATAGCTAAGTGCATGATTGAGCATAGATTCCAACCTAGTGAATGTTTCTACAACATTTTGGTTTTGTTAATAGGACACATGTTGAATTATATTGCTACAATGGTGTAATAGTGTGATGCTCTGACTATCACTTGAGAACATAGAGTGATAGCTTGATCAAGTGGAGGATATTTTTTTGTAGAATCATCCTACATATAAAGGATAGTAGCCAAAGAAATGGGTACATGCTAACTTGTACAATGATTTATATGAGGTGTTCTTGTATGAACTACCTGAACATGTGTGTCAATGGTTTGTTGCTTATACTACTTATAGAAGGTGAATCTATGACCAACATGTCAAGTGGACATAAGAACACCTAGAGAGGCTTGAAATCCTAGATGATGTTTGGACATGTGTTATAGAGAAGTGGTGGAATAGAGTATTGAATAACTACGTATTAAAGTTCACAGTATTAACCTACTCTTTCCCTAAATAAGTAGAGTATGATTTTTTTCATGAACCAAGAGGTGCATTCATAAGAGGGCTCAGCACCAAGCTAAATAAACTACTAGTATATTACAACATTGAAACTATAAGGATGGAAGGCTAAAATCCTTGCACATATGATCAAGAACTGAAGGTGAAAAAGGGAAGTGTAGGTGAGGCATGATGGAAAGGGATGAGAAAATTAACACCTAAGAGATCTGAAGGTAGATTTATAACAAGTGAATACATAAGATGATCAAGGATCTAGAACTTATAAGTGCAGAGAGGACCCATAATGAGTAGGAATGGCATGAGGAAGGATCCTTTGAATGGTAGTTGCATGATGAGAGAAATGTGGATGTACTAAGTCAATCTCATCAATTAAGTATAGGATGCTTTGGGTCCCTACCAAGTGTAGTAAATGAATATGCACCAGGAGTACCTACCCCCTTAAAACTAGACATTCAAGCTTATATACTGGATTCTCCACCAAAAGACACAATAATAATAACTAACCCTATTATCGATATTGAATTTGATAAGATTCAAGATTTGCATCAAGAGTTTATGATTGAGAAAGCAATTCCCTACAAGGAATTAAGTGAAGGTACCATGAATCTATCAAGTACCAACCTAGGACCATTTAACATAGGTGCAAGAATTCCTACACAGAGGATGCCAACCATGATAACTAGGTAGAATCCCATAAGAAGTAGCACAGTACCACAAGTGAGTGGTACTACAATGACAAGTTTAGTAGTGTAGCCTACACAAATAGGTTTAATTCTCAACCCAATGATTGGAGGCATGGGAGGGACACCTCTAGCATAGGCACAAGGGGGGAAAGTACCATAAAACTTGACACCACTCGCTAAATAGATTTATTATGATATGGTGATGCACTTGCCCAAGTATTATGGCATTGAGAATGCTAATGATCATGTGCTTAAGTGTGAGCTACAATGGTGTGCTCAGGGCATCACTACTATAATAGGTATCATCTTAGTGTCTATAATGATGTCTAAAATGAGAACACAAGTTTTCCTAACATAGGTAATACTATAGAAGCCATACAACCTATTTAATAGGGCCATGGAAACTCGAATTTCAATATTGAATCTAATGATTGGAGTAGAACTAATTTTACCTCTTAATTAAAAAAAATCTGGTTTGTTACCCATGTTTCTAAGGTGACTCTAATATTTTATTATCTAACCAAACATCTACAACTAGTTGGTTATATGTCATATCGGGTGCTAAGAGCTGGTGGTATTTTTTAAATGTTTTTCTATATACACAAGTAATAGGAGGAGTGATATGTATATGGTGAATAATGTTCCCTAAATAGTCACCAACAATTAAATTAAATAGGGTGTTTATATTGGGGAATACCTCTAGTTTAGCATCCATGTTATGTATCCTTACTTCTTTATTAGCCAATAAATCATTGATGTGTTCCTAAGTATGTAGAGATAGCTAACTATCAGATGCGTATGGTTATATTTCATATACCTTTGCCCATATCATTGAATAATGTATAAATTTATGGTCTAAGGTGGTTGAGTTTAACACAATATCTATATATTCAGTGTTACCACTAAAGCCAAACATGGATGGAGTAGGGTTGCTTTTTGAATCCACCATTTGAGTTCTCAAAATGTTTCTATGTAAAGTTAAAAAATTTAAGGTCTTTAGTTGTAGGATATATTTGATATCAATTTTAAAATATGGAAAGTATAAAATGTGATTTCCTTTTGAATTTTAGGATCAAATATGTAGTCAATTTCATTAGGCTTAAAAATTATTTTCCCCAATCCTCCATTTATGGGAATTAATTATAGAGAATGTCTTTGCTACCTATCTATTATGTTTTGAATTTGATTTCTATGATGTCATATTTCAAAAGGTTTCTTTCCACATTGCAATTGTTCATGACCTTTTATTACTTAGTAAACTTGATGAGTCATTTATTGTGACACATGTCATTGCATTGATTAATTACATGTTGTATTTCCTTGTTTGCATTTTATTGTATAGAAGATGGCATGTAGATTTTTACCATTTATTTGATTATAATTAATCTTTTTGTCATCGATCATTTCTCATAATTCACTGAGATACAAACATGTGGATGGATCTCATTTATCTAATTAGTTGCAAGTCTTTAATCCCTATGTGATTGGATGTTAATTTGACTTAACAAGATATTGACACATGGATGACTCTCTCTTGTTTGATTTCTTGGGTATATCTATACTTTGTGCATGTATTTATGAATAATAAATGAGTGTAATGGTGACACATGGATGGATCTTTATTATCTTCTCATTTGAGATAAATATCTTGATTCTTTATGTGTAGGTTGTTAATGAGTGGGTTGGTAGCACATGGACACTCTTGATTATCCAAGTGGTCACCAGGATATGTAATTTGTGTATTTTCCTCTTAGTTAAAAACTATTAATATGGTGTCACATGGATGGATCTCATTTATCCAAACACCTAGGGTCAATGTCTTGATTCTTTGTGTATAGGGTGTGGATGAGTGAGATGGTGACACATGGATGGATCTCACTTGTCTGGTTGATCACCAGGGTCTGTAATCTATGTATGTGTTTATTAATTTATATGAGTGGGATGGTGATAAGTGTATGGATCTTGTTTATCCACTTTCTTAGGTTCAATGTATTTATTATTTATGTACATGTTGCAAAAGAGTGAGATGGTGACAAATAGATGGATCTCACTTATCTGCTTGCCCAAGGATATCTATAAGTTAATTAATTAATATGTAGGGAGTGAGTAATAAAAATAAATATGCATGTCTTGATATTTATATCTTGGATAATCAGGAAGACTTGAGCTTTATTCATTTTTTATATAAGTCACAGATAGACAAGATTGAGACACATGGATGACTCTCATTTTCTCAGGTGATCAAATGAAAAATAGACTTGATATTGTTTCTATATAGGTAATGAATAAATTATATTGATACATGTGGATAGTCCTTACTCACTTAGTTGAGAATATACATATAACTTTGAATATTTATTCACAAGGAATATGGATAGAGATACATGGTATGATCTCACCCACTCAACCTATCTAAATAATTATAATTCTTTGTCACTCTTTGGTTTGATGATTTTTTAAGTAAAAAAGAGACGTAAAAAATATATGTCAAAATTTAAAGTTAATAAATATTATAAAAGACAAAATAACCTTTGACAAACACCTAGCTAACTTAGTCTAGAATAAAGTCAAACCCCAATTTTGATAAATACGTAGATTTGAAATTCAAATATCCATAAAAAAATATAATGTCAATGTTTATTTTGACTTAAACCTAGGGTAATAAATTATAGCTAAATTCATACTTAATTTATCAAAATAAGTCATGAACATGAAATTTTTTGGCCAAAGTGGGTCTTCATTTGAAAAATTTTAAATAGGGGTGTTAGTCACAAGAAATGACAACTTAATGGGGGAAATACTCCAAAGTATTTGATAACCTAGAATTTCTAGTCCATACATCATGACAAAATTAAAAACATTATAAGAAGAAAATAAATAAATTAGAGAAATTCACAAAGGATTTGACATGCCCATACAACTTACTAATAATTTTCATTTCTCAAATCATGTGAGATTTTGTGAAAATTATTTACCCTTATTATGAGAGTTTTAATAAAGATTAGATAAAATTTTAGGTCTTTGTGTTTTCATTATACACACACACATGCACACACGTGCGCACACACACACACACGCACGCACACACACACACACACACCCACACACACACACACACACACACACACACACACACACACACACACACACACACACACACACACACACACACACACACACACACACACAAGCTTTGAAGCACAAGGTTTTGGTAAGTTGGGAATTACACTGCTACCAATTAAGTGTTTATAGTCCTGATAAACATACCTTTCATTTCAATATAATAATTTTTATACTACCATTCAGAAATATATATCTCCAATAGAGATTACTTGAATCACCTCTCTTCCATAAGTTTTGTTATGTATTTATTTTTGAACTTTTTTTGGAAGAAGGGTTGGGAACCACCATTGGTTGGGTTTATAGGAATAAAATTAATTATAGTTTAGAGACTTTACTCATATTTTTCTTTCCCAATGTTTATTATCTCTCAAACAATTTTTAAGCATGTAAATGTGCAATTTATCTTTCAAAATGAGAAGTCTTTCTATAATTTGTATGAAATTATTGAAGTAAATTCCGTCGTTCTAGTTAAATTTTTTAATCTAGATAAAGTCTCAACTTAAGCATGACATATAATCTGATTTGAATACTTAAAATACCCCAAAATTAATCTCCACAAGTACCATTTTAAAGTGATTTTATCCACCCCTTTTAAGACAAGTTTCATGAAATGCATGCAAGAAGTGAATTACACTATTCTAAATTTTAGAAAAGCTAATATAAGAAAGAAAAAAATAAAATATAAAAAGGTATGAAATCTAATCTAAGAAAGTAGGAAATTTAATCCAAGAAACTATGAAATCTAATTTAATCCTACTACTAAATAAAAACTCATAGTCAATGCAAGATGTTTCAATTTAGGGAAATCATGAAATAATGTTTCAGATTCTACCCATTGACTAAAAACATCAAATAATTACCTTGTATATATTTTAAATGAAAAACATTGTTACCCAAAATTTTAGAGATTGATATGGCCCAATCCATAATGGGGTGAACTTATCATGTTATCATTTATTTTTATTGCTTTATCCCATAAGAAGACTAAATCATAGATTCTAAAAAAAAAAAATCTTTGATATTTTGTAAAACCATCTCTTGACAATATCTTGATGTTTTTTGAAAATTTTCATAGCTTATATTTTTACATCTTATATTTTATCAATGTTGAGTATCTATGACTAAATTATTTCATATTATTCCTTATACTCCTGCATGAATCAGTGCATTGGAAACTTAAGAGTAATGGGAAACATAATATGTTATCCATATACTAATAGAAAAGGTGAGGCCTTGAAGGAATATTTTTTTCTTGTTATATCTTCCCAAAATTCATATTTTAACAATATACATAATTCCCGTAGTTTATCTTTTGTTGACTTCTTTATGGTGCTCCATAAAGTTTTTATTGGTAGATTATACCACTCCACTTCTTTGTGGGTAATAATTTGAAGATAAATTGACCATAATCTAATTATTATATGCCCATTTTATGAACTATGTATATTATAAGGCTTTATCATTATCACATACTAAATAAATTGGTGTCCCAAATTTGATTAACATATTTTATTCAAGAAATTTTAGCACATCGTGAGATCTAGTTATTTGTTGCTACTGCCTCAGTCCATATTACAATAATATGTATCCATCAATAAAAAATAATTCCCTATTAAATATTTAGGGTTGATTACTCTAAAAAAATATAAGACCCATTATGTGAAAGGTCATCCTTCAATTATAGGTTACAAAGGCATTGTTATGTGTACGTCTCATTTTCTAAATATTTGGCACTAGTGGCATGTCCTAACATGGTTATGATCATATTTAAAAATAGTAATCCAATAATAAACCATATATTAGAATCACAATGATTGGGGGGAGGTGGGTGAATAATTCTTCAAAACTTTTCACTCAATTCCACTTAATCATACATGACCCATTCTAACAAGCATATACATCTTAACAAGCATAAACATCGAATCATAAGATAATGAAACACAAGGACACAACATATACATGGAAAATATTAAAGGGAATAAAACTCATTGATGAATAAAATTTAATATAGTCTTAGAATACAAACACTAATCTTTAGTAAAGCACCAACTCTACATGGAGCACCAACCCTAACTAGCTCAACACCAACTCAACAAGGCTTTAGTAAGCACACACTTGCAAGGAGGCATCAATCCCATAAATGAATCAAAAAAAACTTAGCCACCTGATAAACTATATCACCTTAAAAATAAATTATTCTCACATAACATATGATGATCTTCTCTTTTAGCTCTTTGCTCACTTATATCCCTCTCAAGCTGGCTTATAGCCTTCTTTGCTCAACTAGCCCTCTCCATGGCTTGATTAGATCTTCTAACATTTATCCTCTTATGTATAACCTATATATATTCATGACACTTATATAATGATCCACATGAAGTCCTTATACTCAAAATAATATCCATATCATTCACTTGTTCTCTTCACACTCTCTAAGCAATCCCAAATAAGCCTAGACTGCCTAATATATATACAGGTCACTTGATCATATCCTTATTAGTTGACCACACATTATTATATTCTTATGATAAACATGAATATTTCATATATTATTGAAATAAAATTCCTTAATAATTAATAAATTAATACATTAGGTCATCCATATCTCAATTAACCCTTACTCCTCTTATAAGCTTTGTTGAGACCTAATAGCCCTTCTTAGCAACATGTTACCCTTTAATCTTCATAAATCATATTAAAACATATCAAATGGTATTAAAAAATCATATTAAACTCTAATATACTTTATAAAACTTCACTTTAGGTCCATAACACCTTTTAGTTCCAACCACTATTTGAACCCTTTCTCAAAACATTATTCATAAAAGGCTTGTACATACACAGAAAATTTGTCTTGAACAACTGAGGCATACATTCAATTTTTCCCAAAAACTATGTAAATAAATTACATATTAAAAAAACTCATGAAATTATGGTCGTAACAAACTTCATTATATGCTTCAAATTAGGGCATACAGGCTAAAACTCTTCTCTATAATATGCTCACTTATAACTACCAACTGACTTCAAAACACAGTCAAGGAAACATGAAATTTTGAAACTTGATTGAATATATTCAAGGGATTTAAATTCATGAAAAATATATTTTAACATATTTATAATAACCTCCATCAAAAATTTCATGAGTTTTAAATGAAAACTATTGGTCTTGCAGAACAATCTATTGATCTTCTCTCTCACAAACTCTACCTAGTCAAATAAGCCATTTTAGCTTCAATGATCCAACCTCTTACACTGAATTAAAATATTATGAAAAGCATGGATATATTATTTAAGTCCCAAAAATAATCATCAAACATTTTTATCTATCACTCGTGTATGTAAACACATCAGGAATCATCTTCTCACTTCTACTTGTTTTTCTTACTATCTGAATCACTAGGTCTGTTAGCGAATGGCCAACTTGGATCACAAACTTTAAACACCAAATATATGGAACCTATATAAAAACCTTAATGAAAAATAACCAAAATTCTCAAACTTTTATCTTCATCTAAAAATTAATTTTAACTCAGTCAACTTTGTCTACTATAATAAATCTTTGAAAGACAAGCACTTTCCTATATGGGCTGCTCACTCACTTGAGAAACAAATCATAATTTGATATGCTTAGGAGAGTTTAATACAACTTAAAATCATTTATATGATCATACCAAACCATTATAATCTTTTTAGAACAATATTTTCAACATTGGGTAACTTGTTAAGGTTCCTTTAAGGGTTTAGACCAACTTCCAATCTTAATGATCATTTATAAAGCTTAGCTCTTCTTTAAAAAAATAAATGCTTGGAAATTTGATATATGACCCTTAATTACCTACTATTAATAGCTTATATCCTCATTTATATTTTTCATGTGTTATAAAACACTTGAAAAACCTTCTTGAATAGACAACTCTTCATTATATGCACTTAAGAAACCTTGAAATACTTTTTCAAACCTTTTCTTATAAACCATGACCTATAACTTCATGAACATACTTAAAACATCTTGACTCACCTCTTTCAATGTTCATCTACTCACCCATGTCATTTAAAATGATCCTAATACATCATCTAGCCATCATCTCTCTTTTGCTTTCTAGGCCTTGACTTGCAAGTTTGATTAGGCCTTAAATCTGACCTTATATCCACCCTATAGGCTTCACCTTGAAACTCTCCTATGTTACAATATCTCTTTATTATTCTCAAGAAACCTCATACACTCACTCTTCTTTAGATATTTAACAGAACATCTTCAAATCTTCTTATAGATCTTTGAAGCTTCTTATAGATCTTCAGAGTTTGACAAGGGATCTTTGTATCATCTTCAAATATACATACATATATATATATATATATATATATATATATATCTTTCAAGCTGACATTATAATCATTTTTAATGCCCTCAACACCTCATGTACAAACTCAAACAACCTCTCTCATGCTCAAACATTGTCAATCATTCTTTGGAGAATTTTATTTTTAGAGGTATAATCACTGAGAGGGGGGTGAATAAGTGATGAAAGATAATCTAGACTTCAATTCCAATCCCTTAAATATTTAATCAATCATTAAAATCATTCATAAATCATACAAGCCATTCATAATAGTCAAATAAAAATATGATTTAAGATCAAACACACAACACATGAATTACATGGGAAACCCTCATGGGGAATGAAACCCAATATCAAGCCTATAAAAACATGGACTACTTGTCCATTAATATTATCACAAACATTAGACCTTTTATTGAAGCACCCACTTCACAAGGATCGCCCTCCCCTAAGCATGAACAAACACCAACTTGTTTTAGATGTTGATCACCCACACAACACATATGAAATCAATAGTTATATAACTTTTATTTTCTTTCATTTTGATGGATAAATAATGTGTAATAATTATTATTCAACCCTTCACACTCTATCAATATTTCATACACAAGGAAGACAACCAAAACACCTTTTGGATCACTCTAAACCTCTTCGCTCATCCTCAATCTTCAATCCTACAAGTACATTATTAAAACATCATAATTATGACCTATAAGTCATACACACAATATTCAACCTACTCTAATCTTCAATACATTTTCTAGGCACACTCCCTCTCCTCTTTCTTTGCTTCACAAATCTATGTTCCACACATAAAACTCTATAAAACATCACCTTTGATTTCACTCTTTATAGAGCCTTCATGAATATCATATTCTTGGTTAGACATTAGAATTGACTTAACCCTTAATTATTCTATCACACTAATACATAGCTAAATACCATGCTCATAGGTCATCCATAACATCCACGAGTTACTTTTAAGTAGCTACACCTTTCAATTAGTCCTTAGTATCCCTTATAGGTCTCATGGAGACCTATTCTCTCCTTTAATAATTCATCAAGAAAATTAGAAACATAATACCACTTAAAAATTCATAGGTCTACTCTACATAACTTCTAAGACACCTTTAAGTGATTGCATCCATCACTACATTCCTATGTATATGCAAAACCTGCTCAAACATTAGTCTTGTACATAAGAACACCATAAATGAATAAATATTCAAATTCTAAGAATTTGTTCATATTGATAATGGATTATTAAAACCTCCATAATACACATAGATGGTCCTCACATATTCTACAATACTCTCTAATAGTTAATTCACCTTAAAATAACTAAACACCATCACTATAAACATAAACATCCTTTTCGGGTCACTTGTAGATGATGATCAAACTCATAGTCAAGTTTGGAGCTCAATAACTACAAATATAAAAATATTCAAACCTTTAACCAATTTTTTTTATGAAACTTGGAGTCCTTTACAAATTTTCTTTTTATACCACTATCAAATTTTTCATATATCAAAAGTTATAGCTCAAACAATATACATTGGTTTTTCCTTTGTTAATTTAAATTCCAATGGTCATTGTGTAAAGCAAAAGCTTCAAACATGTGTCTCCATATCATGCCTTCTATAAACTTGATTAAATACACTTTGTCTATCTCCTTTCAAATCACCTGGTCTTTATCTTCAATCTTTTACCGTTGATCTTTGATCTGTGCTACTGAGATTAAGACACTTGGCAACCCCACATGCCTTCTGTGGACCCTTCTATCAAACTCTATGTGCTTACACCACCTCGATGTCCCACATGCCTTTTATGGACCTTGATATTTAGTATTAAAATATGCTTATTCCACTTTTGAATACCATGTTCAATCTTAGGATCCTTTAACTTATTGACTTCATGCTCATCATTAGATCTTCATCTATGATTAAACACACGCTATTAGATCCTTGATCCAAATAATATAGATTTTGACACTTGGTAGCCTTTTGTTTACCCTCAATAACAACTATATCATAATTATTTAACTTAATGGTCTTTGGTACATCATAATCTACTAGAACAACTTTGGTTAAGTATGAGAAACACTTCAATCTACTTGTAAAGCCAACCTTTTACCTTGATATATTTTTCTAGACACCACATCAAGACCTATAATTTAAACCATATGATCTAGGCATAAATATGAAAAAACTCATGTGACTAATTTATTTTGACACCTTCACACATGTAGATTTTAATGTCATTAATCTACTCACTTAGACTGATTTGCCAGGATGACTAGGAGAACTTAGACATTCATATGACTACTCTAATGAATTCCTTTCACTTCCCCAAACACTCCAAGAATTTTTGACACCCCATAGGTCCTTTGTAACATGATCACATTACCAACCACATCCATCATTTTCCTCATCAATTCAAACACTAAATAACTATGTAATAACTTTAAAGAACATTTAAGCACACTTTGTCATTATCAGTCTAGCATCCATGAATCCTCATCAACATCCTTGGTCACCTTGGATACATCATTAAAAAATCTTAAACAATATCTCCCTTTTTCATTGACGTCAACACCAACACAAATCTTATTCTAAAACTCTATCTCTCTTCAAGCACTTTCTACCCCTTTGACATAATGACAAAGTGGCCACCAACTGATCTTGATGACCTAAAAAGACTTAAAAAATAAATAATAGGAAAGGATGACCTTTGAGAGATGATACAAAATCCCCCTAAAAATTTTCATACCACTTCTTACCTTGAGCTTCTCAAACATGCTCTAAACTCAACACTCTTCTTGACCATACATAGCTCTTATGAAGACAAAACACACATGTACACCAAAAATTTCTTGAATTTACCTTGAAAACATTAAGAGGGACTCCCCTTAAGTCATCTAAGCTTAGACACCATTTGAGCACCTTCAAACCATTTCCAACCATAATTTAACATCTCACATATGCTCCCCCTCATATCAAGCATAGCTCTTCAAGCCTTTCAAACTATCTAAGTTAGCTTCCCCTAACTCCATGCTCCACCTAGATCATGACATATTCAATAGGTCTTCTTAACCAATTCTATTTTGACACATGAAAACCTTCATATTATGCCTAAAAACTTTTAGGACCAAAATCTTTTAACACACCTTGAGAACACATATTTATTTCTCCATAAAAAGAATCTCTTAAAAAGTAATGATAGATACACCTTAACCCATAATTTCTTAGAACAACATGAAACTAGGAGTTGTCCATATTTCCTCATATTCCTTCTCTTTCTTGGACATCTAAAATTGATATTTCTTCTTCTTATTCTTATGCTTGAGATAAATAACTTATTCTTCCAATATAACATTCTTCTTCTCTTCTAAGATTGTATTGATAACACATGGAGATAACATAGATTCATGACATACCTTTTCACTTAAAGTATTCATCTTGTAGTTTAAAACCTCATCACTAAGCACTAAAAACTAATGTTCTTTGTATGAAACATTCTCAACAACATCAAGTTGTTCACTTGGATCCATACACACCTCAAAAATAGCCTCAAATAGAACCTTGGTCTTTTCCTTGCACTTGGTCTCTTTATTCACAATGTGAGCAGACAATGAAAGCTCTTGGCACTCTTCAACCTCTGTATCATTCTCCAGCATAGAAAGTATACCACTTGGACCTATAGAATCATTATGACTCACACTTTTCATCTTTGGTTTCCATGAGTTAACTTATCTTCTTACTTGCACTCTAGGAGTCTGATTGAACTTATTTTGACTTAATGGCCTTCGCATATAGAACCTAGCAATGTGACCAATCTTCTCACAGTTATAGCAAACCATTCTTTTTGAAGTAAAATCAACTTATATTACCTAATTTAGACAAAATCTTACAATTTTTCTTATGTCATAACAACTAAAACACTCAACTTTGATCATGCTATTTGACTGATGATTCCATTTATTCTTATTAGGTCTTCTATACTCTCAAGCCCTATGATCAAATTAATTGAAAGTATAGCAATAACCATTGAAATTGGCATACCTCATTGCATTTGGTTGTTTGATCTGATTTGTCTTCATTTTTCTAGTGTCTTCATTCCTATACTAATGATTGACCTTCAAAATCTGATCCTTCTTGTTCACATTAGCCTTCATATTGTCTTGAGTTGTATCTTTTTTTTTTTTTTTTTTTGTAACCAAGTCTAGTTTTATCACTAACATGTTTTTGACTATTCAGAATGTTGTATATATCACTTGATATCTTTTCAAACCTTATAAATGATTTTACCTTATTATATACTTCTCTAATCCAGCTTTTAATGACTCAATTTAAATATGCTTCTCTAATTCAGCTTTCAATGACTCAATTTAAATCACATACCTTGAGCACTCATCTTCTTTGGATTTTAGGCCTGTAGACATAGTTTTCAATTGACTATTGAGATGCTTGACTATACATTCATGTTCCTTAGAGTCTTCATCCATTATAGCCTCATACATACTTAATTGATCCTCATTTTCCTTCATTTGTGACTTAACTTCTTGACCTTTTTCTTCTCAATCTTCAGATCTTCAAGGGCCTTCATTAACTCAGTCTCACAATCCTCCTTGTTTTCTTCATCATCTATATCATTCCAAGTAGACTCTTCTTGATATGATCAACTTCCTTCTCTTACCATGAAAATAATTTCATATTCAATAAGACCATTATCTTCATTGTCAAACTTATAATCACTATTTTCACTCTCATCTGATGAGCTGCAATATTCATTAGTGTAGAGACTCTTTTTTGTCCTTGAAAGACTTCTTATTGTCATACATTCTAAATCCTTTCTTCCTCTTATCAGACCTATATGTCTTCTTGCCTTCATATTATATTTCACCATGTTCTTCATCATCATTCTTATTATTATTATGAGAACACTTATTGGAAAAGTGTCCTACCTCTTCACAATTGAAGTATTTGAAGGGTAGTTTACCCTTATACTTTCCTGAACCTATTTTCAATTTCCTTGTAAATAAATCAATTATTTCATCATAATTAATATCATATATGTCATCCTACTTATGTTCATTAGTTTTATTTATCTTTTTATTTGGCTTCATTTCTATCATGAATGTTTATTCCTTCTTTGGTAGTTTGTCCTCATTAACTCTCATCTCATAGGCAGTAAGAATGCCATGAAAATCATCCATCTTGATCTAAGTAATATCATGAATTTATTCTATAGCAAATACATTTGAATCAAACTTGAGGGAGAGAGACCTTAATACCTTTTGTACTATAGTAGATTCTTCAAGATTTTCTCCAAGACCTCTGATAATGTTCACAATATCATCAACTCTCTATAAAAATGATGCCATAGAATATTCTTCCTTCATCTTAAGATTCTCAAATTGTCTTCAGTAAGTCTATAATTAGGCCAATTTGAATTTTTAATCCCCTTCATAAATGATCTATAGTTTATCCCATATTTATTTGATAGATTTACAATGGATTACCTTGGTGTCCTCAATTTCTAAAAGATCACAAGTGATGGCATCCATTGCCTTAGAATTGCTCTCACATAACTTCTTATTAGCTATACTAATTGGAGGAGTATGGGGATGGATATCCATCCACAACATATTGAAAAATGTAAAACTCTAGTGACATGATGTATGTATTCATCCTCACTCTCTAAAAAAATAATTAGACCCATTGAACATCGGTGCTTGCTTAGTGGAAAAGCCTTCTTGCATTTGATGACTACCCATATTGTAACGTGGATCACTTTCAAGTTATTAAACTTGTAAAGAAGGTCCTACTCTAATACCAATTGTTAGATGTACAATCACTGAGAGAAAGGGGTGAATTATTGATGCAAGATAATCCAAACTTCAATTCTAATCCTTGTAATCCTTAATCAATCATCACAAGCATTCATAAAGCATACAAGTCATTAATAATATTAAAATATAAATATGATACAAGATCAAACACACAACACATGAATTACCTAATAAAATATCATGGGGAATAAAACCCACTCTCAATCCTCAAAAAACATATGTACTACTTGTTCTATAATATTATCAAAAACATGAGACTTTTTAGTGAAGCACCCACTTCACAAGGAGCACCCACCCCTAAGCATGAACATGCATGAGCTTGTTCTATATGTTGAGCACCCACACACCACCTATGAAATAAACATCTCTATAACTCTAATCTCATTTAAATAAAATGGATAAATAATGTGTAATAATTCTCTTTCAACCCTTCACACTCTCTTAAGCTTGCATACACAATAAAGGCATCCAAAATAGCTTTTGGATCACTCTAGACCTCTTCGCTCATCCTTAATCTTAAATCCTACAAATACACTATTATAACATCAAATTTATGACCTATAGGTCATATGCATAGTCCTCAACCTGATCTTCTCTTCAATTCATTTTCTAGGCACATTCCCTCTCTTCTTTCTTTGCTTCAAACTCTATGTTCCACACATAAAACTCTAGAAACCATCACCTTTGATTTCACTCTTTATAGAGCCTTCATGAATATCATCTTCTTGGTCACCAATTAGACTTACCTAAACCCTTAAATATTATATCACACTAAAATATATCTCAATACCACTCTCATAGGTTATCCATAGCATCCATGGGTCACCTTTAAGTAGCTACACCTTTCAATTAGGTCTCAATAGCCCTTATAGGTCTCATGGAGACATTCACTCATTTAGTAATTCATAAAGCAAATTAAAAACACAATACCACTTTAAAATGAATAGGTTCACTATAAATTACTCTTAAGATTCCTTAAAATGATTACATACATCACTACATTCCTTTGTATATGTAGAACCTGCTCAAACATTAGTCTTGTACACAAGAACAACATGAACAAATAAATAGTCAACTTATAAGCATTTATTCATATTGAATATGGATTTTTCAAACCTCCAAAATCCACACATATGGTCCTTATGGATTCTAAAATACTCTTTGATAGTTAATTCACCTTAAAACAACCAAACACCATCAATATAAACACAAACATCATTCTTGGATCACTTTCAAATGATGGTTAAACTCATAGTCAAATTTGGAGCTTAATAGCTACAACTATACGAATAGTCAAATCTTTTAACTAGTTTTTATGGATTCACTTTGAATTATTTTACAACTTTTTTCTTTATACCACTATAAAATTCATCATATATCATAATTTATAGCTCAAACAATATAGATTGGTTTTTCCTTTGTTAATTTAAATTCTAACAGTCACTATGTAAATCAAAATATTCAGACACATGTCTCCATCTCATGCCTTCTATAAACTTGATCAAATACACTTCATTTATCTCATTTCAAGTCACCTGGTCTTTACCTTCAATGATTGGCCATTGATCTTTGATTCTTGCTACCAAGATTGAGACACATGGTAACCCTACATGCCTTTTATAGACCCTTATGTCAGACTCTATGCACTTACACCACTTAGAAGTCCTACATTCATTTTATGGAACCTACTTATCAATATTTAAATGTGATTATGCCACTTGATATTCCCATGTGTAATCTCAATATGCTTTGACTTATTGATCTCATGCTCATTGTTAGATCTCCATCTGTGATTAAACGCACACCATTAGATCCTTGATCAGAATGATCTAGATTTTGACACTTGGCAGCCTTGAATATACCCTCAATAAAATTTATTTCTCAAGGATTGAACTTTATGGTCTTTGTTACATCATATTTTTCTAGAGAAACTTTGGCTAAGTATGGGAAATACTATAGTCTACCTAGAAATCCAACTTTTCACCTTGATATCTTTTGCTAGACACCACATCAAGACCTAAAATTTGAACCATATGATCTAGGCATAAATTTGAACAAACCCATATCACCACTTTATTTTAACACCTTCAACATGTGAATGATATCATCATCAATATATTCACTCAAATTTATTTGACAAGATGATTAGGAGAACATGGAAATTTATATGACTACTTTTATGAATTACTTTCACTTCCACAAGAACTCTAAGCATTCTTGACACCACATATGGCCTCTACAACATGATCATATTACCAACCACATCCATCATCTACCTCATCAAGTCAAACACTCAAGAACTATGTGATAACTCTCAGTCACATTGAAGCATAATTTTTCATTATCATTATAACACTCATGACAACTTATCAACATCCTTGGTCACCTTGGAGACATCATTGAAAACTCTCCAACATTCACATCTTCATAGCTCATTCAGATCATCTTTAGATCTATATATATATATACATATATATATATATATACATATATATATATATATATATACATATATATATATATATATACATATATATATATATATATATTTAAAGCATACAAATTCTTCTTCAAAGTTCACTCATTTCACCATGCTACTTGCACATACCTTCTCACAAGGTCTAGATAAAGTATTTTAAGATACTTGACACTTGACATATAGACATGTACTCACTCATGCTGATCTCAATGATATCACTCAAGTTGACCTTAGAACATTCTTCAAATAGTACTCTCTCATCACTACTTTCATACATCAACACCATTCACTATGCTAGCATAAGAACTCATCATACACTTACTTCACAACTAACTTTACCATGCACCTTTATACAAACCTTTGACATCAATGACATTATATTGACATCAATGAAATAACAATGCATCTTCATAAGAACCTTTGACATCAATGATACAATTAAATATCAAATCTCAACACTCACAGACAATGCTCAATAATCTCCGTCTTAATCAATGACAATATTCAACAATCTTCCTCTTTGTCATTGATGGTAAACACACTCATAAAATTGTGTTAACCACTATTGATGGAAATCATCTCTTAGACTTGGTTCTTGCCTTTTCTCACTCTTTCTGACCTTTTTGATCTTTCTCTTTTTCTTGTATTTTCTAATATTTCTCCCCCTTTGACATTAATGACAAAGATCTTTCATAACTATTATCTCTTTTAGAATGAACTCAGATTACAAGACATATATTAGGCTCAGTCAACAACCTAAATATCTCCCCTTCAAACCAAGTATCCACCATGATATTTTTAGCATTAGAAATCAAGGGTCACCTATAATTACTAAAATCATACTCTCTCTCCCTTTGAGCTGGTACTATCTCTCAAAGATACTAGATGGCACATAGTCTTTAGAAACTATGGCAACCACCTATGACAACCATTCTTAAAAACCTCTCTCAATAAGATCACTCTCCTAGCCAATCCATCAAAAATCTCAAAAAATATAATCTATAATGCATCTCAGACATAATCTCTCTTTATATGCATGCATATCAAAAGTAATCACCTTTTTGAAAAAATAACTTAGAGCTACCAAGTTCCCCCATAAACCAAGAATATCTTATCTAAAATAACTAGAAACTTATATCATTTACCTTCTTTGATATGGCTAAAGAAGATCAAACTCTTGACCATATATAAGGTTATACTATTTTTGACACTAAGTACAGAATTAGGAATTCCCCCTTTGTCTTCATAGATCAAGTTCAACTACTTACACAAATAGATATCAAAAACTTACCTCTTATATATCAATTATTTGTACTTTGACTTTAGATACTTGATAATAGCCTTATATCTCTCATCATGTTGCCTACTATACTTCAAAACACATATCTACAACATAGAAATGAATAATATCCATATTCATCTCCTTGCTTTCAACATAGACAACACGGAATCTTCTCAAAAAGAAACCTTATTTAACTATAACATCATGCTTCTACTGATATAAGAATATATCTAAGAAGCTTAATAGATTGAACCCTTTTTGTAGGGCATTAAAACAACATGAACTCAAAATATTCCTAGATCTCTATATTTTCACAAGACTAAATATTCTTCAACATACTTATGGATTTGATTAGCACTATAGGCTTGATCTCATCATCAACCATTTGATTATCAATGTGAGATGACAACATAAATTCCTTACTTGATTTCTTAGAGTTATGCTCTATCTCAACAAGTAGTCCACTTGAGCTTGTAGATTTATCGTGACTTATATTTACTACCTTTGTTTTTCATACATTCATTTACCTTTTTTCTTGAATTTTAGGAGCTCCAAATTTCTTATTTTAACTTGATGACTTTCTAACATTATTAGGATAAAATCTTACAATGTGTCATATATTATGATAGTTGTAGCAAATCACCTTATACATACCATTTGTCTGATGTGAATTGTGACTCCTTCCATAGTTATATGAGTACTCATTTTTTTAGGGTCTTATACATTCTATTTATCTATGACCAACATGACCAGATGTAAAATAGTAACCATTAAAATAACTAACATGCCTTATAGTATTGGGTTGTCTAATAGGTCTTTTCATGTTGACCTTCTTGTCTTCAACAATATTCTCTTTGACTTGAGATGCCTCTTTTTGGTCTTATTTTAAAATAAGACCTATCTTTTCATTTACAAACTCTTAACTACTTAAGATATCATCTAAAGCCTCAGTTATCTTTTCAAACTTCATAAAGCTCTTTACTTTGCTAGATGCTTGATCCAATTCAGATTTTAGGGATTCTATTTTAGTTTCATACCTAATGAATCATTCCTCTTTATCCTTTAGAATTACATTAAATATCTCCATATGTTCCTCAACTTTATTGATAATCTCATCATACTCCTTGGAAGTGTTGCTCAACCTTTCCTTAAATTATCTAATCTACTCCTCATAATATTTGACTAACAACCTTAGTTTGTGATTCTTTCTTATTTGAAATTTTAACTCCTATGAAGCACTTACTAACTTTGCCTCAATATTTAATTCAACTTCTTATTCTTCATTGTCATAGTAAACTTCATCTAATTCTACATCAACCATAAGGCCTTTCCTATTCAAAAAACCCTCATTGTCTGATTGTATGCCTATGAACAAAGTTTCATTATTGTCATGTTTAGATTTATTACTATCATCATCACTGTCATATGTGATTGAATCACTTATATCAAATAAGTTGTCTTCTTTGTTATATATTTTTTTTAATTTTTGAATGACCCTTTCCTTCTTTCATTCTTCTTCAAATATCTCTTATTCTCGTCATACTTATAGAGTTTTTTTTTATCTCCATGATGTTCATCATGTTATCCATCATCCTTAGACTTATGCTTATGAGGACACTTGTTTGATAAATGTACAAATTTTCCATATTTGAAACACTTAAATGGTAACTTATCTCGGTACTTACCTGAACATGTCTTTAGATTCTTGACAAACATGGCAATCAATTCATCATCATCAATATCTAAATCAACATAATCCTTGGTATTCTTACCTTATGTCTTCTTCTCTTTTGACTTATTTTCAGTTTTTAAATATACTTCTTTCTTGGGAGGTCTTCCTTCATTTTTTCTCATCTCATATGATGTCAAGATTCCATGAAGCCCATCCATCTCTAGCTCATCTAAATCTTGCACTTCTTCTACTCCAGACACCTTAAATTTAAACTTAGGAGTTAGTGATATTAACACCTTTTGGACAACACTAGAATCTTTCATTTATTCTCTCAATACTCTAATGATATTGAAAACTTCATCAATCTTCAATAGGTAGGATGCAATGGTTTCATCTTCATTTATCTTTAAGATTTTAAACTATCTTCTATGAGTCTACAACTTGATCACCTTAATCTTGGTGTCTCCTTAATATATGGGCTTCAATTTATCCCATAAAACTTTGGATGATACATAATGAATTATCTTTACAATCTCTACCTCTAATAGGCCATAGAGAATGGCATTCATTGCCTTGGAATTATTTTCACTAGCTTTCTTACCTATTGTATCTATTCGTAGAATAGGAGGTGAAATTTAAGCATCCACAACTAAATTCCAAATATCATGTATTATTGAAATTAGATATAAATTAATTATAACATTCCAAAATTCATATTTATATCCATTAAACAACATAGACTTACTGGTAGAGAAACCACCTTGAGCTTGTTGACTAGTCATCCTTACTTCTTAGGCTCTCCTTTAGGCTTTTAGACCTACTTTAAAGGACCAAGATATTATACCAATTTTTGAAAGCATAATTACTTAGAGAGAGGGTTAATCATCCTTCAAAACTTTTGATTTAATTCCACTTAATCATACATGAACCATTCCAACAAGCATGTACAATTTATCAAGTATAAACATTAAATCATAAGAGCATGAAACACATGAACACAACATATACATGGGAAAATATTAAAGGTAATAAAACTAATTTATAAAGTAAATGGACTAAATTTATATAGACAAACACCAATATTTATTTAATCATCAAATCTACATGGAGCACCAACCCCAACTAGCTCAGTACTAACTCAACTAGACTTTAGTAAACACCCACTTGCAAGGAGGCACCAACCCCCTAGATGACTGAACACCAAATAAACCACATAATATACTTGATCACCTTCAAAAAAATAATTAATCACACAATATATTATGATCTTCTCCTTCAGATCTTCAATCACTTTTATCCCTCTTAAATTGGCTTCTAGCCCTCTTTGCTCAACAACCATCTCTATGGCTTGATTAGGTCTTTTGACTTTGATCCTCTTATGAATAACCTCTATATATATTCATAAAACTTGTTTAATTCTCATCATGGCCTCCTTATGCTCAAAAATATCTATATCATATGCTTTTTCTCTTCACACTCTCTAAACATACTCAAATAAACCTAAACTACCAAGTATATATACGAGTCACTTGATCATATCCTTCTTAGTCAGCCACATATTCTTATCTTCCTAGGTTATACATGAATAGGTCTTATAATATTAAAAAAAAATTCCTTAATAATGAACCAATCAATACATTAGGTTAGTCATAGCTCAATTAACCCTTACTCCTCTTTTAGGTTTTATGGAGACCTAATATGCCTTCTTAGCAATGTGTTACCCTTTGATCTTCATGAAACATATTAAAACATCTCACATGGAAGGATAAAATCATATTACACTCTAATATACCTTATCTAAATTCATTTTAGGTCCATAATACTTTTTAGTTCCAACCACTATTTGAACCCTTTCTCAAAACACTATATATAAAAGGCATGTGTATACTTAGAAAATCTATCTTGAACAACTGAGGCATACACTCAATTTTTCCAAATAACTATGGAAAAAAATATATATATTTAGAAACATAATGACCTTAGGGTCATCTCAAAATTTATCAGATGCTTCAACTCATAGCATACAGGCTCAAACTCTTCTCTGCAATATGCTCACTTAGAACTTATAATCGACTTCAAAACATAGTCAAGTAAACTTGAACTTATGACACCTAATTGAATATATCCATAGGATTTAAATGCATGAACATGATCATATGACATATTAATAATAAACTCCATCAAATATATCATAATTTATAAATGAAAACTATTGGTTTTACAGACCAATCTATTGATCTTCTCTCTCAAAAACTCCACTCAACTAGATAAGCCATTATGGCTTCAATGATCCAACCTCTTACACTAAATTCCAAAATTATGAAAAGTATGTATAGATTATAAATTCTCAAAAAATATCATCAAACACTTCAATCCATCATTTATACATGAAAACACATCAAGAAGCATCTTTTCACTTTTGCCTAATTTTCTTATTGTCTGCACTACTAGGTTTATTAGCGAATGACTAACTTGGATCACCAAATTTGCAAACCAAAGATATAGAAACTATCTAGAAACCTTCATGGATAAAAAAATAAAATTCTCACACTTTAATCTTTATCCACTAAGTAATTTTGACTCGAGCAACTCTATCTGCTACAATAAATCTCTAAAAGATAAGAACTTTTCTGTAGGGTCTGCTCACTCACCTAAAAAACTAATCATACTTAGAAATGAATGAGAGATTTGAATAAAACATAAAATAAATCATATGATAATACAAAACCATTATAATATCTTTATAAAAATATATTCAACATCAGGTCACCTGTTAAGGTTCTTTGAGGGTTTAAACTAACTTTCAATCTTAACGATCATTCATAAAGCATAATTTTTATTTATAGAAATCAATGCTTGTAAATTTGAGAAAAAACCCTTCCTTATCTACCATGAACAAATTATATCCTCATGTATATGTTTCATATGCCATCAATCACTTGAAAAACTTTCTTGGATAGATAACTCTTCATTTTATGCACTCAAGAAACCTTGAAACACTTTTTCAAGCCTTTTCTTGTAAACCATGACCTAAAACTTCATGTACATATTTAAAATAGCTTGAATCAACTATTTATATGTTACTACTCACCCATGTCATGAAAAATTATCTTGATACATCATCTAGACACCATCTCTCTTTTTCTTTCTAGGCCTTGACCTACGAGTCTCATTAGGCCTTGAATTTGACCTTCTAGCCACCTTATAGGCTTCACCTTGGAACTTTCATATGTTTTAATGCCTCTTATTTATGATCAAGTAACCTCATAAACTCACTCTTCTTATGATATTTAATAGAGTATATTTGGATCTTCTTATAGATTTTTAGAGATTGATAAGGGATATTCATAGCATCTTTAAATCTACATATACAGATCTTTATAGTTGATGTTCTAATCATTTTTAAGGCCCTCAACACCTCATGTACAAACTCAAACAAACTCTTTCATGATAAAAATCTATCAAGTATTCTTTAGAGTATTCACAGCTTCATATCTCATTCAAATTATCTTCAAAATTACATACACATATCATCAAAACATACAAATTCTTTTTTGAAGATCACTTATTTCATCATGCTACCTACACATAGCTTCTCATAGGGTCTATATAAATAATTTAAAGATACTTGACACTTGACATACAAACCTATACTCACTCATGTTAATCTCAATGATATCCCTAAAGCTAACCTTAGAACATTCTTCAAATAATACTCTCTCATCACTAATTTCATACAACAACACTACTCACTATGATGGCATAAGAACTCATCATACACTTACCTTGTAGATTACTTGATCATGAACCTTTTTAAGAACCTTTGACATCAATGAAATTATATTGAAATGAATTAATTAATCATGCATCTTCATAATAAATTTTGACATCAATGAAAACATTAAATACCAAAACTCAAAATTCAATGACAATGCTCAAAAATCTCCTCCTTAATCAATGGCATTGTTCAACAATATTTTCCTTTGTCATTGATGGTAAACATACTCAAAAAATTGTGTTAACCAATCTTGATGGTAATCATTTCTTAGACCTGGTTCTTACATTTTCCCAATCTTTCTAACCTTTATGATCTTTATCCTTTTCTTTCCTTTTCTGATACGTTTTTCCTTTGACATTAATGACAAAGATATTTCGTAACTATCATCTCTTTCAGAATGAACTCAGATTACAAGGAACAGATCAAGGTCAGTCAATAACCTAAATATCTTCCCCTTAAATCAAGCATCCACCATATTTTTGTTAGTAGTAGACATCAAGGGTCACATGCAATTATTGAAAACATAATCTTTCCCTTTGAGCTGATACTATTTCTCAAAGATACTAGATGACACAAAGTCTTTAGAAACTATGGCAACCATGTATGATAACCATTATCAAAAACTTCTATTAATTAGATCACTCTCCCAACTAATCCATACAAATCTCAATAGATATAGTTTATGAAGCATCTCAAACACAATCTCTCCTTATTTCCATGTATATCAAAAGTAATCACTTTATTGACAAATAACTCAAAGATACTGTGTTCCCCTTTAGACTAAGCATATCTTCTATTAAAAAAACTAGAAAATAAGATCACTTGCCTTCTTTGATATGATTTAAGAAGATAAACCTCTTGACCATAGACAAGGTTATCCCATTTTTATACCAATTACAAAATTAAGAACTCCCCATTTGTCTTCATAGATCAATCTCAACTACATACACAAATAGATATCAAAAACTTACCTCTTATATACCAATTGTCTATACTTTAACTTTAGATACCTGATAATAGCCTTAGATCTCTCATCATACTTCTTACTATAATTTAAACCATAGATCTACAAACATATAAATAAATAATATCTATCTTCATCTCCTTGTTTGTAACATAGACAACCTAGAATCTTCTCAAAATGAAACCTTATTTGACTACAACCTCATATATCTAATGATAGAATAATGTCTCTAAAATTTTTAATGGAACTACCCCTTTTAATAGGGCACTAAAACAACATGAACTTAGGAGATTCTTAGATCTCCATATTTTCATAAGACTGAATATTCTTCAACATCCTTCTAGATTTGATTGGCACTATAGGTTTGATCTCATTATCAACCATTTGATCATCAATGTGAGCTGATAATAGATATTTCTTACTTGATTTCTCATTTGAGTTATGATTTATCTCAACAAGTAGTCCATTTAATCTTATAGATTGATCATGACTTATCTTTAACTACCTTTAGTTTTCATACATTCATTTTCCTTGTTTATTACATTCTAGGAACTCTAAACTGTTTATTTTGACTTGATGACCATCTAACTTTATTAGGATATAATATTGAAATGTGTCTTATATTATGATAGCTATAACAAATCAAATTATGCATACCATTAATATGATGTGAATTATGACTCCTTCCATGGTTCCTTGTGTTCTCATTTTTGGAGGGTCTTCTACATTCTCTTCTCTATGACCAAACTAACTACATGTAAAATAGTAACCATTGAAATAAATAGTATACCTTGTAGCATTGGGTTGTCTAATAGGTCTTTTTATGTTGACCTTCTTTTCTTTAACAATATTCTCCTTGAGTAGAGATGCCTCCTTTTGGTCTTCTTTCAAACCAAGACATGTCTTGTCATGTTTAGGCTTTTAACTACTTAAGATATCATCTAGAGCCTCAGTGATCTTTTCAAACTTCATAAATATCTTCACCTTGCTATATGTTTAATCCAACTCAAATTTTAAGGATTTTATTTTAGTTTCATACATGATGCAGTCTTCCTCTTTAACCTTTAGGCTTGCATTAACTATTATCACCAGTGCCTTGACTTGATTGATAATCCAATCATACTTCTTAGAAGTGTTTCTCATTCTTTCCTCAAAAAATCCAATTGGATCCTTATAATCCTTGACTAATGGCCTTAGTTTGTGATTCTTTCTTCTTTGAAACTTCATCTCCTCTAGAGTAATTACTATCTTTGCCTCAATATTTACTTTAACTTCTCCTTCTTCAGTATCATGGTATACATATTCATCTGATTCTACATCAACCATAAGGCCTTTTCCATTTGAACAAAACTCATTGTCTGATTCTATGCCTATGAAAAAAGTTTCACTATTGTCATGTTCAAATTGATTATTATCATCATCACTATTAGATGTGCTTGAATCACTTACATCAAATGAGTTGTCTTCTTTGGTTTATAAACTCTTCTTATTTTTGAATGACCTTTTCCTTCCTTCATTCTTCTTAAAATCTCTCTTGTTATTGTCAAACTTATAGACTTTTTTTATCATCTCCATGATTTTTATAATATTCTTCATCATCCTTAGCCTAATGCTTATGAAGACACTTGTTTTCAAAATGTCTAATTTTTCCACAATTGAAACACTTAAATGGAAACTTACCTTTGTACTTACCTAACCCTATCTTTAGCTTCTTAACAAACATGGAAATCAATTCATCATCATCAATATCTAAATCAACATCATCTTTGGTATTATTACATTGTGTTTTCTTCTCTTTTGACTTCTTTTTAGCTTTGAAAGCTCCTTCTTTCTTGGGAGGTCTTCCTTCATTTGTTCTCATCTCATAAGCCGTCAAGATGCCTTGAAGCCCATCCATATCTAACTTGTCAAAATAGTACATTTATTCTATTGAAAACACCTTAGAGTCAAACTTAGGAGTTAGTGATATTAACACCTTTTGAACAACAATAGACTATTTCACTTGTTCTCTAAAGCCTATAATGATATTGAAAACTTTATCAATCCTCAATAGGTAAGATGCAATAGTTTCATTTTTAGGCTTTCAAATTATCTTCTGTGAGTCTATAATTTGACTAAATTCACCTTATTGTCTCTTTCATAGATTGTCTTCAATTTATCCCATATATCTTTGACTAGTACATAATGCATTACCTTTAGAAGCTCTACATTTTATAGGCCATAAAGAATGGCATTCATTACCTTGGAGTTATTTTCACTAGCTTTTTTACCTGTTGCATCTATTAGTAAAATAGGAGGAGCAATATAACCATCCATAATTGACTACCAAATATCATGTCCTTGTGACATAATATATATCTTCACTTTAACATTCTAAAAGGAATATTTAGATCCATTGAACAATAGATCCTTACTAGTAGAGAAACCACCATAAAATTGCTTACTAATCATCCTTGCTTCTTAGGATCTCCTTTGGACTTTTAGACCTACTTCAAAGGACCAAGATATGATATCAATTATTGGAAGCACAATGAATAAGATTAGTGTAAATCATTCTTTAAAAAAATTATTCAACTCTTCTTAATCATACATGAACCATTCTAACAAGCATGTACATCTTAGCAAGCATAAACATCAAATCATAATATCATGAAACACATGGACACAACATATACATGGTAAAAACCTAAAGGGAAGAAAACCCACTAATGAATTAAATGGACTATAGTCCTATAATACTATTTATTTAATCACCAACTCCACATGGAGCACCAACCCTTACTAGATCAACACCAACTCAACTAGGCTTTAACAAACACCCACTTGTAAGGAGGCACCAACCCGCTAAATTACTCAACACCAACTCAGCCACCTGATACACTTGATCACCTTAAAAAACTTTTTTACTCACACAATAAATTATTATATTATCCTTCAGCTCTTTTCTCACTTCTATCCCTCTCAAAATGGCTTTTAGCCCTCTTTACTCAATTAGCCCTCTCCATGGCTTGATTAGGTCTTATGACCTTGATATTATTATGTATAACCTATATAAATATTAATTAAACTTATCTAATGGTCATTATTACCTTCTTATTCTTAAAAAATATCTATATAATTCATTTGTTCTCTTCACACTCTCTAAACATACTCAAATAGGCATAAACTGCCTAGTATATATATGAGTCACTTGATTATATCCTTTTTAGTTAGACACACATTATTATCTTCTTTGATAAACCATGAATATGTATTATAATATTAAAATAACATGTATTAATAATAAATCAATTAATATATTATGTCCAAAATAGATCAATTAACCCTTACTCCTCTTTTAGGCTTTATGGAGACCTAATAGGCCTTTTTAGCAACATGTTACCTTTTTATCTTCATGAAGCATATTAAAACATCTCACATGGTAGGAAAACATCATATGTAACTCTAATACACCTTATCAAAATTCACTTTATGTCCATAACACCTTTTAGATCCAACCACTAGTTGAACCCTTTCTCAAAACACTATTCATAAAAGGCCTGTGCATACACAAAAAATTTGTCTTAAACAACTGAGGCATATAATCAATTTGGAAAAAAAATATGGTAATAAATTACATATTCATAAAATTCAATACCTTAGGGTCATCTCAAAATTCATCAAATTCTTTAACTTAGGGCATACAAGATCAAACTCCTCTCTACAAAATGCTCACTCAAAACTGTCAACTGACTTCAAAACATAGTCAAGTAAGCATGAACTTATGAAACCTAATTGAATATATTCAATGGATTTCACTGCATGAACAATATATTATAACATATTCATAACAAAATCCATCAAATATATCATGATATCTAAATGGAAACTATTGGTCTTGCAGACCAATCTATTGATCTTCTCTCTCAGACTCCACTCATCTAGATAAGCCATTTTGGCTTCAATGATCCATCCTCTTACATATACTTCAAAGATTATAAAAATCATGTATAGATTATTCAATTCCCCAAAAAAATCATCAAACACTTTGATTCATCACTTTTACATGAAAAAACATTAGGAATCATCTTCTCACTTCTACATAATTTTCTTACTATTTGCACCATTAGGTCTGTTAGTGACTGACCAACTTGGATCACCAAATTTACACACTATTGATATAGAACCTATCCATAAATATTCATGGACAAAAACTATAATTTTCACACTTTTATCTTCATATTTTGAGTAATTTTTACTCGGTCAACTATGTCTACTATAGCAAATCTTTGAAAGATAATCACTTTCCTGTAGGGTCTACTCACTCACCAAAGAAACAAATCATACTTACAGATGCTTAGGATATTTTAATAGAACCTCCAATCACTTATTTTATCATACCAAACTATTTTTATCTCTTTATAATAATATCTTCAACATCGGATCACTTGTTAGGGTTCTTTGAGGGTTTAGACCAACTTCTAGTCTTAATGATCATTCATAAATTTTAGATCTTATTTCTAGAAACCAATGCTTATAACTTTGAGCTAAAAACCTTATTTATCTAATATTAATATCTTATATCTTTATGAATATTATTCACATGCCTATGATCACTTGAAAAAAAAAAATTGGATAGACAACTCTTCATTCTATACACTCGATAAACCTTGAAACACTTTTTCATTCATTTTCTTTTAAACCATGACCTGAGACTTCATGCACATACTTGAAACAACTTGAATCACCTTGTCAATGTTCACTTTTTCACTCATGTCATGGACATTGATCATGATACATCATCTGGCCACCATCTCTCTTTTATTTTCTAGGCATTGACCTAAAAGTCTCATTAGGCCTTAAATATGACCTTCTAGCCACCCTATGGGATTCACCTTGAAACTTTCCTATGTTCCATTGCCTTTTGTGCATTCTCAATTAACATCATACACTCACACTTCTTATAAACTTCAACATAGCATCTTTATAGCTTCTTACATATCTTTGGAGCTCGATAAGGGATCTTCATAACATATTCAGATCTACATATAAATATCTTCAGATCTAACCTTCAAATCATTTTTAAGGCTCTCAACACCTCATGTATAAAATCAAACAACCTCTCTCATGATCAAAAAATATCAATCATTCTTTAGAGCATTCACATTTTTGTAGTAAATTCATATCATCTTCAAAATTGCATACGTAGATCTTTAGATCATATATATTATTCTTCAAAGCTCAATTATTTCATCATGCTACTTGCACATACCTTCTCATAATGTCTAGATAAATCATTGCAACATACTTGAAACTTGACATAAAAACATGTACTCACTCATGCTGATTTCAATGATATCACTCAAGTTGACCTCATAACATTCTTCAAATAGTACTCTCTCATCACTAATTTCATACAACAACACCACTCACTAGGATGGCATGATAACTCATCATACACTTACCTCACAAATTACTTGACCATGCACCTTCACAATAACATTTGACATAAATGAAGTAACCATGCATCTTCATAAGAACCTTTGACATCAATGACAATATTAAATATTAAATCTCAACACTCAATGACAATGCTCAACAATCTCCCTCTTAATCAATGATAATGTTCAAAACCATCCTCAAAATTTTTTGGGTTGTGGCATTACCTAAAGGATGTCCAATACCAATTTTTTGGTGGAATTTATGGAGGATATCTACAAATTATTATTTATTACACACCTTAGGTAGATGTATTCATAGTTTTTCTAGTATAATACTCCATTATTTATCATGTAGTTTGCTAACTTGATCCTATGCGCTCTTATTTTTTATTTATTTAATACATAAGGGCATGTGCCTATAAGTAGGTAATGAATAAATTGAGCATATTAATCACCTCTAACTACCTAAGACTAGTTGATGTGTTCCATGTATATGTGTGTATCATTCTATGCCATTAATTGGATGATACTTTATCATCTTATGATTTTAGTAGGTATGATCTCAAGATCGAATTCATGTAACTTAGCCATCTGCTTTCCCCTTCTTTCATCTAGCTCATTCTGACCAAGCATGAGTTTGACAGTAGGGTCTAGAACAATGGTGTATGTCTTATTAGGCAAAATATAATGTCTAAATTTATTTATATCTTTGATAAAAGCATATATTTTTTTTCTACATTAGAATACTTTAGTTATGCATATTTAATATTAGTGCTCATAAAGGCAATAGGGTTTTTGTTGGCATCTACTTTATGTGTGAGTAAGACTACTATTGTGTGTTTTGATGAAAATGATTCCAAGAAGAAATCCTTATTGAAATCTAGGTTGACCAAAACTAGAGATTGGGTAATGGAAATATTGACATCTTAATATGATTATTTCCCTCTATTTTCCATTTTATTTTTGCATCTTGCTTTAACATAGCATTCAATGGCTTGACAATCTTTGAAAATCTTAAAATATATTTGAAAACAAAATATATTTGACCAAATAAGCAACCAAAGAATCAATTTTATGATTTTTATCTCTTAGGACCAATTTTATATTAAAAACTTCAAATGGTTCTATTAGATCCTAGGCTCTATGTTTATATTTATTGAGCTATGATAGTCTACACTAATATTGACTCTTTTTTTAGTTAGCAACCAGCTCTAAGTCTTGAAACATCAACAACTACTTAGCATTCTATTTCAGTGTGATTTGAAGCCCTAAAATTAAATATTCATTTTCTATATGGTTATTAGTGCATGAATATTATACTAAAAAAAAAGTAAGGTACTTCCTCCCATTAGGATCAGTTAATTTTATTCCCACATCAGATCCCTATTTAGAGTGACCACCATCAAAATATAAGGTCCATAACAATGAAGGACCTTCAAATTTTCATTCATGATTTTTAGGCTTAGTTGTAAAGGTGTAAACCAATACATGTGATGAAGTAAAATTTATTGTTTCATTTTTATAATGTATTCTTTGATTATGTGTTTTTTTTAAATTTTCTATCAACTCTGATCTGATTAGCGACTCTTTTCTAGGGAATCCACTTATATGAAAATTAAATATCCATATATTCATTTAGTGATTTTGACCAATTGCAAATTAGGAGTAAACCATAAGTGTCAAGAATGTCAACTGAAAGGAATTCAATATACTATTGGACATGTGGCTCAGATGTGAGTTATATATAAACACTTAGTAATTCTCTAACAACTAGGACTGGAGATTTTTCTAACTGTAAGACTACTCTTTTATACTTATTTGGGTTCATCCCTAGTCTTTTACATATCCATGTGTGTATAAATTAGTTGAGGCACTTCAATCAACTATAAAATTATGCACATTTTCCCTAAAAATTTAAACAATCAATAGGAAAGGTGGGATCTTATGTTTATCCTTATACATGACCATATTTATGTGTGCAACTTTTGACTTATTAATGGATGGATTACTATTCAATGATTCTATATTCTATAATCTGAGGTAACTCATGTAGAGTAATATTCACCTTGATTTTATTCATATCATCAATTATATTATATCCACTTTTAGTTTATGGATCAGCTTTATATTGTTGATCATTCCTTCTAGGAAGAGGTGGATTCTTTTTAGCCTTTGGATTAGGGGGAGTGACTGTGTTATTGTTTGGAAGTGTATAAGTTTTGGTAGGCTATTAATTATTATTTATTATATTATAATTATTTATATAAAATTATTTAAAAGTATGAATCCCATCCATGTTATCTTCCATCTCATTGTCATCCTCAACCAAGAACTAGAATCATAGGTCTCAAATATCATAGGTGTACTAGAAGTAATACTTGCACCAATTATGGATGAATCATGTTGGTTTGGAACCACCTCATATATTTCCAAATCCTTTTGAAATACTTCAAAACCAACACATAACTCTATAAAAACATGTTCACCATATTGGGTAGTGTTATAGACCCTACACTAGATAGGTAAGGTTGCCTCATAAAAATTCATCTCAAGTAGTATGTAAGATCAAGGATATGAATTATTAATTGACCTATTAAAGGGTTTGTTATATCTTTGAGAAAAAAAACCTATTAATTTTTTACCCTATGGTGTTTCCCAAGTGTTTATGCATGCTTATAAACTCATTGTTAAGTTTTTATACCATGCATTGGATGGCATCTAATTCAGTTTTGGTAGAATCAAAGGTTGTCCCCTATATGGTAGAAGAATTAATTGGGACCAAAAATTTATTATAATGTGTTTATTGGACATGTGTATAATTATTCTAATTACTTAGGTTATGATTTGGAGTAGCATGACTTAGAGGTAACTAAGTGAAAACCTAGTTTTGATTATTCATCATGGCATTCTAATTAGCATTCAAAATGGGATGGCATGAAATTGAGGATTCAACTATCTATCAATGTTCATATACTTATCATAGGTATCTGTTAAGTTATTTATATTATGATCTCTATTAAGGAATAATGCAGTCAGGATCGAATGCATTTTTATACATTTCAAGGGAAAAAGAAGTAGTAAATCTATATGTAGTAGCCATATGATTGTACATAATTTGAAATCATGCATTGAAGTCTCTAATCAGTTTATTGGGTTCCCTTATCCTACTATAAAAATTTTGATATATTACAATAAGACTAGAAACTTGTCCATATTATACCATAAATGTTTCATGACATTAGCTCCATGACATAATTTATTTTTCTAAGAAATTAAAGAACTAGTCATATGCAACATCCTACAAGGTATAAGGGAATAAACTGCATGCAACACCCTCATGAATTATGTTTAGCTGACCTATAGAAATTTTTAAATATTTCATGTGTTCCTTTGCATTTCATCTCCTAGAAGGAGATCATGATGGAAGGTACTTTTCTATATTCCTATGCAAATAGTGGATGGCACCAACTATGGTAATGGTGAACCAGCTAACTAGGCCATAGTAAAGCATTGAGTTTGGTTAGCTTTGATTGGTGAATTTTTTTGGGTGATAGTTCACTTAGGGATAATTATATCTAATTTAGGTCTTTGATTAACCTTTAAAGGTGTTAGTAATAGTAGATCAAAATCAGGATTGGCCCTTATTAATCTTACTAGTGGAACTAGTGTACACAACTCAAGTGAATCGTAATTAATCAAAGATTTTGGTCATCTTTCTAGTGATAGATAAAAATTTAAATGGGTTTCATGCACACCAAGGGTTTTTATGGGAAGGTTCCTAAAATTTTAGGTTCAATGAAAGATTCACTTCAAGGCATGAGTTACGGGTCTCAATTGTATAAATAAACACATGGTGGAATAATAGTGAGTGGAGTGATTATTAATTATGGATGGTTTAAATGTGATCAATGTCTAGATTCTACTTTAGATGGATGTGTGGATCTAACCTAAAGTGAATTTGTCCAAAAAAGATATAAAATGAGGGAAGGGTAAGGAAGAAAATAAACTGCTCTATGACTTAACTAAGGTTAAACCCTTCCAAGTAAGACTTTTATATCATAGGTCTGATAAATGTCAAGAACTAATATCTGAGGCTAATTTTTATTAGCACAATATACACACAAACATAGTTAATCATCAAAGGAAATAGTTACAACATAATAATTGAATACAATCAAATATCTGATTAGACTTAGATTGCATAGCACATCCTATGTCTCTAACTAGTAATATGTATAATATATAATTAATGGGAACTCAAACTAATAATTTATCTAATTTGAATAATTTCAAACAAACATTCACATAGATTATTATAGATTTTTTATTTATTTAATGTAAATTCCTCATAATATATATAATTTTTTCAATATACATCACTATAGAAAAAACTTACATAATAGTCAAAAAATTTCCTAGCTTGTATTAATTGCAAAAATTATCCTCCATTTATAATTTTCAAAATATAAGTACTTATATCTTGGGATGGGGACACAATCTTTTAAGCTCAGTCTAATTTTAAAAGGTCTAAATTAGGACTATATGTCAAAATGCATACAAGTTGTGCATGAATACAATATATTATAAATAATCTTAATTTAGACATAAATTCATTTGTATACAAAATAATTCATAGTTAATAGACATAGATCAAGATTAACATGAAGTATTAGTTTGAAATTCCAGTGTAATTTTAATTCTAACTCAACAAATTAAATTATCATCATGGAATCTCCTACTAAAGTAACATGCATAATCATTATCACTAGAATTTGAACAGAGGTGGTTATCGTTGTTTAAGGTGGCATTGGAGGTGCCATTGGATATGTGGTCACAATTACTTCTCTTGTTGGAGTATATACTATAATTTATCATGGTAACATAGACTTAGTTTTTGAAGGTTGAACTTGAGATGATGATGCTTCAGCAAAAGCAACCAACTATCCTTATTTCTTTAAATTCTTGTATTCACCCATGCTTAAATTGAAAAATCTAGCTTAATAGTCTCAAAATCAATGACTAACATTTTAATAACATTGGAATTTTGTCCATCAAATTTTTATGTAAGGTGATGGTGGATTTAAAATATGCATTCGATCTCTCTATTTTAGCCACCTTATCTTTATAAAATATGATCAATTATACTACCTATTCATTGGTTCTATAAGTGGTGCTCTTCAACTTTGATTTAAAGTTATTGGCTGCAACATGTAACAAGCTCTCAAAAAAGGGTTTGGTGACTATTTTCCCTAGTGTTGTATACACACCTATGATATTTATAGATTTGATAATTTAAATATTTCTCTGCTATTTATTGGAAAAAATTTAGACTAACCCTAACATTTCTTGATGTCATTCTACCAATTAATCCCTCTTAGTACTTAGATGATTATTAGCATGAGTTACACTAGGTGTTATTAGCAAATTTAAGTTTGTGTATGAATTTAATCATATTTATTTACCAATGAATCTAAATTTAGCATCCTAGTCTTTCATTGATTCATGAAATTTGACCAAATCTCCCCATAGTGGTTGATATTTTTACTCTTATTGATCTTATGGATCATAAGATGTGGTGTAGAGTCCTACCAGAGCTTTGTACAATATCAAATATATCTCTAGGGGACTCAACTACATTATACTCTTCTAATATATTTTTGGACTATTGTAATACCTTAAACATCTGCCTGATCCCTCCTCTAGTTGCATCAACCATTGTGATAGGATCTTCTTCATATTCATTTGCATCTCTAGCCTTTGTTTGACTTTTCTTTATTAATGAAAATAATTCCTCTTATTTTTCAAGTTTGGTGGGCTTACCTTAGCCATCACTATCTTCTTCCTCATTTTTAATGTATTAGTCACTCTATCAATCTACTTGGAAATTTTGGTTATTCAGTGATAACTAAATCTTTCCTTGTAGATTCTTCTTCCTTTCATTATTGTATCCATGTAGGGAGCACTATTAGAGTTTTCTCTATATCTTGGGATAGAGATGAGGAAGTATGAAATGAAGGGTGGCTTATAGGTCACATTAATATTGAATATGGAATTGAGGATGCATGAGTTTCATGAAAAGTAAACAAAGCCTTTCTCCAACATGTAGTTTTTTTTAGTGGAGGAATCTTTATGATATACTTGGTTAGGTCTGGGGACTTATGATGATAAAGTATTGGGGATTATTTTTGGGTGGCATGTGTAATGGGTATCCCCAATTGAGTATAATTTTGCTTGTACCAACTGGGTAGTGAAAATAGATTTGGATACTAAGTTCTCAAAATGTACATTAGCTTGTGTGGTTTTTTGGTTAATAGTGGAAGGAAATGAATGAATCAATGGGGCCTAGGTCAATGTTTTAAAAAAATTATTCTATGGAATCATAATAATCTCCTATAGTACTAATGGTACTTAGAATAGAATAAATTAATAAATGTGAAACTTCAAAATTGCCTATGTTATAATAATGTCAGAAGGAGCTCTTGTTCTTTGATTTGTTGTAGTGGGAGTGACTGTAGTTTGAGTTACAATTGATGAAATAATTATGGTAGTTCAAACCATGGAACTAGTATCAACTATTGTGGAATCCAAAATAGTAACAAGGGATTCTTTGGGACTAATTTTCTTAATAAATTATTTAGTAATTAAGGAACATGTTTATGTAACATTCACTTTTTATGATTATTCAACACCTGGAAGAGGAAATGGAGGGATTGTAGAATGATCATCAATTTTCTCATGCACCAAATCTTCATGAAGGTTATCCAACCTAGCATCTTCCCCTAGGTCATCCTATTTTATGTTCTCCTCTTTAAAATCATTATACAAGGGACCTAGTTACACACCAACATATTTGGGTCACCTTTTCTCCACTCTTATGGCACTGGAAACTTGCATCATAATCAAAAGAATCTTTTTTCTCCTTTTGTAATTAGTTAGAGAGGGAGGATTATAAACAAGCCTTAGTGGAAGAACATAAGGAGTGCTTACCTGAGGTGCTTTAGTTATCTGAACATCAAGAGATATCAAAGTAGAATCAGTGGGTCTCTTAAGTACCAAAGGTGTCCCCACATCTACTAAATGGGCCAAAGAAGTGGCACTTGTTAGTCTTGGGAGGCCTCTAAAAAATTATAGATCTAATTTTTTCATCTATCTCAACCAATGTGTCCTATACTCTAGTGGTCATCTCTTCATATTTATCTATCTCTTTGGCATCCTTTAGAGTAATAGAAGGATCATATTTTATTCTTTGGGCCTATTTCATATAAATATTAATTGATTACATCTACCTATAGACTTCTAAATCATCATGTGCATTTAAAAATATGGGATCATGTTTGTATAATTGATTCCCATACTTAACCTTTGTCCTATTTCTATAATTTTTGAGATATTTAGTTATTACCCCTCTCAGATCTGAACATTTGAATTCACTATTTTTCAAACCAAAATGGTTTGTGTTTTTTTTCTTGATAAAGATGTTCTAACAGTGTATATTTTTTTTCCTATACTAAGAGGGGTTTCATGGATTATCCCTAGCCTTATTGATTTCAAATATTGATCTACACTATTAGATAGTTGGGCAATTGTATCTTATTTGTCCAACTTGTCTAAGATGCATTGAGGAAATATAAATGGATCTTTTAATGTGTGCTTGATTGTGATCATGGTGTGATTAGGATAAATCCAATACTCCCCCATCTTTCTAATTGAACTTTTGATTTGTTTTGATAACCTTAGCATAGATTGTCCATTAATAGCCCTATATACTATATGATAGAAGATATTTATTATCCTATAAATCTATATATGTGAAATATGATATGATCATTACATATCCAATTCTTATGGTATTATAATGATGGATCCCATGGATATTCTCTAGGAGTGACATTAGTCGTGACTATGTCCAATAAATATGGAATCATGTAGAAAAGTCTATTTAACCTATTATTCAACTTTCTCATTTGATGTTTGAGATTGAAGCTAATGATTTATCCCAAATCAAGTATCCTATTAATGTCCATAATAATGTATACAATGGGAACCCAAATTTCCCTAACATAGGTAATACTAAGGAATACACATAATGTATTCAATAAGGCCATGAAAACTTGAATTTTAGGCCTGAATCTAATGATTGGAGTGACACTACTTTTACCTCTCAATAAAAAAATGTCTGGATCTAATACCAATGCTTTCAAGGTGTCTTTAACATTGTTATCAGCAACTAAACATATACAACTAGTTGATTATATGTCATGTCAGGTCTAGGAGTTGATAGTATATTTTAAGACTTTTTTAAATACATAAGCAACATGAATAGGGCTATGTATATGGCTAATAATGTTTCATTAATAGTCAAAAATAAAAAATAATTTGAAGAGGATGTTTATATAAGGGAATGTCCCTCATTTGGTAGTTATGTTATGTAGTCCTATTGCCTTAATAACCAATAGGTCATCAATGTATTCTCAATTGTGTAGAGATAACTTGTTATCATACTCATATGGTTATGGTACATATCTCTATCCAAATCACTAAATAATGAAAAAAATTATGGTTCAAGGTGGCTGAGTCAAACATAGTATCTATATATTTAGTTTTACTACTAAATTTGAACACGGATGAAACAAAATTACTTTTCAAAGCCACCATTTGAGTTCACCAAAGATTTATAAGTAAATTTGGATAAGTTAAGGTCTTTAGTTTCAAGAGAGCTTTGATAGTAATTCGTAAAGATGACAAGTAGAAAATGTGATTTTTTTTTAACTTTTGGGAGTGAATATGTAGTCAATTTCATTAGGCTTGAAAATTCATTACCTAAATCCTCTACTCATGGGAATTAATTATAGACAATAACATTGATACCTATCTATTTTGTTTTGAATTTGATTTTCATGATGTCAACAATCATAGGGTTTCTTACCACGTGGTGCTTTATCATGAAATTTTACTACCTAGTTAGTTTATTGAGTTATTTATTGTGACACATGTCATTACATCTCTTAAAATTAGATTATATTTTCTTGTTCACATTTGGTTGTCTAGAAGATGACATGTGGTATTTTACCATTTAGTCACTTTGAATTAATTTGTGTCCTTAGCCATTGATCATAATTTAATAAGATACAAATGCGTGGATAGATATCATTTATCCACTCAGTCACAAGGATTTAATCTATGTGCAATTATATCTTAGTCTAACTTAGTGAGATATTTAAATGTGGATAGTTCTTAATTTTATAGGTACTTGGTTAGATCTTTACTCTACTCACAGATGAGAAGGATGGTGACATGTGGATGTATCTCACATGTTTGATTTTTTGGGGTTGTATCTTTATTTTTTGTGTACATGATGTGGATGATCAAGATGGTGATACATGGATGGCTATTTTTTATCCAAGTGGCCACCAAGCTTTTTAATATGTGTCTATGCCTAATGATTTTAGATGATCAGGATGGTGACATGCATATGGATCTCACTTATCCACTCATCCAAGGTTAATGTATTGATTATTTGTGTATAGGATGTAGATGAGTGGGTTGGTGACATGTGGATAGCTCTCACTTGTCTGTGTGGTCACCAAGCTCTATAATTTATGCCTATGCTTATCAATGTAGATAAGTGAGATGGTGACCCATGGATGTTTTTCATTTATCCAATCACCCCGGATTAATTTCTTAATTCTTTGTGTATAAAATGCAAATGAGTGGGATGGTGACATATGGATAACTCTTACTTATGCAAAGATAGGTCTTTAGGTTTAAAATGATAGAATGATCCCACTAACCCATTTTTAGAAAATTCATTTGAAGGGTAAATAGCTAGGGTTTGATAAATAAATAAAGAGTGACATCATATATCCTAAATGTGAACACATTGTCAAAAAGGTGATAAAATCCATATAACATCAAAGTTGGTTGCATTTAGACCTAGTCATTATTCTATTCAAACACCTGCATCACATTCAAACACTATAATCAATAGTATAGTCCAAATCCAATAGTAGTATCCATGGCTATAGAAGTATAATTTATAGAATATGAAGGCTAGTCTAGAATATTTATCATGTATACTTTACACATGTTTCCAAACTAGAATTTTTTGTGCATAGTAGACCCAACTAAGTATCATTTCTCTTTAGTATTGTAATCAATTGAACATATTTCAAATTAATTACTTTATATATTTAGCATATATTAATATTATAATTTAGAATATTCATTTATTTGATTTTGTTATTAATTAGCATTCTATAAATTAGTTAATTACCATTATTCTTGAAATATTTATATATTCTTAACCTTATACCCCACATTCAAAATTTTAGGGTTGAAATTTTGATAAACCTAACCTTTATGTCTCTTTATGTAAACCCTAGCTTACTCTAGGGTATTCAATGTTCTGAAGTTTTTCCTTTCTATTTTTTTAGATCTATTTTATTATTTATATGCAATCTAGGTGTATCCCTAGATTAGGTGGTGTTTATTTTTAATACTTGGAGGTTCCTCTTTTACCACCTAAGATATCTCAAACTAATTAAGTATCAAATCCTATGCCTAATGAAAGTTCCAATAATTTAATTGAACATGTTGAAGAGGTTATCATAGAACATGATTATCATCATGAAAATAATGAATATAATACAAATAATAAACATGAAAAAATAGATCAAGAGCAAGTACAAGTTATTTATATGTTTTGAGAGAGTATTCATTAAAACCCTAAATATCTTGATGAGATCCTCAAAGCCATATTGGAAAATAAAACAAAAAACATAGATAAACAACTAGGTGTATCTATGGATCATGCTATTAGAACTATGAGACATCCCCATGTTCATCTTTTTCTCCCCTTGAGAACATCATCACTTCATACATCTAATAGGGGCACGGGTTATTTATTTACACCATTTTTCCCTGAAAAAAATCCTACTAATGTTACATCTTCAATAGGAACCATTAGCACTTAAAACCAATTATCAGTTTCAATTCTTATATCAACACAACCCATGTTTGCATCCCCTTTAGTGAATTCTCAAAATTCAAACCTTAGTGATCAAAATATACAAGATCTTCTAAAAACTATATAAATTTTTCAAGATAAGGTTACCAACATTGATCAAAATTATATGAAATCACCTTATGTTATTTATTCACAATATGTGCTACATAATCCTCTGGCATATGAAATATCTTTACACCCTTTTCCAACTAGTTTTATTGTACCTAAGTTCATATTTTATGATTTAAAGGCTGATCCTGACCATCATCTCCAATATTTATATGTGGCATGCCTTGATTATACCTACAAGAATAAAATTTTGACCAAATTATTTCTAAGGATCCTAAAATACTATACCTTATGATGGTTCTATGATTTACCACTCCAATCAGCAAGAAAATTCAAACCATTAGTGGATTAATTTCTAGCACATTTATCTATAAACATCAATGAAAATATGTCATATGCTCAAATTATAATTATCAAACAAGGAACCAATAAAACTATCAATAAATATGTTTTGAGATATAAAACAATGTTGACCAAAATGATAAATCCAATGGCAGATAAATAACTTTAAGACATCTTCAATCAAATTTTATTTTCCTCATTACATGATTCCATTATTTTTAATAAATTAAAATATTTTGATTAATTATGCCATATTTTTTGAGATCATGAAATGAAACTTATTTCCTTGAACAAGATTAAGTATGTAGCAAACACATTGACTACGTCTAATACCAAATTTCATATCAAACCAAACTACAAGGTGAATCCTATAAAACCTAAAAAGAAAAAACCACAATAGTTAACATAATTTCACATCAACCTAATTGAAATCATCTTATCTAATGCACTTAAGAGACCATTTACATAATTACCGAAGTCTCCAATTTCTTTACTTCAAAAGCTTATGGAGTGTCATCTCATATCTCTCCCTCCTCCCATAGAGGTTATATTATTTGACCTCTACCCAAAGGATATGATGCTAATTCATATTTTGACTATCACCAAGGCCCTAAGCATTCTATGAGTAAATATTATACCTTGAAACATAATATCCAAGAATTAGTTGATGACCAAAATATTACCTTTGATGTTCCTCCAAAGAATTTAGGTTCAAAACCTACTGATTACTAGAATCAAAAAATATTTAACAATCCTTTGCAAGATCATTTTAAGAAAGATCTAGAAGTGAAAATGACATGCAATGCACATCCTCCTCCATCACATTATAGGCACCCATTAGATGGGATTATTTTACTTATACACACACAATACCTCCTATGGTTCAGAGACTTTCCATTACATTTGATGACAATGAAATAGTGGATGATGACTGAGATCTTCATTCATTATTTATTTAAACATACCTTGACCATCAGCCTATACATAATTTTTTGATCAACAATGGAACTAGTGAGAATGTATGGTACCATGACACTAATTACATATTTTGGATATATAAATGATGATTTACACCCTTCAAATAACATGGTTAAAGCATTCGATGGGACTTCACAACACATTATTGGTGAGACTACTTTAACTTTATAAGTTGATCCAGCGTGTGGTTACCACTTTTTTAGTTATAGCATATACGTAAGTCTTTGATATGTTATTGAGATGACCTTAGATATATAAACTATGTGTAGTACCTTTCAAATTACATATTTGTATTCAATACATTCATACCAATAGGGTAGTCACAGTTCTAAAAATTCTAGATGAAGATCCACTTAAAAGAGAGAAATCTATTCCAAGACAACTAATTATCAAACCTACTAAGGCTAATCCTTTGTGAAAGGGTAAAAGATAGAAAATCTTCTTTCTTAGGTGGCTTATACATGAGAAGCCTTTTCATTAGAGATACATAATAGATTCTATAGAATCTTCATCTACTCCTACATAACATATTCAATTAGCTAGATTAGCTAAACATGTTACAATTACAAATACTCCAAATGAACCACATAACACTAAATGATGGGTTCCATGAACCCCTACTCCTATTAATTTTTCATGACCATAGATTCCTATTATACATACACAAGATATTATAGATGTTGTAAATCTAAATATGACACATATGCCTACTCATTATCAATACCACCAGTTTCATATACCATATTCTAAGTTTTTATATACCTATGAGAATCACATGGATGGGATCATAGGATAACATTTTTCTTTCAAATATTCAAAAAATACAAAAAATCAAATATTCAAAAAATATAAAAACATTTAAATAATTATAAAATATAAAAATATTCAACATTTCCATGTTTATTATCTCTTTCACATATATTTTGTTTGATTTATGTTATTATATGGCATATCATTTCATTCCTATATATATAAATGTTTCACACATGTTTGAATGTGATACAAACATACCCTAACATATGATATATTCACTAACATATTTTAGCCCTCTCCTATACCCATATCATATAATACATTGGGGATATTTGCTTCTTTGAATATGATTTATATAGGTTATATATAATTTGTGATCATTTCTAAATTATCATGTCTTATTTTATATGATAATGCTTACACATGTCAATATTCATGCTCATATCTTTCATAGTGTACTTGATATGCTATGTTACATAACATATTTTGCTAACACATATATGTGGGGATAAGTATGATATTCTTATGTTGGTTTCTTATGATTCATATATTTTTCACTTCCTTAAGTGTATTCCACTGATTTATATTTTCTTTATTGTGTAACATTTCAATATGTTCCTTACTTGTTGGCCCCTATGTTATTGTATGTTGATTGGACATTTGAATATGTCATTCCATGTTGATTGGATATTTAAATATGTCATCACTTTTAATTGTGTGAAATTTGAACACACCCCTTGTATTATGTATCCTTAGACCATTTTTTTCCATTACATTGAGTGATCTCGTGTGTGTGCTTGATTGTTTTCTAATTTTGTATTGTTACTCTCTAGACATTGCCATGATCTATTTCATGCATCTTCAGACTTTATGTTATCATATACTATATGAGATTGATTGATATATCTAATTTGAAATTTTATTCCTATATGATACATGATTCATACATAGATTATACAAATAACTTATTATTTTAAGGTAAGGTACCTTCAAGATTCTATTTCCCTTTCATATCAATGGGGGCATGTAATAGAAGCATGACCTCCACATTTTTCATAGTTTTCAAATTTTGGTGATGTTATGTCATAAAGTCATGACTTACATACTTAAACACCTAATTCTTATCTTTATATTTCAATTGGGGCATGTCATAAATACATGACCTCCACACTTGAACAATCTTTAGTTTAGTTTCATGATTTAGATATGCACTTGGGTCAAAATCCTACCACTTTTACATAGATTTGAAATCAATTGTTGTAGATTTATGACATGTATACTCAAATCATATATATTATAGGTGTATCTACCATATTATTTTACCAAAAATTATAAAACTTACCAATTATACTAGTCACCAGGCTTAATCAATTATACCAAGATGTGTTGTTATTAAATCTTTTATATTATAATAATTGGTTTATTTTATAGGTTGAAGTAATTAAATAATTAAACCTCAAAATATTTATATATTGGATTGATTAAATCATTCAAACTCACCATATTTATAAGATGATTTGATTAAATCACTCACTCTCACCAGATTATATATTCACACTTGAGCTATGCAATTAAGATATAATAATCTCAATGCCCATGTCAAAACTCATCCTTGCATTAGATTGAGGGAATAATGACTTTAAATCTCACTCTTAAAATCTCCAAGATTCAGATTTAAACATCTTCCAACTCCAATTCTTCATAATAAATCATTTTTACCAAGTCAAAGCATTAAGAGGCAACATGGTTGCATCAACCCATACGTGTACTTATTCCTTGCTCTCTTTTATTTTAAGCATTTTAATTATTTAGAATTTTATATTTATATGCACTAATTTATATTGTAACATGTTCTTGGTTTTATTTCATACACTATTAAATAACTCAAAGTGGGCTCAAGCAAAGGTAAAGTGTGTTATACACACTAGGTGTGCATCACTTTCCTTTAAACTAGTAATTTCATAATTATGCTTCACTAGATTAAAGTGGAGGAAAAATGTAGATACCAAAAATAAATATCAATAGCATATCAATATTTTATATTTTATAAAAATTAATAAAGGCTCTACCCTTTAGTTCTATATTTTTCTATTGTTGAAAGGCTCACATTCACCATCTCAATGTGCCTAAATACTTATCTTTTAGTCTGATCCATATCATTTTGATGACTAGGTATCATATGCTTCATATAAATATTAAAACTTAATATAAATCTTTCACTATAAATTTTATATCCATACTTATTTTCTAGCCTTCTAGATACTACCCTCTATATAAGGACATTACCACCGAAGGTAGTGTTAATATCCTTATCTAGTGTCCAGTTGCCAAATTTTATAAAATTTTCAAATGTTTTAAAACCCATGGGTTGGCATATTTGTCTTATTGAACCTTATTATGAGATATTTTAAAAGGTTTGGTAAAAATATAATTCTAAGCCTTCCCATTCCTTATCTAGAAAATACAAAAAACTACCTACAAAAGCTAAATCAATCAACTGCACAACCAAACTATTATTCCATATTCATCAATATTTTCATATCAAGCATAGAAGAAATAATATTATAAGTTTGAAGCATTCAAAAAGTATTCCATGATCAATATTTATCAAGTTACAAGATAGATCACTTCATGCATCATAATATAGTATATTGCACCTTTTTACACACATTTCCCACACATAAGAGAGAACTATGTAAGTCTAAGCCCCTCCTTCAAGTATTAGATATGTATATAGTGCCCATTGATAGATGGATCTTTGGGGTCATCTTGACATCATGATCCCACTAACCATTTTTTAGTAAATTCATTCCAAAGCTGAATAAGGGTGAAGATTTAGGGTTTGATCAATCAATGAAGAGTGGCATCATGTATTCTAGATCTGAACATATCAATAAGAAGGAAAATGAAAACCCAAAACAAAAAATTTGATCACATCCTACTCCATTCATTATTATGTACTAGACACTTGTGTCACATTCAAACACTTATTTAGATCTGATGGTAGTGTCTATGGTTATAGAAGTAAGACTTTTAAAATCTAACAACTGATCTAGAATATTGATTATACATGCCATACACCTATTTCTAACGTAGATCAACATGTGCAGAGTAAACCAAGATAAGTATCATTTCTCTTTATTATTGAAATCAATTTATCATCTCTTAAATTAAGTACTTTTTATATTTATCATATCTCAATACTATAATTCAAAAAATTCATTTATATGAGTATACAGTTAATTGGCCTACTATAGTTAGTTTATCACCCTTGTGCTTGAACTATTTTAATATTTTTAACCTGTACCCCACATTCAAAATTTTAGGAGTAAATAATTCATTAGAGAAAGAACCTATTGCAAATGCATATTAAGATCATTAAGGGGCTCATTTAATAATTGAATTTTATTATTAATTGTAATCATTGGTACACTATTTCATATAGGAGAAGGAGGTTTAGGAGTATATTATACCTTAGGAATGGTGATTTTGGGAGGTTTATTAGTATTTAATATATAATTATTTTTGAATGCACATGACATTCTATTAAAATATAAGAAATAACACTAATAGTCACATCACTAGAATCAACATGCTCACATATTTTATCTTTCAATGGATAATTAGGAACATCATCATAAGATGCAATCACATTATTACTAAGCAAGATATCATTTGATTTTCCATGTAATATAGTCATTATAAACATGAGGGGAGAATAAATAAGAATATATACTAGGATTAGTAGAAATATTTTCCTCCTCATTGTACACATAATAATCATCACCATTTTAATTTTCATCATGATCACTATCATTTTCACTTGTACAATAAATATTTAACATAAAAACACTTTAATTTTCACAAAAATAGGATGTATAAGATGCATTTGTATTTCATACTTTGTTTAAAGTATTATCACATGTAAAAGGAATGCAAGTTTCATTTTCATTTTCAACATTGGGAATTGAAGCATTCTCATTTTGAGAAGGGGAGAAAAAATAAAAAATAGTTACATTTATACCTTGCTTAAAGTATCATCACATTTTAAAGGAACACTATTTTCTTTTTCATTATTGACATTTTAAATATAAATATTTTCATTGTCATGGTAGGGAAGATAGGAGATGCATTTTCATTTTTTACCCTATTCATAACATCATCATATGTAAAAGGAACATTATTAGAAGTAGAATGCAACTCTTGAGATACACAATTATCTTTTTCATTATGCCATTGAATTTCAAATTTCTTTACTTTATATTGTAAAATTTTTAAAAGAGACAAAGTAAAATTTTGTGATAAACTAGGAGTTTTATCAAAGAATGCATCACCAATGAGGGATTATTTGGAAATTATATTTTTAGTTTCTTTCACATGGATTTTAAGATAAATAATATAATACATAGGAGAAGAACATTCATCTACATTAATATATTTTTTAAATTTATCATCACTTTAATATTCGATTTGGGACCGTAAACCCATTTGTCACCAAGTGTTGCCTAATATCCCAAAAAAGGGGACCTCATGCCGATGTAGTTCTACCTCTACTATGAGTGTGTAACTAAATCATATGAAATATGATCTAAATGATCTTTTCCTGGGCCCTCTTCTTGGTCCAAACATGCAATATAGTTTTATAATATAAATTTTAGATAAAAAATGTAAATATTGAATTTTTTAAGTGTGTTTTTATTTTTTTGGTCTTTTCTCCAGGTAGATAAGTGATAGATGTAAAATTCCTCTTAAGACCCTTTAAATAGAAGAATCCAAAATTTAAATTTAAAAAACCCACTAGTGTACTTAACTAGCTCAAAAATAATAAAACATTCATAAAAGAGACCCAAAAGAAATGTGTCTCATGAAATGTATTGAAATATACACTAGGAAAACATTGCTCCTTTCAGACAAACATATAGAGTGTGATAGTACAAAAAGATTAATTTTTTATAAAATCAAGAAGATAGTAAACTAAAATAATAATAAGGACCATGGATCCTTGTAACTTAGATAGATAAGAATTGAAATAGAATAATAATATAGTGAGAACGTTAGTGTGAAAGATCAAAAGGAAAGACATAGGACTAAAAACAATATGCTCTAATAGAATCTCAATTTGGCATTAGGAGTCTCTAGATATAAAAGTCATGAAAATACATAATACTTGTGTTTGCTTGACTAGATTTGGGTGTCTACAAGATCAATTCTCATGAAGCATTCAAACATGAATAGAACATAGCAATGAGAGGGACAACAAATTGTTATGTCCAATTTATGAACTATCATGTAGGAATAATGTATTGATAAATTTAATATTCTTTACATTTCATGTGTGTATGTGAAATGTCACACTTGTGTATTTATGTTACTTAAATTTTATTGAGTACTTGTAGTTACACACATTCTAATAATCTAATTAGTTAAATCTATAAATCATATAGATGTTGATTTTTAATGAATGATTATATATATATATATATATATATAATGAGATTTGATTTTCAGGATATAAACAATGATAATAAATTGCTTAGGTAAGATATGCATGAAAATAAAATAATAATATTTTATGCTTGTATATGGATACCAAAATATATAATTACAATTGTCATAATTTTAGGATTAGTTATAATTATATTCCCAGTTAATGATGATCACAAATAAATGTATTAATAAAGTGAATTTGATATTAGAATATAATGTGAATAAAGGGGAAATAGAAATTATAAAGAAATTAAAATAAGGAAATAAAAAATAAAATAAAATAAAAAAATAGAAAAAGGAGAGAAATGTGGAGGAAAAAGATAGAGACAAGTTTCCTACTTGGAAAGAAATTTGGCATGAGCATAAATAAAGAAGAGCGCATAAAAATGGAATTTAAGGGGAAGAGTTTTATCATTCCATTTTTAAAAAAAATATTCTCCCAAAATTTGAAGAGAATGAAAAATGGGGAGGTGGTATAGATTACCATTTTTAAAAAAATCAAAGGGAAAAAATATTTATTATGCATAAGTTATGAATAAAGTACTGGGTGGGAAGACTGAAGGAGGAATTTTGAATGTGAGTGATGGATAGGAAGAAGGCAAGTTGTATCCTAGAGATCCCATGAAGGAAGAACTAGTATTGGCATTAGATCTAAGATAGGGTCCACCTGCTATTTTGAAGGATGCCTCAGATCACACATTAGTTTCAGGATATGATCCACCAAACACAATAATTGACCTCACTGAAGAAAAAAATCAATCACATGGGCTGACTTGGTGTCTAGAGAGTGTTCGAAAAAAAACCTTTAGAATATTCCATCCTGATCTTGATTGGAAAATGAAATGAGGTATGTCTTGATGTCCCATACTTTATCATAGAGAATATTGACTCTTGGTTCTCAAATTCTCTCTTGGCTAAATTCAGTAATTTTATACCTAATATTAACTCATTTTGAAAGTGAAATAACCTGAAATGGAATCCCAAGGGATAGATTGATATTATGTCTATGACTAAGAATATTTTCCTAATCAACTTGTCTCATTCCAAAGACTATATCAAGATTCTCAATGGAGGCCCTTGGTTCATGGTAAAATCTAATGTTTGCCTTCACAAGTGGAAAGCAGGTTTCAATCTTGATAGTGCCATTATGGAGGACATCCATGTATGGGTGAACTTTCTAGAGTTACCTTTGGAATTTTAGGCCCCAAAGGTTATTATGGGCATTTTTAGAGCCCTAGGTCAACCAATTTTCATCGATATCATTACCAGGTCCATATGCAAACTCTTGACTTCTTGTGTTTGTGTTTTCATTCTTGCTAACAAACCCCTTATTCATTCCATCAAGATTAGATCAAAATATGGGGTTTGGAATCAACACATAGTATTCAAGTAAAAATTGTGATGTCTTGAATCATTCTTCCAAGGATTTCCCAATGAGAAAAAATCCATCCCTTTCCTCCACTCCCTATTGGATTAAGAAACCTCTATCCCTGAACCCTTCTCCCCACCTTCCTAAAGATCCAATACTTAATCCATCTTCCCCTCACCCTTCTCCCCTTCCCCTCCTTTCTAAACCTACTCTTACTTCTCTTAGCTCAGAGAAAAAATATACAACCGTTGTCTCTTCTAAGTATCCATCTTCCTTGAAGATTATTAGCCTACCTTGGGTTGGCTCAATCCCAAAGATCTCAGTTAATGATGTATAAATTGCTCTAATTGATCTAAAGGATAATAAGGCAAATATGACCACTCCACCCTTGGTTGATATTCTGACTAAAGCAGTGCTTGCCTCTCTCACTTTGAACCATGCTTCATCTCTTCCTCTAAAGGAACACCAAGTAGTTATAATTGAAACTTGTTGCATACTCTTTCTTTTAGAACTTTATTATTTGACAAGGATCTAGTTCTTTAAGAAGTCATGCATGTTTAGGAATTACTAACTCCTATCAGAGGATCCAGGCTACCTAAGACTTTTTCTCTTTTTGAGTGATAATGTTCTTCATCAAGTAAGAGAGATAATGTTGAGATTATTAAATAAATGATACATGAATAATGGATGAAGGCTCAACCAAAAAAAGGTAAGAAATAAGTTGAAGTTGGAAAAGAGCCAAGATCACAAGATAGACCAACTAATCAAAATTCTAAAAAAGTATAATCTGATAAGCAAGTAGAAAAGGGTACAGAAATGACCCTTAGACAATTTCCAAGAAAGAAGAGATGAAGATCATTTCCTAGAATATAAGGGGGTTGAATAACACTGTGAAATAGAGACTGGATAGAAACATGGTTCTTAATCATAAATTTGATATCTTGATCCTCTAAGAAACCAAAATATTAGAGGAAATTCTTTGAATAATGAATTTAATATCTGGGATAAATCTATTTTTAATAGTAGTAATTTTTGAGGTGCTTCTGATGGGATGGTAGTTTTCTAGGATCCTATTGTATTGGAAGGAAATGTCCTTCTAGAAGTTGAATCTCATGTTTTAATTTTTTTTAAAGATATTCATAGTAACTGGAATGGGTTCTCACAAATTTCTATGCTCCTGATTCTATAAATGACCAAAAAAAATCTTTGGGTGGATTTAATTGAGATTAGGAAACATTTCAAGGATAAGAATTGGATGGTGGTAGGTGATTTTAATTGTCTTCTCTCCCTCAGGGAAAAAAGGGGGAACCTACACTCTCAATAATAACATGTTGTATTTTAGTGATTTTATATTAGAGGTAGAGCTTATTTATTTTGACTTAAAAGGTAATCCTTTCACCTAGTCAAATAGGATATTGGGATAAAATCTGATTTAGGTTATGCTTGATAGGTTTTTAGTTTATATGCAATGAGATTTACATTTTACCAACTCCCTATCTTCCCTCCCTAGGATTATTTTTTATTATAACCCCCTAGTCTTATTTAGTGAAAATATATTTAAAATCAAAAGTACCCCTTTCAAATTTGAGAAAATATGGCTTACCAACTTGACTCTATTGGATTCTATAAAAAAATGATGAAGTTTCTAGTGCAAGGCTCTGCTATGTATATCTTAGCCATGAAACTCAAACATGTTAAATATAAACTTAAGATCTAGAACAAGGAAGTTTTTGAGAATATATTTTCTCAAAATTATAGAATTAAGGAGGATTTACATAGAATTGAAGAGTAAACCAATGTGTTTGGTTGCACTCTCTCTTTGCATGCCAAAGAAAAGGAACTATTAAGTTTATTTCATAACCTAGAATCTAAGGAAGAAATATTTTGGTGCAAAAAATTGAGGAAAACTTGACTCAAGGAAGGTGATAGGAATACTAAGTACTTTCATCACTCAGCTTCTAGAAATCATCAGTATAAATTTATTTATAAAATCAATGGGGAAGATGGGACTTGGTACAATGATGAAAAAGATATTGAACTTCAAATTGTAAACTTTTATAATAAAAAATTGGCTCATTTTCCCTTTCAATATGCATAGCTAGAAGATCAAGTGGTTAATCTCATGCAGGGAGTTATTTCCCAAGAAGACAATGCCTCCATTCTTTCTCCTCCATCTCATGAAGACATCATATCCATTTTATTCTCTCTATATGGTGATAAGGCCCCTAGCTCGGATGACTTTCCCCCTTTTTTATTTTAGGTATTTTGGGACATTATTCAAAATGAAGTTTATTTGGTCACTAATTTTTTTAAATATAGAACTATTGTTCAAAAATTTAATAATACTTTTCTGGTTCTTATTCCTAAGAAGCATGGGGTAAAAAAATTTAAGGACTTTAGACCAATAAGTCTAAAAAATATGCACTAAAGGTTTGGATTTGAGAATTCAAAAGCTTCTTGATAAGCTAATTACTGAATAAAAAGGGGCTTTTGTTTTTGGAAGACAAATCTCAGATGGTATTATTATTTCCCATGAAACTATACATTGGGTGGCCAACTATTTCCACAAGGTATGTTTCTTAAATTAGATATGAATAAAGCATATTATATAGTTTCATGGCACTTTTTGGATGGAGTCCTTTGAAATTTTGGGTTTATTCAAGTTGTCAAAATTTTGATTACTTCTTGCATATCCACCCCCATGTTTTTAGTTATTATCAATGAGGTTCCCAAAGGTTTTTTTTATGAGTATAGGTCTCAAGCAAGGTGATCCACTCTCTCCATATTTATTTATTGTAATGGTTCAAACCTTGAGTAGAATCATTGACACTAAAATTTATTTCAAGGGTATCAAGGGAATCAAAACAACTTCAAACACTAGAACTGTCAACCACCAACAATTTGTAGATGATACTCTGATGATGGGAGAAGCTTCAGTTTCTAAAGCTAAATGTTTTAGGAAAATCCATGAAATCTATGAGATAGTTTCTGGTCAAAGTTTTAACTTTCTCAAAAGCTCCTTATTCTTTATCAATACTCTACCTTCTCTACAAAGAAAGATTTTTAGGATCATCAGTTATGTAATAAAAAAAATTCCTTCCTCCTAATTTAGCATTCCTCTTTTTGAATGAAAAATTCAATTAAAATTTTGAAATCCTCTCATTGATAGGATTTAGAGAAAACTATCTAGATGGAAAGGGAATTTTTGTCCCAAGATGAAAAATTGTAATTACTCAAGAGATCATTGCAAAGCATCTCAATTTACTTCATTTCCTTATTTTTTATCTTGGGAAAAGTGACAAAATAAATTAAGCAAATTTAGAAGAATTTTATTTGGAGTGGAATGGAAGATAGATTCGAATTCCCCCTTTTATCCTGGAATAAATATTATTTACCCCTAGCTAAAGGAGGATTGGGACTCAGAAGGGTGAGATCTATAAATCAAGCTCTATTAGCTAATCAATGGTAGGGGGTGATTAAGGATGATAATCAATGGACTAGGATCATCAAGGTAAAATATCTAAATTCTATGAAGGGTTCATGATTTCTTGCATAAGGTCATATTAATGTTTCTACATTTTGGAAAGCTTTAAGAGCTAGAAAGGATGTTCTCATGAGAGGGTTAAAATGAAAAATAGGTATAGGAAACAAAGTTGATTTTTGGGGGGATCTTTGGTTAAATTAAACCCTACTAGGTTCCTTACCTCCTATAGTGGGGTTGAGTGAGTATTTTAAAGTGGTCATAGGTCATAGGGTGTGTGATTATTGATAGGAGATTAAAGGCATAAAAAGGTGGAAGCTTCTCTACAAAGAAGATTTGAACCATCAACAAATTATTTTGTTACAAGAGTTAAATATGACACTTTAAAAAATTCATTTCAGCATCTTCTCAAAAGATGATGATCTTATTTGAAAGGCTAACCTTAGAGGGTTATTTTTTATCAAATCCAGTTATCTTTCCCTATGGGAACAAGAAGAAACAGAGGAGAATTAAAAAAATTTATGGATTAAAAATCTTATCCCCAAGATCAATGTTTTTTTCTAGCTAGTAGCTTAAAACAAAATCCTAACAATGGATAATCTGATGAGGGAAATCCAAATTCCTAACAAGTGTACTCTTTACAAATAGGAGGCTCAATCTACAAAACATTTTTTTTTTCCTATTCTTTTGTTTCCTCCATTCTTTAGTCCTTATTTAATTTTTCCAACTACTCTTGGGTTCCACTAGGGTCCATAAAGGATATGATCTACCAATGGGAAGCACCTTGGGATTATCTACCTCTAAAATTATAGTGTAAATCATTCCCTTCCTCACATTTTTTAAGGAATATGGATTTCAAGGAATTTGATCATTTTCAATAATTTGAATCCTAGACATTCCACTACTTTTAAGAATATTATGGCTTTTGTGAAAGAGAACTAATTAACATATGCCTCCTTCTATGATGATACTCCTTCCCCCTAATTTTCTTAAATTATTTGCTTGTTTAACCTTGAAATCCCTGCACATTCCCATAAATAGTGTATAAATAAATCTAAGATCAAGTGGATTCACCCTCCTCCTCAATGGTATAAACTAAATTTTGATGGAGCAGTTAAAGGGAACCCTAGACCTATGGGATTTGGAGGTATTATCTAGGATTCTAATGGGGACCTCTTAGCATCCTATGTGGGACCTCTAAGGATCCAAACCAATCTAATGGCAGAAGCCAAGGCTTCTTTTTGGGGCATAGAATTTAAAGTTAAGTTGGGTTTAGATAATTTTCAGGTGGAGGGTGATTTTATGAATATCATCAATTATCTGAAAGGTTCTTCTTAATCTTCCTGAAATATTATTGATATAATAGAAGATGCTAAAAATATACTTACCTTCATCAAGGGGGTATCCATTGATCATGTTTATAAATGAGGTAATAAAATCATAGATAAAATGGAAAATTTAGGGGTACTTAGTAGATCCCTCACCCGTTAGCAAGGTGATGTGACATATCCTATTGATGTCATCACTTTCATTGAGTTTGATAAAGGAAATTTTAACTCATGATATGATGGGTTTCATTATTTTTAAATATAATTAGCAAGCATGGAGGAGATATCACACATGTAAGGATATCATGCTTCATCCATGCCTTAAGATATCACACGTATGGATTTATTTTACATTAAGATCTAATAATTTAAAAAACACTAATTTTAACATCATTCTATATTTTACTACAAGGGACCCCATTCAAGAAAAGTAAAACAAAATAAAATAGCCAAAGATGACAGGTGATTGAGATTGAGCAGAGCCAATATCCTAAGAAGAAGTGAAGGAAGATGCCTACGTTTGGAAAAAGATGGTTAAGGGCAGGCTCACTAGCTACATGGAGAGATTGGTAGGTCATGATGTGTTGATATCCACAGATTTCACTTATGGTTGGAATGACAAGGAAGTTGTAATGCATAGTCTAAATCTCATGGTCATAAAAGAAGTAATAGGTGACATCAGAGGTATGGATTGTTTATGCATGAAGGCTTTCAAATATAAAAAGAGAGAGGACAATTTTTTTAACATCTTTTATAGCACTGAGAAAAAAAAGCCAAAATCATCAAACCAAAAAGATTTTTTGAGAGTGGACCTTTTGAGGAAGTGGTTGAATGTTTGCCTTAAACTAATGAGGTACATGACCATTGAGGAGAAACACATGGTGATCTTCTCTCACGATTTTTTTCCCCTCAACCATTTCAGGGGCCACCCAATTAGTATACCTTTTTTTCTTCTCAAATCATTGTAAGTGTATATTAATAATTTTAAATGTAACCCCTCATCTAATATAATCCACTAGGGGCTTATCTTGATCTTGGTCAAAAGGGGGAAAACCCTTTGGACCAAGTCTGTAATGGAGGCCATTCACATAACTAGAAAGCAGGAAGAATATGACAGGGAAGATGAGTTTTTCTCAAAACATGAATCAGAACATGTAGGTAACAAAATGAATATTTTGGATAGAATAATATTCAAGGAGACTTCCATCCTAGTGGTAGCCAAAATAGGCCCCCAGAACTTGTGACACCCATCACTAGTAGGGGTCATGCTTCCTTCAATTTCAAACTGAAAGAGGAGATTGATCAGTCTATTGAGAAACTACAAACTAAGATGGAAATTCAAAAGCTTCTAAACATGGAAATCTCTGATGAGTTCGAGAATATAAAAATCTTGTTGGTCCCTAGTGATTTTTCCTTAGGTAAGGGTGGCTTTCAATAGGATAAGGAGAAAGAAGTGGTTGTTGAACAAACCCCCTAAGGATCAAGAACTAGCTATAATGGTAGAGGAGATGAAGCTATGATGGATATTAAATAGGTGAAGGAGGAATTTAAGTCTATAGGGATGAAGTGGAAGAGGCTTATCATAGAATATATGCAAGGAATAGGAAACTATACTAGAGGCATGGAAAAGAAAATAGAGAACATGGAGACTAAAAAATTGATCCACTAGTTTGAGTCCAAGGATTCAAACTATCTTTTGTATAGTGTCTAGGTTTTCTCGTCTTTTTTTTAGTGTTTTGGCATCTTTTTAGCTAAATTCAGTGATTTTGGTTAGTTTTTAGGTTCTGTCTCTTTTTGTCTTACTACTTTTTCCTATATATCTTTTGGAATCCTTTTGTAAGGGAATGAGACCCTCAACCCATACTTTAACCTATCTAATAAAAAAATTATGTACCTTTGTTTATATAAATGTAAGAATGATTATATTTTTTTAAATTATGCCTGAGATTGTATAAATTAATTCCTCTTGCTTAATATGCTTATATTATGAAATTTTGTTAGAAAGATTGTATATCTTCTTTTTCGCTCCTTTTGGAATGAGAAATTTGGAAAAAAGGTTTAGAATAAAAGACAAGTTTTGAGGTTTTAATTTTTTTATTATTTAAAATATTAAAATACATATGATGATTTTTATGGGAACATGGGTCAAATTAGTTCACCCTAAATTTATAAAATAGAACTATAAATTAAGTGAAAATATGTAAAAATTTGTGAAGAAAAGAATGCATGTTTTATTTGGAACTTTTGTGAAGAAATTATGGGAACTTTTAGAGGTTTTAACATACATGATGCCCTACATGGATATTTTTCATTAATATTATGGGTATGTAAATTTTAAAATAAATGACATCCTAGTCAGGAAAATATATTTACATTTCATGGGTTAAATTATAAGTAGGAAATCTGGTTATTTTCTAAGGTGTATGTGCACAAATATATTTTTATTTTATGAGGTTTTATGGGGAAAATGGGATGCCTTATTTATAAAATTTATTTGAAAATATTATAGTTTTTTACATAAAATTTTATACGTCTTTCTATGAAAAAAATATTTTTTTCTAAATCATTGTGCATACATGAATACCTTAGTTGCAATCCTTGTTTGGAAAATTTATATAGAAATAATGAGGTTTCAAGAGTATATTAAAATCAATAGTTTCTTATTTTGTTTTACCTTGAATATTCATGATTTAATTATACATATGGCCTGCCCTCTTCCTTTTTAAAAAAAAAAATGGAAATTTTTATTGGTACTTTTATTTGTGTTTACTTAAGAAAATATGTAAAAATCAAGGGAATTATTTTGGATTTAATGGGTATATTTGGACACCATTTATGTTCTTTTAATTATGCATTTATTTATTATTTTTTATGGGTTGATATGGATGGCATAAATTTATAATTATTTGTTTAATTATTCACAAAATGGATAAGAGTAACACACTATTTTAGTCATGCATTAAGTTATGATACATGTCAAATTTTAATTCACCACTTGGACACCCTTCATGAATAGTTAAAACTAATTTATTAGTTTTAGTCATGAAAGTACTATGCTATGTATATTTCCTATATTTTATGTGATATAATTTCACATTTTAATGACATGTTTCTTAAACATATAGCCATAAGAAAATGAAAAAAAAAATCGTGTGGAAAACATAGACAAAATCACTACCAAATCAAAACCAAATACATGGATAAAACTTATAGATAAAAAAAACTGGATTATGTGTGGTTTGGATTTTATTTATAAGTTTCATCAATACTTTTATAAAAACTAGTTCAATTGGCATGTGTTCAAGGGTATGATCTCCCTCTTATATGAATAAGTATTCTATGGAACAAATACTTTAGGAAACCTCAAAATGAGAAAATGGTTGAAATAGTCAAAGAATGATACTAATAAAGTAAACATTTAACATAAGTCACATCTCAAGTAACTACTATAATAATACGTTAATTATTTTTATTTATTATTAAAATTAATAATAAACTATTATATTTTCATAGAATAAAACTATATCTGTTATCTTACCTCAGAATCATGCAAAACATGGTGTGTAAAGGGTAATTAGAAACTATCTTGCATTAGGAATTTAAATTAAGGAAAATTGAAACTTGACTATTGTGGAAGCTAAATTTAAGTTAATAGAGTGACTTAGGTTTTTTTTGACATAAGGTACTTAGAAAAACCATATGTTCTATCTATTTTTCACATCACATGGAACTGAGTAAGGGTTGACAAGGGCATACATTAAGTGTAAAGCTCATAATCACCAAAACTTATTTTTTCCTTATAGTGGACACAAACTGATGTAAATCCTATGAACAATTATATGCATATCCAAATTCCTTTGGAAGTAAGACTAAAGACTAATCAATCAAGTAATTTTTCTATGTGACTTGATAAAAGATGAACATATGTATATGGACATGAAATCAGTGCCAAGGTTAGCTAGGTTAAGATCCAAACAATATGTAGAGTTTGACTCTAGGACTAACTGTTGGCATTACTAGAAGATAATAAATGTAAACTTTTAATTACACCCTAATGGTGGATAAATTCATAGAATGGACCTAGAGGAGTTATATGACAACGCTTCATGTGATGATTACCTATATGGGTGGGTATATTAGTCATTATATTAATGGTAAACATGTTGAGATCTTAGGATGGATATCGTAGTCTTGGAATTATGTCATGATATATGTGTATCTCAATTAACTAATCTTTTAAAGTATGACTAATTTAAAATATTACAATTGGTGTATACATGTATGGGAAAGTATGTCAGTCACTACATTAATGCTAAATGTGTTGAGTTATTAGAATGGATATTTTATATTTAGTATTATGTCTTTAAACATAGCACTTTGAAAGATAATTATTTTGAAGAAACATATCAATTATTGAATAAATTATATTATAGCATGAGTAATACACTTGATGAATGCTAAGGATTTCAGTTTGTGTATCTTAATGTAAACTAATTTTTATTAATGTTAATTAGATACCTAATCTATGGGTATAACACTTGAATTTATTTGTGATAAATAAATGCCACTCAAACATAATGTCTATGGAATATAGTTTGATTTAATTAATTTTAACATCTACTACTTAATAGTTATAATTTAGATACTTTGTTATGTTGTATGATAATGCATGCTTGATTGATTAACTATTATGCATGTTTGATTGAATAATAATTATGCATGCTTAGTTGTATTAGGTATATGATTTGTGGTACATGAGTACCTATAAATTAATGTATCATCTAGTTTTTGAAACTTTTCACTGATGGGATAGGGATATTATTCTTTATTGGTTGGGCTATTCTTCCCCATTCCTCTTCCCCTCAATAAATCTTGTCAAATAAATCCTCATTGGATGATAAAGGCAATAATTTTTTACTATATTTGTGAATACCATATTTTTACTCCATGTTGACACTAAACTATAGACACATAAATATGGTATTATACACTTGAAATTTTCAATCTTGACTTATCTTTACCAAACATGACTTGTGCATATATATATGAATTTTATCCACACTCATTTTTAGCCATTTATTTATCTATGGACCTGGCCTTCCCAATTTTTGATCACTCACAAGAATTCCCTAATTTGTACCTAATCTACTTATTATCCTAATTTGAATGTATTCTAATCATTAGAGAATTGTTTTCTATACCTCATATGTCTCCAATCACACTTAGATGTCTCAGGTCTACTGAATTTTTCTGCTTCTACCAAATCCATCTACACACCTTGAAACAATCATTTTAATAAATTCAAATGTTTCATATGGGTCGGCCCATACATTTTGTATGTCATTGGTGGAAAAAGTTACCCAAAGAGTCTCATATTTATACACACTAGGCCTAATCTTATTCCTATATATAAAGTATCCATATAACACATATCAATATGGCATCAATCATCTACATATTTATAGTAGTAACTCTAAAACTCAAAAATCAAAAATCCCTCCAAGGATCAAACCCTATCTAGGTCTAAAGCCCCTAATCCAAGTCAAACTTGTATATTTTCAAGTGTCAAAATCTAGGTTATAGGTTGCATCCATATTAGTGGATCATTATTTCACACATACACCTCAGTGAGATAACATGTGGTTTGAGCCCTATTTGGAGTCTTTAAATGTAGGAAACACTCAATGAGTCAATGGGGAGTGGTTAAGGTTAAATCAACTCATCTTATCCAACCCATTTTTACAAGTAAACCTAGTGTCAAAGTGGAGCTAGGATTTAAAATTCAAGTAGACAAAAATTTGGACTTGTATATAGTAATGAGCTTATGATATTTTACTAAACAAAGGTCTACAATTATTTATAATGATCTATGTCAAAACAATCTAATACATCTCATAAGGATGTTTTCAGCAAGATCATACACTTTCATATTACCATAGGCATCTAGTTGTTATCAAAGTTGTCCAAGAAAATCCAAAAAGTAAGTTTATAGATCTAACTGACTCTAAACCCAATTTTAGTCCTTGTTAACACCTATACATAGTCTCATAATTGAATAAAATAGTAACAAGTTAAGTACCCTACTCCTCTTGGTCTTTTTTATAAATAGCAAACTATGATTGAACATCTATTTTTACATTTAGATCCATGTAATTTATATATACTTTATACAATATAAATATTCATACGTTTATAATTTTTTAGATACATTTATTGAAAATAATATATAACCCAAAAAACTTGTTTTCCCTTTGCAAAAGTAATAATAAAGCATGTGTCCTAATGATATTTCCATTCAATAAATTAAGACAAAGCCAACAATATGAATATCACTATAATGTATCCAAACCTAACATGTAGGATACATTTGGAAAGATCATGCATGTGAACTAAAATTGATGTAACTGAAATAAACCTAATGGAAGAAGGAAATAGACTATTCACTACAATAACATCCATGTAAAGTGGAGGGCATGGCTCAAAAACCTTTAAAAAACTAAATAAAGAGGATCCACAAAAAATAGTGGATCATTATTGATTGCAAAAACAATAGAAGTACCAAATAACTTAGTAGGGGAACTCCTATCAATGGAGACAATCCTTTGAAATAATTTTTTTTATGGCTATGTAAAAGGAAGAGCATCATCCTATAAATTAACAAGATTGGGATTTGTGAAAATACTTTTCATGTCCAATAGAAACTCATTCCAAGATGGTTGCTTTACAAAAAGAAGAGAAATGTCTAATATAAATTAATCATCACAATAAAGAGGACAAGTAGAAAATTTAAACTCAAATGAATAATCCACTAAAATATAAGAGTATCCATACACTCTTTGATGAATGCTCCAAATAGTGAAGGGATAATATGTGCTCCAAATAGTGGTGGAGGTGTAGGGAAATAGATATCATTAAGTGACCAAATATAACATAACAAGATTTCAGCAAGTCATTATATTGATCATAGTTAGTAGGAGCAAGAACTTATCCATATCAAAAATTATGAAGGCCTTATGTAATTAAAATGTGTTCCAAATGAATACACCATTATGTATAATTTATCCCATAAAAAAGGATTTTTAAAAGTGAATATGGCATCATAGTGATTTGTATAAGTAGCTTTCAAAACAAGGAGGTTCTTGACATGACCATGAGCACATTGAAATTTTGAAAAGGAAATAAAAACCACAATGTGCCTCAATGCACATATATAAAAGTGAATTTTTCACATGGCTTGCAAAGGTGTTCAAAAGTGAGTGTGACACATACCATAAGAAAATTAAAGTAGCCCTTTAATATTTTTCCCAAGTTTGGCATGAAAAAAAAAGTGTTCCCATAATGACTTGCAACCTATGAACATATTTGTTGTATTTAACAATTCAACAAGTATATCACTATTTATATCCACAAACTAACGAAGAATGGCCCCACTCGACTCAAGCTCATTCACAAATCAATATCCATATTTATTTTCCTTTAAGATCAATGGTCCTCATTCATTTAGGGATAGACAAGCTACCTTATTTATAAATCAAAAAACAAATGAATATGGTTCTTACCTCCTATATAAAGCCACTTTTGATCAATAACCATTATTTCTCCAGTTATAGATCAATGATCCAAATTTAAGCATTGATGCACAAGGTACATGACATATATATTACTGAAATGTCAAATAAAGGTCCTTTTTTATTAAAGTAACCTTTTGATTACCCTTGTTAATATACTTACAAATCAATTACCCATAATGGATCATCATTCATGTATATTCTTGTCCATTATGGCATTGAAATGGTGAACATGGGCTAATTATAAAATTTATCAGGCCATTCATGCAATAGAAAAGCACATAGAATACAAAAATAGCAGATGAATGTGATGAATGAAACCAAAAACATGGAATCTAATAGGAGTTTAGACATTTTTGATGTGAAAATCTTAGATATGGATCAAAAATTAATGTAGGAAGGAATGCATGATACTTTAAGCTCTTGATTTAATCATGACAAACATTCAGTAAAGAAAAGCAAGCATTTTAAAATGGAAAAAAACATGAAATTTGGTAGGACCCATTCTCTTGCATGTCATGCCATGGCTAGCATAAAATACTTCAAGTCAATGTATTGATTAAGTTCATTAAATGGAGTGGATAAATTGATCCTTATGATCATGAGATCCCAATCTCCTTTTCCTATAAACCACATATTTTTATTACATTATTAAATGGGACATAAACTAAGCATGATCTTGTAGAATGCCTTACACTAATGTTTACAACCATAATATATAAAAATGTGAACAAAATTTATAATTTATTCTATGGGACATTCTGGTCACGAATAAATACTGAGACATACCCCCACCTCACCAATTCAAGGTCCATCATAAACTAGGTGACATTCAAGATCCTATTGTGAGACTATTTCAAAACAATCCACTTTTAATAAGAATATATGAAAATGACATTGGAAACATGGTTCTTAGTGTTAAATTTATATGAAATGTTGACCCAATAGTGCACATTAAAAATTCATGCTCCAAAAATAAGGATTGGGTACATGCAAATTCTCAAATTGCATGCAATGCATTTACAAAAACCATTGTCAAAGATTTATAATGATATTTCATAACTTCTTATCTCCTCCATACAATAATTATATGGTCTACATAAATTATTTGAAGTAAATATTCAATTTGATTCTTATTTAGAAGATTATTTGTGTGATTTTTTTACCATCAAACAATTTGACAATGAAAGAACTCATGCTTCCATCAAGAGATGAAAATCCATAAGCCTCAAAGCTCAATACAAATTTGACAAGGAAACTCTTTAATTCAATTTCATAAATTTTATTTGCACTAAATCATAATATGAATTCTTATTTATTTTAGCATCACCCTTGACAAACCTAAGGAAAAATCCAAAAGGCAACATTAATTTATGTCTTATAATATGTTAAGGGAAATCAATACAACCACCTTGTTACAAACATGTAATTGATTGTGTGTGTGACCCTCCCAAGACTAACCTCATCCAAAATATAAAATTCCAAGCAAAAAAATGAGTGGTCATTCTACTTAGAAATGAAAAATCATAAATCCCACCACAACTAACCCTACCCACATAACTATTCTTAACATACCTATTGATGCTTCTAAATTTACCAAAGGTGCTTTTAGTGTTTAAAGAAAACTTATCATTTTAAAATCCAAAGGATTCATGGCATGAGTTTTAAGTATTTGGCAATTAGGATGCCTATAGTGAAATAGTAGCAAAGCAATGTAGACTATTCCACAATATTTATAAAGTTTGATGGTTGGGGACCGTCTTGATGCCTTTTCTTAGTAATCTTGGTACTAATCTTATCAAACTGATCCAAATCCAAACTACTGACTAAACCAAATGGTTATGAACAATGTTTTATACTAAATTGAATTGTTTAAAGAAAGATCAAAAGGGAAGGGTAGAGTAAGAAAGAAATGGTGATTGTTGATCTTTGATTGTGAACATATTGACAAAGTTTCAAGAATTACCAAACATGATCTTAACTAGCATATAGTGTAAGGTAGCCTATTCTCACATTTCACTACAAACCAGGCCTCATTTTTAAGATAGTATGATAATACAAGTAAGAGTTGGATTTACTTTTAAAGTTTTACACCACATCTAGATAGCCAATGCACATCTTTGTTGTAAAGCAAATAAAATGAAGTAAACTCAATCTGATTAAACTAACCTAGCATCACATAAGTTATTAAACCTATAATTAATTATATAACTTATTATTCACATAAACTATTCATATTCAAACATAGACAAGAAATTGAGAAACTTAGCAATTCAAACACATCAACCCAAATAATTCTTGCAAAATTCCTTGATCTTTTATATTAATTTCTTAAAATGGTATAAAATATTTCAAATTCCCTCTCCCTTAAAAATGGTAATAGATGCCTTTATATAATATCTAGGTAGTATACCAATCAACCTAAAAATATCGATGTACAAAGATAAAGATAGTTATCTTTGTAACAAAGTATGATAGGTGTGTCTTTTACAATCATGCTAACCTAGAGGCAATCATGCTAACAAACTAGAATGTGCCTTTACAAAAGAATATGCCACCTCTCAGGTAAACCATAATTAGGACATTAGAGGTGGGGCCATTTGTTTCTAAAGGATTCTCATAACTCACTCATGTTGTTCATCCACTAGGCCTAAGTGTACGACAGGCCTTGTGATACACTCCTCTTCTTGATCAACTAGCTCATCAAAATCTTTGTCATTCCTAGCCAAAGCTTCCTTAAAGCTTTTGACTTCATTTATCCTATCCCTTGCATTGAATATCATGTCTAATATCCTACTACTATCTTTCCCTAATTGTCCTTGGTTTTTACCCTTGATTTCTTGCATCACCAAAGTGGCTCTGTGCTGAAATTTCTCATCACTAATAATCCCTAGGGCAGTGGGCTGTCCAAGATCCTTGAGCATAGTTCCTAGGAGCCTCTCAATTCTTCCCATGAGATATTTCTCCTCCTCAATAAGTTATTCCTTTTTAATATGCTAAGCACTCAAGGCTTGGACCTTGTCTATAAAAATTCCCAAATATGGCACTTAGGTGCCCCATGCTGATGGATTTAAAACTTGTTATTTGCTTCCTAACTTGGATATTAAGAAGTTGTGCAATCTTATCTTCAAAAGTTTTCCATTGAGTAAATATCTCCTTGGTTAAGGTGGCTTAGTTTTCCAATGCATCTTGCCTTAATTTAATAGATTTTAATGCTTTTAACATGCCGTGGAATGACTCCTCAATAATTTCAATCATGGAATCTGACACTGAGAGAATTGCTTGAGTTTGTAAATTCTCTTTTTCCTTCTTTAGGTTCTTAATTATTTATGCTAATCTTTGTACATCAGCCCTAACCTATTGAGATTGAGCCTAAATTAAACTTTCCATGTCTTCTTCATGTATGGGAGCCTCTCCAAGTTGTTTCCCTCCAATAGGGGATAGCCATATGAATGGTTCCACCTTTTGAAAGGTGAATTATTCTTGACTGACCATGGTTGTCCTTGTGATGATCCTTTCTAATCCTACCATGTTTGGGTTAAATTATATTTAAACCTCTAGTTCTTTGAACTTTGGGGGCTCATGCACCTCCATATTTTCACTACTAGAGGCTCCTGGAGTGTCAATTTTATGTCTCCCTTGAATATGTCAAATTTTTATTCTTCTCTCTTCTTGATTTTCCACTATGTCCTTGATCCATGGTTTGATGTTATCATGTATTTTCAAGCCAACCTATGTCAAGGCCCATGAAGGAAAGAGGGATGGGATCTTCTAAAACTTCCCATAAATGAACCAGTGAAGGATGAGTGGTCCATGGATTATATTATCATAACTAAAGAGGTTGATTTCATTGATAGGGTGAGTAAAAGTCAACCTAGGCTTCTTCCTTGGAGTTATAGGAACCAAGGCCATAGTTACTTTCATTTTCTCCTTTTCTAATAGAACCATCTCCTTTCCTACCTCTTTAGAGGGATCCCCTTTTCTATCTAAGCCATATGATGTTGCTATATCAATGAGACCACCTTACAATGTCTTTTCTGGCTTAAGAGCTATCATGTCAAAAAATTCCATGGGAAAAGGTGGATTTTATGGGAGTTAAGTAGGTGAGGGAGCTTCCCTGGTCTATGTTCCAATCTTGGTTCTCCAACTTTCTCATTTCCTTTATCCTTTCCATCTTGAGGTTGTTCAGCCTCAGGTTGTTCAGCTTAAGGCTCCTACTGATAGGGTTAAGTTTTAGATGGTTTCACTTGATCAAATGGCTACTCATGAGTGGTCCCAGATGGTCTTAGTAATAAATGATATTATAAGGGATGCAACTTCCATATCTCCCCTTTAGGCTTATTGTCCTTAATCAATCTGCATTCCAACTTGATATTGTAGCTTTTGATTTTAGAGAGCACTTCTTCAAAATTATTTTCTCTAATATAGATGTCATCATTGACACCTAGCTTATGTTCATATTCAATCTTAGGGACCTTTCTCTCCTTAATGTGGTTAACCACCCTGCCCCTAGGCTCCCACATTATAAGGTCATATAATTAGAAATCAAAATAATTCCTATGTATTACCATGATTTCCAAATGCTTCCAATATTTGATTATAATCTTCCTAATATCTAATGGGAGGGGATGGATTTGGCCTTTCCTCTTCTCTTTGCATACCTTTTACACACCTTGGATGATTTTGGAGGAAATTTCTTACTTTGAAAGCTTGTTAGGAACATGGACTAGTAACTTGTAAGGTTGGGTAAGGATCCCCTCTATCCTAAAGATAGTGCAGTCTAGATAATACCATACATCCCCCATGGTTTCTATCTATCTCTTGATAAGGAGATGCAATCTTGGCATAGGAATTCCTGTGATGGCTTCATATATGATTAGAAAACCATAATCATAGATGAATTACATGTGGTTCCTATACTTGAATATGTATAATTTAGAATAGTGGTGAGAAATTATGGTTCTACCATCAAGGGACCAGTTCCTAATGCCAAGGAAGGATATAGAGGCCAGAAAGGAATCCAATAGATAGGATATCATATAGAATTGCTTAGAGGTCCATCTTTTGATGGTTACAAATTACTTAGCCATGAATAAGCTAATTAGGTCTTCTATTGAAGGGGTTAATTTCTCTTCTATCATGAAGTGGGCATAGGACACCTAGACTTTGTTTACATATGTGGTGGATGGGGCACCAAAGGCTCAATTTATTAGGGTCACGGCTATTCTAATAACTTCCCTAAATTAAACAATGGGAATCATGCCATCTTTGAAGACATGGGATCCTTGGATTAACCAGGGTACAAGGACTAAATCGAGGTCTTGGGTGTTAGCTCAGTTCCTCATGTCAGGGAGGTTGAGATGGGGTAAAGGGAGCTTGTAATAGGTTTCAAAGGCCACAAGAGAGATGCACTATATTCTTTTATAACTACCCTCCTGAATGACCCATTCCCCATCTATCCTATAATCAATAAATATGGGTACAAGGACATCAATGTAGTGCATTACCTTTGGTTTCATCATAGCATGGTGGAGACTAGTCATTTGAATTGCAACCAAGTCATTTTACCTTTGATTTATTGTGGCATTCCTATTTTCCTCCTGGGAGAGGATATAATTCATATATTAGGGAGAAAATTTTGGACCAATTCCTAACTCCATGAATGTTTAGGGCTGTCGGGTCTAGCTCTGTATCCTTGAAAATCCTTCATTGTCAGAGGTTAGATAAAGTTTGGCTTCCATCTTCAATTATTGCCTACCAACTACCATTTTTGATGTTACTAAATTACCCAAACTAGATTGCCAAGGGTTCTTGCTATAGCACTTGTTCTCAAGAGCATAATTATGCTATCTTGATAAACTATAACTGATTGAACCAATTTAGGTCCTTTTTATAGAGGGTTTAGGGTTTGGAGATTTAATGGCAGGATATATACAAGCTTTAACTTCATACGTGCTTTGGATTTGATGGAGGCCCTTTTACTTTATACCCTTGTATTTTTGAGTTTAGAAGATCTTTGATTTTGACCTTTTATGCTTATGTGGAGTCCATGTGGCACCATTTTAGGCTTTTCATAGTAATTTCCATAAGTGTCATTCAGATACTAGTTGTTGGCTTTTAAAAGGTTCTTTTATTTCATGTTGTTGGATCAAATCTAGTGAGAAAGTGTGATCCATCAATATAAATTCAAGTCCTCAGCTTTTATTGGTCAAGTGATCTCTAGGCTTGTGCTCATTACATTTGGCATCCTCACAAAATTTTCCCATGATATGTATCTCTTGTCAGTTATCACCTTAGTAGAGGACTAGCCATGTGTCAAGCTCATAGAGATTTGAAAATTCATCGGGTCTTTCTTTCCATTGGATCAAATACAACAAGCAAGAGATTACTATTGATGTTTGTGAGGGAGTCAGTCATTTGATTGTATGTCTTTATTAGGTGGGCCCATTTATTTCTTCCTTTTGATTATTAAATCGCCATGCATTCAACCCTCAGGGCCCTATGCTCTTTTTGAATTTTCCTTCTACGTCTCACCCCATTGGATCAAATCTAGTGAGTGAGTGATTTCCATTTATATATCATGGTGCACGTTGTTTAAGCCAAATCCTTTCTACTAGGATGCTTCATTTGATCAAATCTAATGAGCAAGAATCAATCATAGGATCATGTAAGGAGCGAGGGAGATAATTATTAGACCTAATGATATAAATAAAATCACTTGGCATAAGGTATTAATGCTAAGGTTGAGATAATTATTAGGGGCTTAGTATTAATGACTTAGGCTAAGTTAGGTAATGTAAAAAGGGACATCATTAAATTATACCCAAAGAACTTAGGAAAAGAAAGGGGAAAGAAACAAAGAAGATTTCAAGTTATGTTATGAAAACATGACTTAAACCCATGAAACCCCTTATTTATAGCTTCTTTTTTATTATTTCTCACAAACTTGGCTCCTTCCAATATTTGAATTTAAATCAAGGGCCACCCAAGTTTTCTAAACATAAAACCCTAAATCTTCCATGGAAGCTACAAAATAACTCATGTAACCTTGTTAGTAAGGATTAGTTTAAAATAAGAGGATTAAATCACACAAGCATGTTCCTTAATAGAGTGGATGATCTTCAAATTATATTAAAGACTTCAATGTTTAGATGCTTCAAAACTTAGGCACAAAGACTTCTCAAGGGTCTCTAATTTTTAAATTGAAAGCGGGGTATGTTGGTCCCAACAAATCGTGAATTATGGGGGGAAACATAGAAATATGTTAGAACTTCCAGACTTTGAGTTTAGAAAAACATTAAGGTCATCATTCCACTTGATCAAAGAAACTACCATCTAGATCCAATTGGGATTGAAATAAACCTTGCACTTGCTGATTGAAGTCAAAAATTAGGACATACCTGAGTTATGTGTGTGATTTGATTCCACTTACTATTTTCCATAGGATTCAAGAATCAGTCCTTAGCTTCCTACCTTCAATCAGTTACATTGACCTAGGGTACACTGAAAAGTCATTATGAATCATGGTTTTTCATAGGGAGGGCTTGGGCATTGTTCTACTGCCAGTCAGGCATCCATAGCCCTGATGGAGGTTGCCTAAATCACCTTTGTATGAAAGCTTCATTTTTTACTTTGTATTCTTATTATTTTTTATGGGTATTTTAGATCTTCATGCTTTCAATAAGGTTGGGAACCAAGATATCCAAGTTTAGGATTTGGTCAAATATTTGATTTTGGGGGGATCACATAGGGCTACAACTCGTGTCTTAGGAAAGGATGTTGATTAAGTTCTAGCTAATGGTATACTCTTGATAATTTAAGTCTCTAATCCTTAAGTGCAAATCTTTGTAAAACCATCACGGATCCAAGGTCATGACTTAGGTCTCATGTAATGGATTTCTCTGCACTATTTTATACTCAGTTCCTATAAGCTATAACATAATGCTAGGTTCCAAGATCATGGTTGCCTTTGTATGGGGTTCATACCTTATTTATAATTAGGGCACATCTTGAGCATATTTAATAACTTTTAGGATCAAGGATTTCTCTAAAGACATCCTTAAATCAAGGAAAACAACAAGCAAGCAACACATAACAAGAAGAAGAAAGTAAAATAAGGAAACCAAAGAAATATGAACAAACATATATACAAACTAGGGATAGGAAAGGAAATATGGTCAAAGAAAACTTACTAACGTACCTACTCTAATCTAATCACCTTACATCTTACTCCATGAAGACCTTGAGAGGGGTGGCAGAGAAGTAGTGCTTGATGTATTTCCCATTAGTAGTCAATATGAACTCTATCCCTTGTAACTCTTTGAGCTTGAAGGTGTTATTTCCCAATGTATCTATAATTTGGTATGGGCCAATCCACAGGGATGTAAATTTTCCATGCTTACTTTTGGGTTGAGATTCTTTGTCCCAAAGGAGGACTAAGTCTCCCTACCTAAACACTTTGACTTTAGACCTTTTGTTAAACCATCTTTTCACCATGGCCTAATGTCTGTTGAAATAAACAAAATCCTTTTCTCTATCATCTTCCATCTGAATGATGTCTAATAGCCTGAGAGTGGCATGTTCTTAAATTTGTTCCATGTATTCTTGCATAAATTTATATGTAGGCAATTTGAGAGTGATGGGGAAAATGGGCTCTTGCCCATCCACCATAAGAAAGGGCGAAGCCTTCAAGGCTTGATTGATCCTTATTTTTTCAACCTAGAGTGCAAATTTGAGTAGTTTATGCCAAGTTCTAGGTTTGTCTTCTACAAACTTCTTGATTTCCTTCATTAGGTTTTTATTTGTAGATTCATAAACACCATTCCCTTGGGGATAGTAATTGGAGGAAAATTTAATTATAATACCATTTTCATAATCCCATTAAGTTATCGCAATTGATATGAACATAGACCCATTGTCACATACCAAAGAAATTGGGGTCCCAAATCTAGTACATACATTATCCTCTAGGAAACTGATCACTTATTTTGTTCTAGATTGCTTAGTGGCCAATGCCTCAGTCCATCTAGTACAATAATTCATGGTAGTTAAGATATATTTGTGACATTTAGATGAATTGGGGTTGATTACTCCAACAAATTCTAGACCTCATTGTGCAAATGGTTTGTCAATCATGATTGGTTATAGAGGCATAACTGCCTTTGGCTCTTTGGCACTGAATATTTGACACGAGTGGCATTCTCTCACATGCTTATGAGCATCCTTGAAAATATTAGGCCAATAGTAACTAGCCCTTAGGATTTTATGAGCTATCATTCTTCCATAGGGATGTCCACTACCCATCTTTTCATGAAAGGTAGCCATAATTTGGGTGAGTTCTTCTTGTGAAACACATTCTAGGTAGATTCCTTTAAAGTTCCTTCTATACAAGATTCCATCCTTGATCAGGTAGTGGGTTGCCTTAAGTCTTAAGGCTCTCTTTTTCTCCCTAGATAGACCTATAGGACAAATACCATTGATTAGTAAGTGTATGATTGAATCATACCATTCATTATTTTGAAAACTATGCTGGCCTATTAACATGATACTTAGCCTAGGGATAGTATTAGCAATCATCTAAATCAAAACTTGGAACCTTACCAACTTTACTACCTTAATTTCCAAGTCATATTCCTACAAAACTAACATCCACTTACCTTTACATTCTCCTAGCTCATTTTGACTCAACATAAGCTTAGTGGCAAGGTCAATTAGAATAACATGCACCTTATTTCTAAGGATGTAGTGCCTAAACTTCTTTACTACCTTTACTAGTGCATATACCTCCTTATCAATCATGGAATAGTTTAGTTCAACATTATTAAAATTATTACTCGTGAAGGCTATTGGGTGGTCACACCCTTCAAATTTTTGAGTCAATATAGTAGCATAGTGTGGTCAGATGTAAAAGAGTAAATGTAGAAATCTTTTGAAAAATATAGACTTATCAGCATCAAAGCTTGGCCAATAGCTTCTTTGATGTCATTGAATATCTTCTTGTATTCTTCATTCCATGTTACCTTGGCATCCTTCTTGAGTATATCATTCAATGACTTGACATTTTTTGCAAAACTAGAAATAAACTTCCTTAAAAAAATTATTTTGCCAAAGAATGACTTTAGTTCATTCCTACTATTTGGGAGCTCAATTCTGGATATGGCCTCCACTCTTTTAGTGTTTATGGAGATGGCATATTTATTTATAACATGTCCTAATATTATACCTTCAGTTACACAAAATATGCTTTTCTTAGGGTTCAAGGAAATGCCATACCTTCTACATCTCTCAAAAAAAATTGCAAGTGCATAAATTGAACTTCCCTTTTTTTAGAGAAAATTGTTAGATCATCCATATAAATGATGATGCACTTACCAATTAGACCTTAGAAGGCATGTTCCATGGCTCTTTGGAAGGTATCTCCTTTGTTGATTAGTCTAAAGGGCATTTTTTTTAAGTAAAGGTTCCCCACTTTGTTGTTAAAGTTGTCTCCATCTTGTCTTCTCTGTCAACTAGTACTTGGTTATAGCTTGAAAAGCCATCAAGGAAGGACATCATAGCTAAACCTAAAATAGTTTGAATTATCTGATTGAGAGAAGGGAGGGGATAATTTTCCTTCCTTGATGCTCTATATAAATTTTTTAAATCAATACAGAGCATATTCTCACCATTCTTCTTCTTGACTAGCACTAAATTAGCCACCCAAGTTGAATGTTTGATAGGAAAGACTATCCTAGCATCTAGTAATCTTTTGACCTCTTTGAAGATCATAGGTTCTAGCATGGGATCTCTGGGTCTTTATTTTTTTCTAAAAGGTTTACAACTTTATTTGAAGGATATGGTATGGGTAATAACCCTTGGATCAAATATATTCAGGTCGTCATAGGACCATGCTATAACATCCTTGAACTTGGTAAGGATTTCTTTGGCTTTCTCATTTTCAAAAGTTATACAAACATAGCCAACATTCACTAGTTGGGGTTGCTCTTGGAGGCCAAGATCCATAGTATTGTAATCCTTTCCACTCACCATGGTGATTTTAGACACCTCAACTAGTTTATCTTGATCAAACAGTCTTTTTAGAGAAATCGTCCCTTTAGGGATTTTGATGTCATTCAGTTAAATGACCTTGTTATCAAACTTGTTCTCTCCAATTGCATTTTCATCAACTTCATCAATGACATGGGTTTCAAATGCCCTATAATTGGTCAAGAAATCCAATATCTATTGATCATCATTAAATACTTAGAAATGATTAACATTATCAAGCACTGATGAACATGGGACCAATTCAATACTAAAATTAAGGGAGCTTGGATTAGGCATGAGATTTACTATAGTGGATGCCAACTCATCTATAGTTTGGTTTTCTTCCCTAGGAATGGAGGTGACGTTGAAGCATCAAAATATTAAATAAGGTCCCAGACTCTAAACTTTTATTTTTTGAGGTATGAGATTTTACATTGGTACCTATTCCTAACTTGGTTGACTACTAGTTCATAGTCACCAAGAACTAGTAGTTCCTTATCTTTGTTCTTGATATAAAATTACAAACCAAGGATGAGAGCTTCATATTCAACAAGGTTATTAGTATAGGGGAATTGGATTCTATAAGAGGAATAGTACCTTTTGTTGGTGGGATTAGTTAAGACAATGCCAACACCCGATCCAACCTTGCATCTAGCACCATCAAAATGCAATTTACATAGCCCAAGAGGAGGTTCCCTATCCTTCAAATCATATATCCTATTAGATTCTAGAGTGAAAACCCCTAAGTCTGAGTCAATTATGTTGACCCTTTCATTTACATCATTATACTCCATTATCATATGTTTCATTCTTGGTTCCCTCTCAACTCTAATTTGATTTGGGACTCCTTTCGAAGGTAGCCATAAGTGGAAGTAGTTAGTGGACATATACCCATTTAAGACCTTGGTTTGTTCCCTACTCAATAATATCCCATAGGCATCTAGCATATCAAACACCTGAATGTCAATGAATTATTGAATTTTAGGTTCAGAAGCTATCTATATGTGAACAATCAAAAGTTCTCCAATTACCTTTACCCTTGACTTGTCTAACTAGGTGACAATCCTATCAGACTTGATGGGAAGTAATCCAAGTTATTTACATATACCAATAGGCATGATATGTGTAGAGTCACCTGAGTCTAACAAGAAATTGTGCATTTTTTTACCAAACATCTTAAATGTGAGCAAGAAAGGGGGGATTCAGCTTTGGCCTTATGTACCATTACATTAGCATGATCAGTCTTAGGAGTTTTACTAAATTTCAAGGACTCCAATAGTAAATCACTTTGCTCTGTGATCTATGTGAACTCACACAAGGTGATGTTGGCCTGGATTTTATTCATGTCTTCAACAATATTATATCCATTCTTGCTCAGTGAATTAGTACTAAGCTTGGTGGAACTTTCTTTGGGTGCCTCAGGGTCATTCCTTGAAGTATTGTTTAGAGGGGTCCCATAGTTATTAAGAATTGAAGTGGTCAAAGGTTTCTTTTGCTCTTTATTTCTCAATGGGTACATCTTTTTAAATAGCTATTGAAATGTATAGATTTCCTCAGGGATCTCATCTATTTCATTTTCCTCTTGAACGGGCAAATCAAAGGTTTCTACTATGTGGATCTAGTCAGAAGGCTTAGGGTCAGATGTATTTGTATTGTTGTCCTTATTAAGGACTACTTCAAATGTATCTAGTTCTTCTTGAAAAGCTTCAAAGGCTTTGCAGAACTCAATGCAATCAATCTCACCATGTTTAGTAGTAGCATGCACTCTAAAGTAGTCATCCAAAGCAATGTCTATGAGATTAATGTCCATGGTTTTGTTACTAGTAGAAGGTTCATTAGTCTTGTTGTTGTTGTAGAGTTTATCATTATGAAACCTATTTCCTAGTCTGTTGAACTTTTAGAAAGTAAAGTTCCTTTCAGAATTTTTACTAGTATTACCAACTTGATTTTGTAATTAGAGAAAATTGGTGCTAAGTTTTTGAACCATTTTTAATATATACTCATTCTCTTTATTAGGGGTCTTAGAATTATGGACCTAATTATTGTTTGAACCAGGGTGGGTATTAAGGCCTTTTGATCATTCGTAGAATATCCAATAGTAGCTTGGTGACTCAAGAATCCTAGATTTTTATTAGGATCAGTATATCTAGTAGGAAAAATGTTCAGGTTTGGGATTTGATTAAGATTTGGGGCATTTTGGTTATTATTAGGAACAAGGTTTAGAGCAAGCATTTGTGGTTTAACATTGGGGATGGAGTATGCCATGTGGCCTTGTGGTTGCATTTGATCACTGATAACCACTGCCCCAGAATAGGCTTGGGCTAATGAAGCTATAACCAAGATGGATCTCTTTATAAATATAGAATTCATTAGATCTACTATGTTTTTATAGATATCTAGGGCTAAAACATCAGTAGGTTTATAAGGTTCCATAGTTTTGCTATACATTTTTTGGAATCTAGCATTGAAATACCTTATAGGTTCACTATCATCTCTTTTGATGGTTCTAAATTGATGATAAATGACACAAGGACTGATAATCTTCCCAAATTGATTAATTAAAATGGTGTTTAAATCATTCTAGGTGGTAATGCAATCATCAGGAAAATTGAGGAACCATTCATACACTGCATCTTTGAAAGTAAAGGGAAATAGTCTACATGCTACATCATCATACATGGCATTTAATAACATCAAAGTAGATTTAAAAGACTTAACATGTTCTTCCATAGTTACAACACCAATAGGACTAAATATAGGCAAACATTTCTCAAGGTTACATGGTAAATCATGGACTACCCCTTGTACAGTAATGGGTGAACTCCCTAGCCAAGCCATACCTAGATGTGGTCTGAATGCAAAGGTCCCTTGAATAGGAGAGGTGGGTAAAAAATTGGAAAGTCTTTGTCTACCTTTGTCACACCTAGTTCTTTGATGACTTTATATCTCTAGTAAAGTCTCTCTCATTTTTTAGCATGATCTGGTGTGAATCCTAAGCAATTCCAGCTTGAAGATGTGAAATCATGTTTAAAACATGGTATGTCAATTTAATTTTTACAAGAAGTAAGGACCAAACATGAATCCTAGGATAATTCTATAAATATTTATGTAAGAGACAAAGGACATCAAATTTATATAAAGTTAGCTCAAGGATGTATCCTATTATGCAAAGACAATTGATCTTTGCAATTTTGAGCTTGAGATGGACCACAATTTGTAAGGGATCAATTGATCTTTGATCAGAATAAGTCATTCTAATTTCAAATACTACAGATCCACAAATTCAAAGCTATATTTGTCAGAATTAGCAATCATTTATAAAATAACTATGATATTTTTCTTAACAAAGAATAAAGATATGTCATAAACCTCCAAGATCACCTATCTTTACACTTGGGATAAGAGATCTACCCAAAGGTGTAAAGACATTACCAATCCTAGGCTAATTAGCATCAACAGCCCTCCTTCTAGTGCTAGAAAAGTTCTTCCTATTAATGCTTCTAAATGTACCATAGGTACTCTTGGTGTTTAAAGTACACTTTTCATTTTAGAATCCAAAGGATTTAGGGCATGAGTTGTAGGTATTTAACAATTAAAATGCTTGTGGTGAAATAGCAATAAAGCAACATAGACTATTCCATAATATTTATAAATTTTGATGGTTGGGGGCCATCTTGGTGCCTTTTCTTAGTAATCTTGGTACTAATCTTATCAAACTGATCCAAATCCAAACTACTGACTAAACCAAATGGTTATGAACAATGTTTTATACTAAAGTGAATTGTTTAAAGAAAGAGCAAAAGGGAAGGGTAGAGTAAGAAAGAAATGGTGATTGTTGATCTTTGATCATGAACATATTGACAAAGTTTCAAGAATTACCAAGCATGATCTTAACTAACATATAGTGTAAGGTAGCCTATTCTCACATTTCACTATAAACCAGGCCTAATTTTTAAGATAGGATGATAATACAAGTAAGAGTTGGATTTACTTTTAAAGTTTTACACCACATCTAAATATCCAATGCACATCTTTGTTGCAGAGCAAATAAAATGAATTAAACTCAATTTCATTCAACTAGCCTAGCATCACACAAATTAGCAACCCTATAATTAACGATCTAACTCAATATTCCTAGAAACTATTCATATTCAAACTTAGACAAACAATTGAGAAACTTAACAATTCAAACACATCAACCCAAATAATTCCTACAAAATTCCTTGATCTTTTGTATTAATTGTTTAAAATGGTACAAAATAGTTTGAAGTCCCTCTCCCTTATAAATGGTAATACATGCCTTTATGAAAGAGTTAGGAAGTATACTGATTAGCCTAAAAATACCGATTTATAAAGGTAAATATAGTTATCTTTGTAACAAAGTATGATACACGTGTCTTTTACAATCATACTAACCTAGAGACAATCATGATAAAAAACTAGTGTGTGCCTTTAAAAAATAATATGCCACCTCTCAAGTAAACCACAATTAAGACATTAGAGGTGGGGCCCTTTACCGCTAAAGGATACTCATAGCTTTCTTGTGTTGTTCATCCACCAGGCCTAAGTCTATAATAAGCCTTATGATATGCTCCTCTTCTTGATTAGCTAGTTCATCAAAATCTTTATCATTCCTAACCAAAGTTTCCTTAATGCTTTTGGCTTCGTTGATCCTCTCCCTTGATTAAATATCATGTCTAATATTCTATTATTATCTTTCCCTGATTATCCTTGGCTTTTACCCTTGATTTCTTGAGTCACCAAAGTGGTTGTATGCTAGAATTCCTCATCACTAATAATCCCTAGGGTAGTGGGTTGTGCAAGATCCTCAATAATAGTTCTTAGGAGTCTCTCAATTCTACCCATGAGTTCTTTCTCCTCCTCAATAAGTTCTTCCATTTTAGTATGCCAAGCACTCAAGGCTTAGACCTTATCTCCAGCAATTCCCAAAATGGCATTTAGGTGCCCCATGCTGATGGCTTTAAAATTTGGTATTTTCTTCTTAACCTAGATATTAAGAAGTTGGGCAATCTTATCTTTAGAAGTTTTCCATTGCGTAACCAACTCTATGGCTAAGGTGACCTAGTTTTCCAGTGCATCTTGCCTTAATTTTTTAGACTTTAATGCTCTGAACATGTCATATAATGACTCCTCAAGCAATTTAATCATGGAATTTGGCACTGAGAGAATTACTTGAGTTTACAAATTCTCTTTTTCCTTCTTTAGGTTATTAATTATTTGCACTAATCCTTGGACACTAGCCCTAGCCTATTGAGATTGAGCCTCGATTAAACTTTCCACATCTTCATGGATGGGAGCCTCTCTAAGATATTTCCCTCCAATAGGGGTTAGCCCTGTGAATGGTTCCACCTTTTGAAAGGTGAATTCTTCTTAACCAACCATGGTTTTCCTTGTGGTGATCCTTTCCAATCCTATCGTATTTGGGTTAAATTGGATTTTCACCTCTGGTTCCTTGATCTTTGGGAGATCATGTACCTCCATACTTGCACTATAGAGGCTTTTGAGGTGTCAATTTTTTGTCCCCATTGAATATGTCGAATCTATATTCTTGTCTCTTATTTCTTTTCTACTATGTCCTTAATCCATGGTTTGATGTTATCATGTATTGTCAAGCTAACCTGTGTTAAAGCCCATGAAGGAGAGAGGGATGGGATATTATGCAACTTCCCATAAATGAACTAGTCAGGGATGAGTGGTCCATGGATTATATTCTCAGCATTGAAGAGGTTGAATTCACTAGTAGGGTGAGTAAATGTCAACTTAGGCTTCCTCCTTGGAGTTATAGGAACCAAGGCCAACTCTACTTTCATGTTATCCTTTTTCTAATGGAACCAGCTCCTTTATTACTTTTTAAAAGGCATTCCATTCTCTATTTGAGCCATATGTTGCTACTATATCAATGAGAGCACCCTCCAATGTCTCTTATGGCTCAAGAGCTATCATGTCAACAAATTCCATGTGAGAAGGTGGCCTTTGTGGGAGTTCTGCAGGTGAGGGACCTTCCCTAGGTTTATGTTTTAATCTTGGTTGTCCAACTTTCTCCTTACCTTTATCCTTTCCATCTTGAGGCTATTTAACCTAAGGTGTTCAACTTGAGGATCTTGCTAGTGGGTTTGAGGTTCAGATGGATATCCTTGATCAAATGGTTGTTCATGAGTGGTCCCAAATGGTCTTGAAAACAAATTATATTTCAAGGGATGCAACTACCATATCTCCCCTATAGGTTTTTTGTCCTTGATCAATCTACATTTCAACTTAATATTGTAGCTTTTGATTATGGAGAGCACTTATTCAAAATTGTATGCTCTAATCTAGATGTCATCACTGATACCTAACTTATTTTCATATTCAATCTTAGAGACCTTTCTCTCCTTAATGTGTTTAACCACCATGCCCCTAGTGTCCCAAATTTTAAGGTCATCTAATTAGAAATCAAAATAATTCATATGTGTTACCATGATTTCAAACTACTTCCAATATTTGATTATAATATTACCAATATCTAATGAGAGGGGTGGATTTGGCGTTTCCTCTTCTATTTGCATACCTTATCTATACCCTAGATGATTTGGGAGGCAATTTATTGCTCCACAAGCTTTTTGGGGACATAGAATGGTAGCCCATAAGGTTGGGTTAGTATCCCCTCTATCCTAATGATAGTGCAATCTAGATAATACCATACATCCGTCATGGTTTCTATCTCTTGATAAGGGGATGCAATCTTGGCATAGGAATTCCTGTGATGGATTCATATATGGCTAGGAAAACACAATCATAGATGAATTGCATGTGGTTCTTGTACTTGAATATGTATAATTTGGAATAGTGGTGAGAAATTATGTTTCTACCATCAAGGGACCAGTTTCTAATGCCAGGGAAGGATATAAAGGCCAAAAGGGAATCTAATAGATAGGACATCATATAGAATTGCTTAGAGGTCCGTCTTTTGATGGCTAAGAATTACTTAGCCAAGAAGAAGCTAATTAAATCTCCTACTAGAGGGGTCAATTTTTCTTCTATCATGAAGTGGACATAAGACACCCAAACTTTGTTTACATATGTGGTGGAAGGGGCACCAAAGGCTTGATTTAATAGGTTCATGGCTATTCTAATGCCTCCATAAATTGGATAATGGGAATCATGCCATTTAGGGTTTTGAAGATATGGGGTCCTTCGATTAACTAGGGTGTGAGGACTGCATCAAGGTCTTGGGTGTTAGCCCAATTCCTCATGTTAGGGAGGTTGAGATGGGGTAAAGGGAGAATGTAATAAGTTTTAAAGGCCATAGGAGAGATGTACGCCACCCTTTTAGAACTACCCTCCTAAATGATCCATTCCTCATCTATCCTATAATCAATAAAGATGGGTGTAAGGACATCAATGTAGTGCATTGCCTCTGGTTTCACTGTAGCATGGTGGAGACCAGCCATTTGAATTGCAACTAGATCATTGTACCTTTGAGTCATTATTGTATTCCTCTAATCCTCCTGAGAGATAGGCTATAATTCATCTATTAGGAAGAACAATTAAGACTAGTTCCTAACTCCATGGATGTTCAAGGCCACCAAGTCCGGGTTTGTATCCTTAAAAATCCTTCATTGTCAGATGTCAAATAAAGTTTGGTTTCCACCTTCAATTTTTGCCTACCAACCACCATTTTTGATGTTATTTAATTTCACATACTAGATTGCCAAGGGTTCTTGCTATATCACTTATTTTCAAGAGCAAAATCATGCTATCTTAATTGAACTATAACCGATTGAACTGATTTAGGTCTTTTTTATAGAGGGTTTAAGGTTCAAAGCTTTAATCACAGCAGATATTTAGGCTTTAACTTCATACATTCTTTGGATTTGATGGAAACCCTTTTGCTTTATACCCTTGCATTTTTGAGTTCAAACGATCTTTAATTTTGACCTTTTATGCTTACAAGGAGTCCATGTAGTACCATTTTGGGATTTCATGGCAATTTTCATAAGTGTCATTTAGATACTAGCCATTGGATTTTAAAAGCTTCTTTTATTTCATGTCATTGGATTAAATATAATGAGCAAGCATGATCCATTAATCTAAATCCAAGTCCTTAATTTTTATTGGTCCAGTGATCTCTAGGCTTTTGGTCATGACATTTGGCATCCTCATAGATTTTTCTCATGCTACGTATCTCTTTTCAGTTATCACCTTGGTCAAGCACTAGCTATGTGTGAAGATTGCAGAGATTTGAAAAGTCATTGAGCCTTTTGCACCATTGGATAAAATATATCGAGCAAGAGATTTTAATTGATTTTTTTGGGGGTGGTCATTTGATTGGACATCTTTATTAGGTAGGGCCATTTATTTCTTCCTTTCAATTATTAAATCACCACACTTTTGACCCTCAAGACCTTACACTCATTTTGACTTTTCCTCCTACATCTCACACCATTGGATCAAATCCGATGAGCAAGTGATTATCATTGATATATCATGGTGCACATTGTTTAATCTAAAGCCTTTCAGCTAGGATGCTCTATCCGATCAGATATAGTGAGCAAGTGTCAATCATAGGATCCTACAAGGAGTAAGGGAGATAATTATTAGACCTAAGGACATAAATAAAATCACTTAACATAAGGTATTAATGCTAAGGTCAAGATGATTATCAAGGCCTTAGTATTAATGACTTAGGCTAAGTTAGGTAATGTAAATAGGGACATCATATAACCATGTTAAATTAGACCTGAGGAACTTAGGAAAAGAAAGGGGAAAGAAACAAAGAAGAGTTCAAGTTATGTAATGAAAACATGACTTAAACCCATGAAAACTCCTTATTTATAGATTATATTTAATTGGTTCCCACCAAATTGGCTCCCTCTAATATTTTAATTTGAATCAAGGGCCACTCAGGGTTTTTAAACATAAAACCCTAAATCTTCCATGGAAGCTGCAACAAGACTCACGTAACCTTGTTAGTAGGATTAATCTAAAATAAGAGGATTAAATCACACAAGCATGTTCCTTAATAGAGTGGATGATATTCAAATTCTGTTAAAGACTTCAATGTTTAGATGCTTCAAAACTTGGGCACAAAGACTTCTCAAGGTCTCCAAATTTTAAATAAAAAGGGGGGTATGTTGGTTCAAAAAAGACCTAGAACATTTGATGAATTAATAACACTATAACCTCCAATCAAAATCCAAACTTACAATGCAACTCATCCACTTCTTAAAGGATATGATGCAAATTGATTTTGTTTGTGGCATATAAATTTTGAGAATTCCACATAGCCCAAATTTGAAAATTGGATTCCCAACCAACCATATTATTTCTAATTAATTTTATTCAAGGTTGAAGATTCACCTCTTTTCATTAGTAATTACATTTCCATAACTAAAGCCAAGAACACATTTGTACATGAAGGAGCCAATTTTGTCTTGCATCCCTTGAATTCATAAAAAATGGATACATCCATGGTAACCTAAAAGTTACAAGAACTAATTATGGGGTTGTATATGGCTACTTATATGATTTGGTCATAACTTCTAAGAATCTCGTAGTAAATGTCAAGGTCCTTATTTACCCAATCTAATACAAAAACTTCATATAAATACCCTATCCCCACCATAAGAGGTAGATAACATCAACCACATATCAGGAGAATAAATTCCTTCATGTGATAAAATCATTTGTATCATGAATGACATGGATCCTTGGACCACACATCATAAAAGGCCGTATACTTACCATATTCATACTATTGAATAAATACCAACCATACCCTTAAATCTCATACCCATGAGTTGCAACTAAATAGAAATCAATGAGACCCATATGGAAGTTAATGGTTTCTTACCACCAAAAGGCATTAAAAGTAATGATGATGAAATAAATGATTTACTAATCCCCCCCCCAAAAAAAAAAAAAAAAAAAAGTCAAATTACCTCTCATAATCTAGCTTGGAGCTCACAACACAACCAAAACCTATCATAAAAAAAAATCAACTAACATTACCCAACTCTTTAATCAAATAAATTCACACTCTCTTAAGTTTACATTTTCCATTCACAAGTTAGAAATAAGAGCTGCCACCATTGCATCACCCTATGCCACTAGAGCCTCGTTATCAATACAAACCCAAAATATATTATTTAAATGAGGAATAAATATCAATGCACCATCAAACTAATTCAATTCTAACCAAATATGTCTACATGACTTATCATTTGATCATTCATTGTCAAAAAATAGTGGACACACTATAAACACCAAAAATGTTACATTACTTGTTTAGATAAGAGATTTTCTACAATGACCTCCCATCCCATGACATAACATGGCTTAGAATAGGTTGTGGCCATGTTGAGATCATTTCTTAATGGTCCTTATCCCTACAGAACTTTGGGTATCTTAATCACTTTATAGGCCTCACTTATCATGTCCTTATATGTCTTATGAGACACCTTTCTCCACATGATCATACATATCACTTACCTGTGTTATCAAATTTGGCATCAAATAAACACATTATATTAGCCTTATCCTTACCTTTCCCTTATCTAATAAATTTGAATATAACCAAAACCATCTCCCAAGAAACTATTTTTGTAATGTGAAATTATATAAGTAGGAAACTACTAACCCTTCCAAATGGGAAATCAATAATGACCAATCTAGCACTCAACAAATAATTATTTCATGATTATTTTTGTGTTCTTATATTTTGAAAATCAAACCCTCAAAGGTATTATCTATTTGAGGTTTGTCTTGAATGACAATGACAAAGTGTGATTCAGTGTTCTTTCATAGTTCTTGAATTTTTGACTTGGATAGGTAGATGGTGTATGTTATTAATGGTATGGTAATGTTGTAGAGACCCTATGGGGTATGTTGAGTACTTGGAGTGCTTTTAGAAGTGAAAGGAATTCATTAGAATAGTCATATGAATGTCTAGGTTCAAGTAATCATCTTGATATATAAAGCTAAATGAGAAGATTGATGACATTAATATTCACATGTGTGAAGGTTTCAAGATCATATTGATGTATAAATATATTCCCCTATGTGAGTAGATCATATGGTTCAAGTTTTAGGTCTAGACATGGAACGTAGCAAAAGTTATTAAGGTGCAAAGTTGGCTTCTCAAATAGATTTCAATAAGTTCCCATACTTAGCCAAATTTGTGATATTAAATACCTAAGGTGAGCATTTAATTAGGTGATGAAGATCTAGAAATGATGGTTATACTTGTTAGATAGAGATCAATGGTCATCATGAATTCAATTAGTCAAAGATCCTAAGAATAAATGCAATGAAAAAATGTATCACTTTCATGGAGTTTGAGAAATAGATCAAGATCAAAAGAGTGCATTGAAGCATGCAGAGGAAGATCCATAGTTCACATGAGTTAATAATTCAATATAAATTTCAACAAGCACATGGAAATTCTAATTAGTGGAAGTTCATTGGAGACTGACTGTAGGGTACGTAGAGGGTACACGGTGCCACCAAGTGGTTTGATCTCAGAAGCGAGGATCTAAGATAAATAGTGAGTGATGAAAGTAAAATTTAGGAGGCTATGAAAGAGATTGATGGAGAATATTTTATAAAATTTTTTGAGTACATGAGATGAATACATGTCTAAATATTATTTTACATTAACCAGTGACTGTTGGCATTTGAATTAGTAAAAGGACAAACCTGTGCTCAGTATTTTGCATATATATTTTGATCTAGGACAAATTTATTGATGATGTAAAAGAAAAATTTCAAGAGAAATTAAAGGTACATCCAAATAATATAGTTATAAGGTTTGAATATCTGAATAGTCAAATATTTTGAGCTCTAAAGTTGACTGTGTTTGACCATGTTCAACAAGTAACCTGAGAAGGGTAATTGAAAATTTCTTGATGGTATTTTGATGTTTCAAGATGAGATAACTATTGAAGAGTGTTTCAAACTCTATGAGGACCATTTGTGTGGATTATGTAGGTTTTACCAATCCATATTCATTATAAAAAAATGCTTAGAAGTTGATTGTGTTTATTAGATACACTAACAGTTTGAGTGACCATCTTGCAGAGGTAATTTGAATGTGTTCTAAGTAGAGTTAAGGAAACAAATGAATATTAAAATGTCAATTAAGTCTCAAAGGTTTATCATAAGATATTGGAGATCTTATGTTTCCCATATTTAGTTGTGTAGATCTAAAATATCTTGACTATATATGATCAGTCTGAGTGGTCATTTTGAGAGAGTTAATTTGAGTTCTTAGAGACTATGTTAGAATGTCTAAGGCATGTGGAGGTGTTTTAGAGGTCCTGAAGGTTTCACCTATGTGATCTAATCATATGACTATGTGAAATATTTGAGTTGTTGCTTCAAAATTTTGAGACTGTGTTTTCTATATTTGAAGGCCTAAAGAGTGAGCAGACCTAATTGGTAGGTTAAATTATTGAGTTGGTGTTCTAGGTGGCATGAACCCATGAGTGAGATAATAAGGGTCTATTAGATATAGGTTTGATATGTTATAATCTTTGGTGGAAGCTAAAGGTGGTCCAAAAGGTTGAAAGAGTAACATATGGATGTGAAAGCCTAATTATTTTAGGTCTCATTAAGGCCTAATGGAGGATTTGAGTATTAAGGACTATGGATGACCTATAGAGTAGATTTTTTCACTCATGTAATGTGTATGAATACCTATTTCAAAGGTATAACAAGTATGGTAAGCATCTTGGCTGATGTTAAGCAAAGAAGAGAACCTTTGAAAGATAATTTACATGTCTTTTAGGACCATCAGAGATCAAAGAGGATTAGTAATGTTTATCTAATCAAGTTGATGTAGGAAGACACATAGGTCATTGGACCTAATGATCTTAAAAGGAGTAAATTGAGCTAGTAAGCCCTAGAAGCTATTTGAGAATATTTAAGGGTGAAGAAAAGTGCAAGCAAGATAAGTCTATCATAAGGTGTAGAAGACAATAGATCAAAGGTGGTGATCAAATCAAGGTAGCTAAGTGGGTTATTGGTTTATTAGGGATTTGGTTCCTCCTTGTGGGATGGGTGTTTCACTAAATTAAGGGATGGGTGTTCCTTATAAATTTGTGCTAGTCTAAATGTTGGCTATTATTATTTTAGGACTATAGTCCATCTTATAGGGTTCAGTGCATTTTATCCCCCAAAAAGGTTTCCTACGTATATCATATAGCATATGATTTATCTTTCTATGTTCATTAAAATGGTTAATTTGTATGCATCATGATTGTATGTGTTGAATGTTTAAGAATTGAGAATTGAATTAGATGATCGTGCATCATGAATTCACCCCCCTTAGTGATTGTACCTCTAATAATTGGTATCAAAGTAGGACCTTATGTATAAAATTTAACCACTTGAAGGTAATCTTAGGTACAATGACATGTTCTCAGGGTTTCTCTATTAAGAAATCTCCATTGTTAAATGGATCTAATTATGCTTTCTAGAGTGTAATAATGAAGAACCACATCATATCTTTAGGTTTTGACACTTGGTAATCTATTTTGGATGGTTATTTTATGCCACCTACTCCTCTAACTAGTGTTGCAGATAAGAAGTTGAGTGAGAATAATTCCAAAGCTATGAATGCTATCATTTGTAGTCTTGTAGAGACTGAATTCACCAATGTAATCCATTGCAATTCTACCAAGGAATTTGGGACAAATTGCATCTCATCTATGAAGGAGATATAAAAGTCAAGTTGTCTAAACTACAAACCTATTAAAGGCAATTTAAAAGTCTCAAAATGAAAGAAGATATTATGGATTTCTATCTTTTAAGAGTTTATGAGGTAGTCAATATGATTAAAGGTATGGGAGAGATTATTGAAGAAGGCTCTGTAGTGCAAAAGGTATTAGGGTCTCTCACTTTCAAATTTGATTTAAAACTTTCTACTATAGAAGAGAGTCATGGTCTCACCAAAATGAAGATAGATGAATTGCATGACATTCTTTTTACCTATGAGATGAGAGTTAATGAGGACAAACCACCAAATAAAGAAGACTATTTCAATGCAAAAAAGAAGGTAAAGAAGAAGTTCCAAAGTAAGAAGGTTAAGGATGATGAGATTTCCAATATTGATGATGATGAACTAATAGCTTTGTTAACAAGGAAACTGAAAACAAGTTCAGACAATTTTAAGGGTAAACTTCCCTTCAAATATTTCAATTGTGGAGATATAGGTCACTTTGCCAACAAGTGTCCTCATAAACATAAGGGAAATTATAATGAATAACATGAATAAAATCTTGATAATGACAAGATTAAATTTAGATCTGATAAGAGCAAGAACAATTTTAAAATGTATATTGGCCAAAAGAATTTTTACAAGGACAAGAGGAGTCTCTACACCAAGAGATATTGAATCTCATCTAATGAGAATGATGTAATTTATTCTAATAATGATCATGAAGATGATTGTCTTACTAAAGATGAAGCTCTCTTCATGGCTGAAGAAAGTAGTTGCTCATATCAAGAAGACTCTACATGGTTTGGAGGTGGTTTAGATGATACAAATGACGAAGAAGATAAGGTAAACTATGAGACTGAGTTGATGAATGCCTTTGAATATTTGAAGATTTAGAAGAATAAAACCAAGAATTTGAAGTCTCAAGTAAAGTATTATGAGGTGAAATTTAGTGTGTTTGAGGCAAGAATATATGAAGACTTTAAAGAGTATAAAAATTCAATCAGGCTTCTTAATGATCAGTTAGATATTGTGAATACAAACCTGAAGGCCAAAGAAGTTGAATGTTCAAGGTATGTAACTAAGATTATTTCTTTAAGAGATGAATTGACAAATACTTCAAGTCAAGTGAAGTCATAGGTGAAGTTTGAAAAGGGATCAATTAATCTAGATAACATTATGAATAGTCAAAACTATTCAATTGATAGAACTAGTCTTGGATACATAGAAGAACAAAAGAATAATAGTCATGATGACTTGAAGACTTTTATGAACAAGAACAATCATAATTTGAAGATCAACAATCAATCGAGAAATGAAATTGTTAACATAAGGAAGACAAATCAAATTAGACAACCAAATGTAATAAGGTATGTAAACTTTAATGGTTATTATTACACTTGTAATCAATTTGGCCATAAGGATAGAGAGTGTAGAAGACCTTCCATGAATGAATTTTATTGGAATTATAAATGGAATCATCAATTAAGTGATGTGAGTCAAAGTGAGTTCTATAATTTTCATGACATAGGAAACATTGTAAGATTTTTTTCCTAACAAGGTAAGACAAGCTAAGGTTCCGTCAAGAAAAGTGGTTTGCTACAATTATCTAGGAATTGATCACATTGCTAAGTTCTGCAAACAAGGGACATCAAGTCAAAATAATTCATTTTAGGTTCCTAGGGTGCAAGGTAGAAGGTAAGTTAATATATGGAAACCAAAAATGGAAAGTATATACCATGATCAGTCTATAGGTCCAAATGGACTATTTTCCATGGTAGAAGTTGGTGCAAAGGTTGAAGAATTCCAAGGGTACTCATTATATAATCATGTTAATAATAAAGAGATAAAGCTCACTAAAGAGACCAGAATAGTTGAAAGTTGTCTTAAGGTATTTATAAACTTAAGTAAACAAACTATTTTTATTGAGAAAGTTTCCTATAAAGAATATCAGTTGACAATGTCAAGTGTTGATGCTTTGAAATGTGAGACTAGTAATTCAAGTGAAAAGGTATGCCAAGAATATGTATTTTCTCCATGTATTGTCAATACCATCCAAAAATAAAAAGAAAGTGATAAAGAATATAAACAAGTTGACTCAGTCAAGCAAAATAAGAAGAAGAATCATCAGTTCAAATTGTCCAAGAAGGAGAGAGAATATGATGAGTTGTGGGCAACTCATGGTTTCACATTATTCTCGAAGATCATGGGTTAGGGGTATCTCTCTATATGCTTCAAGGAGACACCTGTTAGTAAAAGGAATCATAGTGGATGCTAGTTGAGTTATGGTTGATATTGCAAGATAAGAAAGGTCATGAGAAGATGTGCTTGGTTAAGGGGGAGCAATGAGTTTTATGTAACTACTTCAAAGTGTTATGATGGTGTGTTGTCAAAATTTTCTATTTTCATAAGAAAGGTGTGTTTATCTTGTTCTAGTATGCTCATGGTGTGTTCAAGTTTTTTGGTTATGAAGGTAAGAACTTGTCAATTTCTATTGCTTAAATTGATTGGTCAAAATGATGAAGATTGAAGGCAAGGTTGGTATAGAATATGAGGAGAATGCGTTATCATTTTGTTGGTATCATGAATAAGGTATTAGAGTTTTGTATATGACAAGGTGTGTCTATCATGGAGTTCATAGTGTTCTGAAGATGAGTTAGTTCCATGAGAGTGCTTTGAAAAGGTTCTAAACCATGATGGCTTGTAGAGGATAAAAGGTAATTGTTTTGAGATCCATATGAGAGTTATTCATGTTTTTTATAGTTTTTCAAGTTGATCTAATAAATATATGAGATCTATTGGTGGTTTCATAAGGATATTGATTAATGTTGAAGAGTTGTTGGCAGACCTAGTTCATTAAGAAGACTTGTTGAAGATGTTTTCCAAATAAAGCATGGAGTTAGGGGGAGCTAACTCAGATAGTTAGAGAGGATTGAAGAGGTGTGCATAATGTAAGTTAGAGTCCCTCTTAATGTTTACAAGGTGAGTTCAAGCAATTTTTGTTTCTTTTACATGTTTTGTCTTCATTGAATAAAGTTTGATCAAAGAAGAGTGTAATCATGGAGCATGTTTGAGAAGCTCAAGGTAAGAATAGGTATGCACAATTTTAGGTGGAGTTTGTATCATCTCTCAGAGGTGATCCTTTCCTATTATTAGTCCTTAAAGTCTTTTCAGGTCTATAGGATCATAAGTTGAACCCACTTTGTCTTTATGTCAAAAAGGGAAAAAGTGCCTGAAGAGAGAAATAGAGTCTGAGCATAAGCTTTGTATTGGTGTTGAAAACAATGAAAAAGGGGGAGATTATTATAGGTTTGTCAATTATTTCTCTATTTTTTCTTGGTTGTGCACCTCATATACTCGGCCTTGCACACTTGAGATAAAATGGCAAGCAATGAAGAAAAACTAGTTAGTAGGTCATTGTAGCCAGGGAAGGGTTTGGCATCAAAATTAAATCAAATGCAAAAAATTAATAAGAGACACCTAAAAAGTGTATTGGTTAGATCCCTACTACTTATGGATCTACCTGAACCAAGGTGAGAGGACCTATGAGGTAGCTTGCTCACATGGATAGATTCTACAACTCAACCTCCATAGGGATTGTTGGCACAAAGTGACACAAATGTGACCAGGGCACAACCAAACCTTTACACTCCAACTGGTAAGGGTTGGGAATGCACAAATTCATTAGGTCATATTCAAGATACTATATACATATATATATATATATATATATATGACTATAAATTTCATTCTAAAGAATCTTCAAAATATAGGTCAAATGGAAAACTGCAACGCTAGTATTCAAGGCACAAAATGTAAATACAAGTTAGGTAAGTAATATCTTATGCATTTGTAGCATAAATAATACTCATAATATACAAAGGATGTATTATATGCAAGGTGAGAAGAGGTAAAACAATTAGATTATTGTATAAAATGGAAGGTGGTGTGTTGGTGGCCTTTTCAAACATAAGGGTCTCTTACAATGTTCATGACATTATCCTTAGCAAAAGATGTAGAAAAGATTCAAATACAATCTAATGAGAAATACCAAATGGTCCCTAAAAACCTACAGCATACACTACAACTAAACTTTCAAGAAGCTTTTTCCTATCAAATTTGTAGACCTAGGGTGACCTAAAAAATCATTCAATAACACATGCTCAAAGTTAAACTATAGAAAGGGATTTACAACCTAGATCTATGTTCAAGATGATAACCAGTAATGAACATAAACCCAAATATCTAATCAATAGGGCTTGTAAGACATATTACTACACTTCATTAAAAAAAGAGCAAAGAACCACAAGCATTAATCTTGAAAAGAAACTTTACACACATCAATTGTTTAAAATGCTGCCAAGGGGACAAACATGATGAGTTTTTTCTTTTAACAAGGGAGACATAGAAACATGCTCTCAAAGCTTGCTAATGGTTATACAGCTACAACCACCTTATCAAGGGAGATAAAATTGATACAAAGCAATTGATCCTAGAAAAAATTTCTACAGAACCTATACTTAGTGAAAAGGAACACCTAAAACAATAATCAACAACAACCTTAGAATAGAGGACAAAACCCCTATTTATACATTTTTAAATATGGAACTATGGGTCTCAACTTTCAAAATTGCAAAACAAACTTTCAAGTCTATCAACATGCTTCCATCTAGAATATGCCATTTTCCATGCCTAAGATCTTCATCTATTTGCAAGAAAAAACATTGTTCTAACTACCTCTACAAGGAATGATGAAGATTTAGAGCATATCCTTTAATATTTTGGCTGACAATGCCTTTCACATGATCTAGAAGGAGGATATTCATTTAATAATCCAAATATATTTTGTTATTATGTGTAACTACTTGGAGATACTTTTTTATTAATCGATGGCAAATCTAGAATCTTGCAGACAATTGCCCTTACTTTATGCATGCCATGGAACAACCTGATCTTGCAATCATGACTAGAAAATATTCTTGATTCATGGTTTTCTAAATATCTTATTGGGAGTGGTCCATATTGATCTTGTAAACCTATAATATCTTTCCCATGGAGGAGCTCAGACAAACAAAGCAAATGAAAAATGCCAAATTTAGGTTAAATTTTTTACCATTTTGGCTACAATCTGATTTTTCACATATATGACCATTTTACACTTTTATCCCTTTAGAAAATTTATTTTTTAATACATAAATGCATTATTCCCACCATTAATCTATTGGGAAAATTTTGTCCCCACTTGTACATCTGCAAATTGTCAAGTTACAACTAGCACTTATAGTCCCCTTGGGAAAATTCCCTAAGGATGTGTTTGAATGAGTACATGAGGGGTTAGTAAAGCCACATTAGATTATAATGTAATGAAAACATACTTGTCACCCTTTTAAAACTCTCCATCATATATAATTTACCCAAGATCATGCACAAAGGTCATTTATTATATGACATAAGCCCCTTTATATTTTATACATGCTACAAGCATGTAATATATTTGTCCCATAGTCACAAATGGGTTTTATGAATTGTCTAATCATTAGGGTCACACTTTATAACCAATATTTTACATATCTAAAAACCCACTCTCTACCCTAAATTTATACTTTATCAAATGTGCCTTTATGTCCTTATCCTAGAAAGCCAGTGACATCATAAACATTCAACCTCTATTTTATTCACAACATCCCTGGGGACTACATTATGAGCCTTTGGATATGGGACCTATGGCTTCCCAATCAACTCATTCACTGTGGTTTTAAAAGTGACTTTAAACTTCTTGTGGAGCTCTTATGGTTCATTTAAAACTTGCCTAGTCAATCCACTTTTCATTGGTGAAAACTCCATAAATTTATCTCATAGGACCTTTGAATATGCCATGTATGTCCATGTGGCATTCGCCATGTCACGATGTTCCTTACTTGAAACATGACCTTTTCCCTTAGGATACGTGACAACACTTCATTGGGTTCATATCTTTGAAAAGTCCACCTAGGATTAGCACTACCAGATCTGTCTTCATGAGGAATGCTAGCATGCCACTTGGTAGCTTTGTGGGCTTTATGCACTCTACTTAGTCAATCTCTACTAGTCTAGCACCTTTCGACCATGTGGCTATCTTGGATTTATTTGGATATTCATTGAATATTCCACTATCATCACACACCATCAATCTTAAATCCCAATGGAACACAGACCATCGATCTAGATCTGAAGGATCAAATGCTACTGGTTATCCATTATGGCTTAAATTTGACATTTGCACACCCATAATTTGAAGTCCATGTTACCATTAATGATGTCTATGAGACCATCAAATTTAAACCCTTGATAGATAATCATTAATCCTATTTTTGACATTCATGCACTAATCATCTAACATTTATGTGACCATCAATGATGTTTATTTGATCATCAAATTTAAGCCCCTAATGGATAGTTATCATGGTTTAAATTTGACATCCATGTGATCGTCAATGACATCTACACGGTCATCACACTACTTGTTCACCCTTTTTTGAAAGCTTGCATCTTGAGTCAGAAAAAATAAGAAGGCACCAATTTTTGTAGGAGATGTTCAAGGCATGAAGAACATCATTTATATATAACTCTTATGGTCTGAGATGATTTATGAAAAAAGTATAAAAAATCAAAAGTGAACTGGCCTATTTGTTTATACGTGATGTACAAAATGTCATGGTCTAGTTTAGAATTGTGTTATGAACTTTTCTCAATCCTTGAAAGCTTTGATGATTTTCTAAAGCTTGGACCAACTTATCCATGACCTCAAGCTGTTTGCACTACATGAAACCTGCTAGGATCCTTCTCTCCTTAGATTTTATGTCAAATGGTTGGTTGAGGATAATGGCTTAAACCAAAAGCTCTAGGTACAAATGCTCTAAAAAAATATCTGTATTTTGGATCCATTCAGCCTTTTGGTCTTTGGGAGTCATGTCTTCATTCGGCCCTTGGGTCCTTGGTATTCTTGTTTTCAGCATCAATTGTCATGGGCTTTTTTTTTTAGTATCTCTACATTGGAACAATTGTTTTACAATAATTTGGTCAAGAGAATTGTTTGACATTTTGTCAAAAACATACTCTTTTGGGATTTCTTTTGCAAACATTTCATCAGGACAATTGTTTTGGACATTTTGTCTAAAAAAATTTCTCCAAAGTAAAAGACTTTGCACTTTTTTCAAAGAAATTGAGCCTTTCCATTTTTTTCCTCATCAAGACAATTGTTTCTGACATTTTGTTCGAAACAATTTCTCCAAAGAAAAAGAACTTGACATTTTACTAGGACAATTATCTTCTATTAGGCCTTTTGCATGGGAAAAATGCCCAAAGGAAAAGGACTTGCAAACCTTTACACTAAGTGTAAAACAAAGGGACCAATCTTTATTCATACCATGCTAACAAATGAAGTTAACCACGAACATTAGCTAGATCATGTAGATAAAATAAAATGAACCAGGCTACAGGAAGTAAAAGAGACCAAACATGAACTTTTTTTACTAAGGTTTGGTCTTGTTAATAAACACGACCAAGCCTTAGTATAAAAAATACAACTAAGTCCATAGCATATTAAAACATTCTCGCTTAAGATTGCTTCTAAATTAGGGGGTTTAGGCTTGGGCAATTGGAATGATGGTTTTTCAAAGTGCACAAACATGATTTTTTAACTCAACCTCTGACAGACCAATGAACACTTAAAACTTAGGTGCTCACACTTTACAAGGGCCCAATTTCTTCAATGAAATTTTAGATACTAACACTGGCTCTCACCCAGGGATGCATACCCCTTGTAGGTGTGAAAAGAACCCCAAAACATAAGCCCAAGTGTCAATCCATTATGTCAAAGAGTCAAGACCTAACATTTTAGTAGCAATACTCATGAAGGCTCAATAAAACATGATAAACTTGATAAAAATAGATTAGGAGGATCTAAAAAATGAACACATGATAGAAAAATGAAAGAAAACTATACAAACAAGGCCTAAAGCAGAGGGTCAAAAAAGCAATGAAACAACAGAAAGATAAAACACTATACAATTTATATACAATATGGCATAAAAGTGTAGGTTATGGACTTAATCAAAGAAGTATTTTAGATGTCTACCATTGATTTAAAGCTCTAGTATTTCACCATCCAAGTCTCTCAAGAAGAAAGTATGTTCCCCAATTTGGTAGTTAATGAAATAGGGACCCATCCACAAGGCATCAAATTTTCCATGCTTGACTTTTTTATCATGCCTATTATCCCAAGGTAGAACTAGATCACCTACTTGGAAGGTTCATGGAGTGACATTCCTATCAAATATTTTCTTTAGCTTTTCTTTGAACTTGAAGTGTCTTCATGAGCTTGTCTTTGAATTTCATAAAGATTAATAATCTGGTTCATCCTACTTTCATAGTGGTTGATCTGCTCATCTTCTTTTAGTTATTGTATGAGCTAATAGGTGGGAAACTATAAATTCATAGGTAGAACTACATGAACACCATAAATAATCTCAAAAGGGACTCTACATGTGGCTTTCTTAGACATGATCTTATCATCCCACAAAGTAAATTTCAACTATTCACCCCACCTCTTCTTATTTGCTTCCAATGTTCATCCGATGATCTTGAGCAATTTCTTGTTACTAGACCCTTCTTGCCTATACCTTAATTAGAAGCATAGGTTAATTCAATCCTATACTCTTTTCACAATGCCACTAAAGTTTTAGCTTTGAAGCTCATAGCATTATCAGTAACAATTTTAATAAGCACACCAAATTTGCAAATAATCTAATTTAACAAAAAATCCATAACAACCTGATGTGTTACTTAATTTTTAGGGACTCCTTCAACCCATTTTGTGAAGTAGTCAATTATAAATAATATCCATTTATTTCCAACATTTGATGAATCAACAATTTCTCTAATGAAACCCATTCCCCATTATTGAAATGGGCCTTCAATCATCATAGGTTGTAAGGGGATAAAACCTAAAGCTTTCATCCTCTCAATAAAGCACTGACATTTCTCACATTTTTTGACTATCTGAGCAACATTCTTGAACAATGATGGCCACTAATAACCAACTCTCAAAATTTTATGAGTTGTAACTTTAGGTACAAAATGGCCACCACAAACTCCACTATGGAAGTCTTCAATCAGGTCAACAGTTTATTTTTCTAGCAAACATCTTAGAAGAACCCCATTTGACTGCTTCAACCATTTTGTGAAGTATTAAATTGTAAATAGTATCCATTTATTTCCAACACTTTATGAATCAACAATTTCTCTAATGAAATCCATTCCCCATTATTGAATGGGCCTTTAATCATCATAGGTTGTAAGGGGATAGAACTTGAAGCTTTCATCCTCCCAATAAAGCACTGACATTTCTCACATTTTTTGACTATCTGAGCAACATCCTTAAACAATGATGGCCACTAATAACCAACTCTCAAAATTTTATGAGCTATAACTTTAGGTAAAAAATGGCCACCACAAACTCCACTATGGAAGTCTTCAATCAAGTCAACAGTTTATTTTTCTAGCAAACATCTTAGAAGAACCCCATTTGGATTCTTCCATGCTAATCCATTTTTAGTCAAGAGGTATTTTTGGGACACAAGCTTAAGAGTTCTTTGATTTTTGTCCAAGTTAGGGGGACAACTTATATTTTTCAAGTAGTAAGCAATATCTCTATACCACATAGACATGTTAAATTTGACTCAATGAATCATAAACATAAAAAATAACAGTGTTTACCTCAATAGCTTGCACATTGGTCTCAACCATAAGCTTGGCCAAACCCATCCCTCTTACTAACTTGGTGGTCTGACTATCCATGTCATATTATTGTAACTTATTGACCCACTTGAATCTCTTGCTGGATTCTTCAGTCTAAGTTAAAATGTCCTTCAACATGGTGTGCAGGATATAGACAATAATCTTTGAACTCATAATATACAGTATGAATATTTTAACAACCTTCAAAAGAGAGAAATCTTATTTTTCCATGATAGTATAGTTTAGTTTAGGACCTTGCATATCTTTACTAAATGAAGCTATGGGCTACTCATGGCCATCTTCATTATTTTGCAACATGACAACAATAACTATATTGCATGATGTAAAAGAGAATATTTGGAATGGCTTTGTGTAATCAGGGCTAGCAAAATAGGGGCAGACTTTAAAGTTTCCTTAATGTTAGTGAATGTTTTAAGAACTTTATCTCATTTAATTTTTTGGTCTTTCTTCAGCATGGAAGTAATAGGTAGAGTAATCCCTAAAAAATTGGACACAAACCTCCTTACAAATTTAATTTATCCAAAGAAATACTGAATTTCTTTCTTGGACTATGGGATAGGCACTTCATCAATGACTTTGACACTTTCAAGGTCAATCATGACACCATATTTAGAATATATATGTCCTAGAAACTTGGCCTTTTGTACTCCAAAGTGGCACTTCTTCAGATTAAGTGGAATGCCAAACTCGCTGCATCTAATAAACACTTTTTCTAGATGATCCAAATATTTTTCTCTAATATTGGAGTACACAATAATGTCATCCTAATACATAGCCATGAACTGGTTAATTATCCCTATAAAAATAATGTCCATAGCTCATTGGAACATTGCACCAGTATTTATCAACCCAAAAGGCATCCTCATGTACATATGTGCCCCAAGGTGTAGTGAACTTAGTCTTAGACCTATCAGATTCCTTCACCACAATCTATTTGTAATATTGGAATCCATCTAATGTGGACAACATTTTTGATCTAGTGACACTTTATAGAAAGTTTTCCATATTGGTACAAGGGATAATTGTCTTTTAAATAAGCTTTGTTTAGATTTCATAAATCAACACACAATCAGATGTCACCATTCTTCTTTCACACAAGAACCAAGTTTGCCACCCATGACGAATACCTGATGGGATGAATGATACCATAATTGCTTAGCTTTTTTAATTTTTCCCTCATCTTGGTGGCCAAGATGGGGTTAACAGGTCTATGTTTCTTCCTAAAAGGCTTATTATTAGGCTATAATGGGATGACCTACTAAAATAAATCCTTCCTATACACTTTTAGCTCAGAATAAGAACATGTTAAGAAATCCTAGTACTTATTTAACAACTACATATAAGCTTGTTTCTCAACTACACTAAGGTGAGTACCCATCCAAACTTTTCTTGGATTCTCATGAGAACCCAAATTTCACTTAGTCATCTATTTTGAGATAATTGAGTCTCTTTATTTGATTCTATCAACTCCATTAAAAGATGCCTCTAGACTTACCAATCCTTTTGGGATCATGTTTATCTTTAATTGAATAATGTCCTTCCCAAAAAGGGTTTATTTCCCATCACAAACTTGAACCATAGATTCCAAGTCTATAAACTGATTATGGAACTCAGCCTCATAATTTAGAAACCTTCTGCTCTAATCATCATCTTCAAACACCTACCAATGATGAACATTATCTGGGATTTAAGGCTTGACAAGTACCTCCACTTGATACTAATAATGAGGGATCATATTTGCAATTTCAAATTGAGCACCTAGCCCTGCAAGTCTTTCAGCTTCTTGGTTGAAACTTCTATCAAGATATCACGGATTGAATGCATCAAAAAATTCAAGAAAATCCCAAACAATATTCTGATATTATTTCAACCTTTTATTTTTATAGCAAAAGCATTACAGTCTTGATTTACCTCTAGTTCATAATCACCCTTGACAATCAAGCTTTTAATTCCATGTTCACAAGAAATCTACAAACCAAGCAAGACTACCTCATACTCAGCAGTAGTATTTGTGCACTCAAAGGATGGTTGAAAAGAAAACATAAAATATTTACCATTAAGGGGCATAGAAAATAACTCTAGCTCCATTTCTAAGATTAGATCAAGCCCAATCAAAGCACATTTTCCAAATTGCACTTTCTTTGTCAATTTCAACATCAAGAACAATAGGTTGTTCAGTAGTATCAACACTCCCAATAAATTTGTCAAGCTTAGAATCTATGTACAACACTTCATTAAGAGCATGTTTTGGATCTTCAATTACATGTAGCATCTTTGGATCTCTATAAAACTTGACCATCTTACCCTCCAGTAGAATAGTGGCATAAGTAAGGTCCATCTACAACTTCCATCCATGCTAGTAGCCTATTTACGTGACAACTACATCCCCCACTTAGGAGGGGAGTCTACAACTACCACATCTATGTTCAAATACTTGCCAAGATGAAATACCAATTATAAAACCAACCCCTTAACCTATCCAACAACTATAACCTCTCATGATTCTATGGCATAACACTTGCCAAACGCTGACATAATTTTAACTCTGATTTAATTTAAGACACCCAAGGGCATCACATCTTAGGAAGCTCCAGAGTCAAACATGCAATTGTGAACAATTAAACCATTGATTAATAAGGTTGTATAAAATGGATCCACATTCAGCTAAATTTCTACCAATGTGATCCCCAAATAGATCTTTGGAGTAGGTTCAATAAGCTCTTCTAATTTTCCCTCACTTTTTGAGGGTGTTTTGAACAACTCAATTTTATTCAGAGCTAACCATTCACCAAATTCCAAGTATTCAAATGCTCTTTTCCTATGTTTAGGTATTCTTAATAATTCAACAAGTGGCATGGTGACTTTTAATTGGCTTAATGTTTGGGCTATATCACATATGCTATAACAAGGAAGAGGAGTATTTGGTGAAAGAGAGACATCACCTTCATCTAGAATACAATCACTTAAGGTCTGAAGTGAAGTAGGTTGGGATGGATTAATATTTTCAACAACCTTCAAAGGTGGATTAGTTTTATAATCATTAGCACCCTTAGGGATACTAGAAAGCATGGGTATTTTATTCCTGGTTAAAGCACTTTTAGGCTTAGTAAATTAGAAGATATGCATTAGTTTGGAAGATTTAGGGACTACTATAACTTTCTTATCATCTTTATTAGCATCCCCTACCTTTGGATCTATAGGGGTAGTGTCTTGAGGAAAAGCAACCTAATATTTTATTATCAAGTGATACTCCTTTTGGGTAATTATTGCATTAATTAGAAGCTATTTGTCCTCAATTAATGGTATTTCCTCATCATATTTCTTGATCATCATAAAATGAAAAAAATCAAAATCATGAATGGGTAATTCATATGCTTGTGTCATATTAACATCACAAGCAAATTTAGGAGTTGGGACACTTACCCTCTTAACTACACTCCAAAATTATTCAAAAATAATAGCACTCAGTAATTTTGTGGAGGTAGTTATCTCACTTTGGGGGATTTGACAATTGAACATCAATATCTCATCATTTGATGATGCAAACCCAAGATCATTCATATCTTCATCAATTGGTTTAGTGGTATCACATGGGGGATGTGAAAGGAAGCACTTATCACACAAATCAATATAAATGTCACAATCATTAGCATTCACCTTAGCATTTAAAGGATCAAGCACTTATTTTACATCCCCTCTATTTTGATTTATTTTCATTTTTCTTCATGTGTAAGCCTCTTCCCTCTATCATTATCTCTATTGTGGAAAGCAAGCCCCCTTCGTACTTAATTCAGATTTAGAGCCTGCTCGTAGCTGGTAGACACATGAGGGACCACCTTTTCTTCTCTAGCTAACTTGTATGACATTTCTTTGAAAATAAAGGCCAAAGTTTTAATAATTTCCTCCAAGTTGGTTGTTTTCATGGGCTGTGTCTTTTCTGGATTGATCAGCTTCACATCAGCCCATTTTTTCATAAGCTTTCTCATATCCTTTATGTTGTTCTCAATTTGGGAACACAAACTTTAGATTAGTGGGAGACTTATCCCTCAAGTGGTGCGTATTCTTCTTAACAAATGCATCAAAATACTTTAACAAGCACACTGTATCATTGGGCTTGATGTTTTTGGGCAGCCACATCATAGTCTTGTTGAACTAGGTGTTGAAATCCTACACACACTCATTAAGATTATTTTTGATATTTTCAAATTTAGCAAAGAAAAACCTTGGATCAATCCTAGCACCATACTAAATTCTAAAAACATTATGCATCTCTTCCCATGAATCAATGCATCTAGTAGGAATGGAATTGAACCCTTCATGAGCATCTTCCTATAGCATGTGTATAAACAACTTGATGCACACATCCTCATAATCAACCTCATAATCTTCAATGATATTTTGAAAAACCCTTAGGTATTGATCACCACTCATTGTATTATTTCCTTGGAACTTTGGAAGTCATTTCCTTACTTCATTTGGGACTTTATTAAGATAGTATTTCATTTTATTGAAATTAATAGGCTTAAATCTGGGAATGCAGAATGTAGGACGTGCATTCTCATCTAGATCCCTATACCTCATGATTAGTTGAATGGGAGGTTCAAGAATAAATAGAAAGGTATATGAGGGGTGAATGAGTTGGACTTGGTGGATCAAACCTAGGAGGGGATTCAGTTGGTTGAGAAGGAGCTAGAAAATAAATGGGACTATGTGTTTTAGAATAAGTAGAAGAGTTGTGATAGTTCTCAATAATAAGAGGATCAATAGAGATTTCAAGATTATCATAATCTTGACAACCCTTAGTAGCTAAACTTTGCCCTTCAATAGGCCTCCAAACTTGTCCCCTTCTCTTTGGATGAATAATTAAAGGAGAGATAAGTTTCTTTGATGGGTCACTTCTAAAAGATGATCTCAGTCCTTCCAGATTTACAAACAAGAACATACTTAAAGATGAAGGTTCATAAAAATATTTAAAATAGGCATTGATCTTCTTGAAACCAGATGATAAAATGGAGTCACCACTAGAATCAAAATTGTAGAATATATCAGTTAACACGTTGATGTGATACAAGCTGAAATTAAACTTGTTGAAGCTTAATGAAATAGAAAACAAAGAAACTAAAATGTTCAAAATATATTCAAAAGGGAAAATACACCTTCTAAAATGTAATATTAACAAATCTTTACAATATACACAATAGAAGTAAAATTATCAAACATCTTAAATCTTAGCACATCCCTAATGGATTGATATGACATTGATGACCAAGATACTTTGATTATAGCACAAATAAGTAGAGAACTTTAAAAATGACAACTCTCTACAAGATTCCTTGACAACATAAGTAACTAGGAGTTTAATTTAGTACCTAGTAATGGTGCTAGTGAAGTGTTGGTTCCCAGTTGTATACCTAGTACACTCAACCTTACACACTTGAGAGAAAATAGCAAGTAATGATGAAAAACCCTCTAGTATGTCATTATACTCAAGGAAGGGTTTAGCATCAATATGAGACTAAATGCATAAAATGACATAGAGACACCTACAAATGGTATTGATTAGCTCCCTACTACTTCTGACTATGCCTGAACCAAGGTGAGACGACCTGCGAGGTAGCTTGCTCAGATGGAGAGATTCTACAACTTAACCTCCATGGGCATTATTAACATAAAGTGACATAGATGTGACCAAGGCACAACCAAACTTTCATACTCCACCCAGGAAGGGTTGTCATAAGGAATGCACAAATGCATTAGGTCACATTCAAGCTATTAAAAATTGATATGTATATGATTGCAACTTTCATTCTAAAGAATCTTAAAAATATAGGTCAAATGAAAAACTACAACACTAGTATTTAAGGTACAAAATGTAAATATAGGTTAGGTAAGCAAGATATTATGCATTTTTAGCATAAATAATACTCATAATATGTAAAGGATGCATTATATGCAAGGTGCAAAGAGATAGGATAGTTAGATGATTATATAAAATGGAAGGTGGTGTGGTGGTGGCCTTTTCAAAAAGAAGGGTCTCTTACAATGTTCATGACATTATCCTTAACAAAAGATGTAAAAAATACTCAAATACAAGATAATGGCAAATACCAAATGGTCCCTGAAAACCTAGAGCATACACTACAACTAAACTTTCAAGAAACTTTTTCCTGTCAAATCTATAGACCTAAGATGCCCTAAAAGGTCATTCAATAACACATTTTAAAAGTTAAACTACATAAAGAGATTTACAACCTAGATTTATGCTCAAGATGACAACCAACAGTGAACATAAACCCAAATATCCAATTAGTAGGACTTGTAAGACATATTACTACACTTCATCAAAAAAAATAGCAAAGAACCACAAGCATTTTCATTAATCTTGAAAAGAAACTTTACAACATTATTTTTTTTAAATGATACCAAGGGGACAAGCATAGTGAGTTTGTTCTTTTGACAAGGGAGACATATAAACATGTTCCCAAATCTTGATAATGTTTGTATAGCTAAAACCACCTTAGTAAGGGAGTACACACAACAATTGATCCTCAAAAAAAATTATAAAACCTACACTTAGTGAAATAGAGTACCTAAAACAATGACCAACAACCTTAAAATAGAGGATAAAACCCATATTTATACATTTTTTAATCTAGAACTATGGGTCACAACTTTCAAAATTACAAAACAAACTTTTAAGTCTATCAAGATCCTTCCAGCTGGAATATACCCTTTGCCACACCTGAGATCTTCATCTATTTGCAATAAAAATCATTGTTCTAACTGCCTCTACAAGGAATGATGAAGATTTGGAGCATATCCTTTGATCTTTTGGTTTAAAATGCCTTCCACACAATTTGGAAGGAGGATATTTGTTTAAGGAGCCAAAAAAAGAATTTATTATGTGCAACTACCTAGAGATGTTTTTCTATTAATCGATAGTAAATATGGAATCTTCTAGATGAATATTCTTCCTTTATTCATGCCATAAAACAACCTACTCTTGCAATGATGACTAGAAAATATTCCTTATTCATGGTTTCCTAAAGATCTTCCTAGGAGTGGTCCATATTGATCTCGTAAACCTATAATATGTTTCCCATGGAGGAGCTTAGACAAACAAAGTAGATGAAAAATGCCAAACTTAGGTTAAAATAACTTTTTTACCCTTTTGGCTCCAATATTCTTTTTTTACATATTTTCCCCTTTTTTACTTTTCTCCCTTTAACAAATTTGTTTTTAAATGCATAAATGCATTATTCCGACTTGCACATCTGTGAATTTCCAAGTTGCAACTGACACTTATAGTCTCCTTGGGAAACTTCCCCAGAGAGGTCTTTGAATGAGCACACGAGGGGTTAGTAAAGCCACATTGAATTATAATGTAATGAACACCTACTTGTCACCCTTTTAAAACTCCTCATCATATAGGCTTTACCCAAGATCATGCATAAAGGTCATTAATTATATGAACATAAGCCTCTTTATATTCTATACATGCTAAAAGTATGTAATATATTTGTCTTGCAATTGAAAATGGTCTTTATGCATTATCTAATCATCAGGGTCATACTTTAGAACCAATATTTGACATATCTAGAAACCCACTCTCTACCCTGACTTTATACTTTAGTAAAAGTGTCTTTATTTCCTTACCGTAGAAAGCCAATGACATCATAAACATTTGACCTCTATGTTATTCACAACATCCGTGGGAACTGCATTATGAGCCTCTGCATATGTGACCTATGGTTTCCCAATCAACTTGTGCCTTGTGGCTACAAAAATGCCTTTAAACTTCTTGTAGATCTCCCATGGTTCATTTGAAACTTGCCTAGTCAATCTACTTATCACTGGTGAAATTTTTGCAAACTAATATGCATACAACCTTTGAATATGATGTGTATGCCCATGTGGCATTCACCATGTCATGTTCTCCCTTATCTTGAGATGTGACCTTTTCCCCTAGGACACGTGTCAACACTTCATTGGGTCCATATCTTTAAAAATTACACCTAGGACTAGTATTTCCAAATCCTTATCTTCATGAGGAACACTAGCATTCCACTTGGCAGATTTATGGGATTTCTATGCTCTCCTTAATCAATCTATGCTAGGATCATGCCCTTTTTCCATGTGTCTATCTTGGATTTGCTTGGAGCTTCATTGAGTAATCCACCATCATCACACATCATCGATCTTGAAGCCTAATGGTATGCAGACCACTGATCTAGATCCAGATCTGAAGGATCAAGCACCATTGGTTGTCTATTATAGCTTGAATTTGATTTTCACATGCCCATCATTTGACATCTATGTAACTGTTAATGACATCTATGAGACCATCAAATTTAATCCCCTAACAAATAATCACTAGGATTAAATTTCATGTTCACACACCCATCATATGATGTCCACATAACCGTCAATGATGTTTATGCGATCATCAAATTTAAGCCCCTAATGTATAGTTACCGTGACTTGAATTTGATGTCCATGCGATCGATAATGATGTCTGTGTGGTCATCACACTGCTTGTTTATCCCTTTTTGAAAGCTTTCATCTTGAGATATAAAAAATATGAAGGCACCAAACTTTGCAAGAGATGTTCAAGGCATGAAGAACATCATTTCCATATAAATCCTTTGGTTTGAGATGATTTCTGAACAAACTTATAAAAATTCACAAGTGAAATAACATGTTTATTTATATGTGACATGCAAATTAGCCTAGTCTAACATAGACTTGTGTTATGAACTTTGCTCGATCCTTGAAAGCTTTTATGATTTTCTGAAGCTTGGACCAACTTGTCTATGACCTCAAGCTACTCAAACTGCATGAAACCTACTATGATCCTTATTTCCTTGGATTGTATGTCAAATGGTAGGTAGAAGACAATAGCTTCAACTGAAAGCTCCAAATACAAATGCTCCAAATAAATTATTTGCATTTTGGCTGTATGCAGCCTTTTAGTCTTCAAGAGTCATGTCTTTTCTTAGCCCTTAGGTCCTTGACATTCATGTCTTCAGCATCAATTGTTGTGGGATTTTTGTTTTTGTCATCTCTACATCAGGAAAATTATTCTACAATAATTTGGTTGGCAGAATTATTTCAGACATTTTGTCTAAAATAATTTCTCTGAAACATATTATTTTAGGCTTTCCTTTGCGAACATTTTGTCAGGATAATTTTTTTAGACATTTTTTCCTAAAAAAATTCCTTGAAGGAAAATACTTTTCACATTTGCTGAATCAATTTATCCTTTGCATTTTTTTCCTCATTGAGACAATTGTTTTAGACATTTTGTCTAAAATAATTTCCTAAAAAAAAGAACTTGACATTTCATCAGGATAATTGACTTCTGTCAAGCCTTTTGTGCAGGCAAAATGCCCAAAGAAAGAGGACCTGCATACCTTTATGCTAATTTTAAAACAAATGGACCAAGCTTTATTCGGACCATGCTAACAAATGAATTAGACCACGGGCATTAACCAAACCATGTAGATAGAATAAAAGGGACTAGGCTACAAGAAGTAATAGGGACTAAACATGAACTTTTTTTACTAAGGTTTGGTTGTGTTAATAAACATGACCAAACCATAGTATAAAAAATACAACTAAGTCCACAACATACTAAAACATTTGCACTTAAGGATGCTTATAAATCAAGAGGTCTAGGCTAAGGAAATTAGAATGATAGTTTCTCAAAGTGCACAGACGTGATTTTTAACTCAACCTATGACAAACCAATGAACACTTGAAAACTAGAATTGGAAAAGAAACTTATGAATTCACACTTGAAAAGGACCCAATTTCTTTAGTGCAATTTTGGGCATTAACACTCTCTAAGGTGACCAAGGATGTTGATGAGGTGTCATGTGTGCTAGAATGATAATGACAAAGTGTGATTTATTATTATTTCATATTTCTTCAATGTTTGACTTAGATGGGTAGATTGTAGATGTTATTGATGGTATGGTCATGTTGCAGAGACCCTATCGGGTGTTTTGAGTGCTTGGAGTGCTTGCAAAAGTGAAAATAATTCATCATAGTCATATAATTGTCTAGGTTCAAGTAGTCATCTTGAAAGATAAATTTGAGTGAGAAGATTGATGACATAAATATTCACATGTGTGAAGGTTTCAAGATCAGATAGATATATGCATAGATTCTCTTATGTGTGGAGATCATATGGTACAAATTTTGGGTCTGGACATGGAGCGTAGCAAAAGTTATTAAGGTGCAAAGTTGACTTCTCAGACAAAGTTCAATAAATTCTCATAATTAGCCAAATTTATGATATCAAAGATATATCATGAGTGTTTAATTAGGTGATAAAGATTTAATGTTGATCATTATACTTGTTAGATAGAGATCAATAGTGGGAATGAACTCAATTAGTCAAAGATCCTGAGAATGAACATGATGAAAACATGTGTCACTTTCATGGAGTTTGAGCAGTAGATCAAGATCGATGGAGTGCATTAAAAAATGCAAAGGAAGTCAATGGTGTGAATTAGTAAATAAGTTAATAAAATACTCTATAGGCACATAGGGATGCCAAGTGGCACAAGTTCATTAGAGACTAATTACAGGGTACACAAAGGGCACATGAGGCCACCAAGTGGCTTGATCTTAGAAGTGAGGATCTAAGATCAATGATGAATGATGAAAATTAAATTCAAGTGGCTCACAAAGAGATCGATAGATCACATTTTATAAATTTGTGTGAGGACATGAGATGAAGAAATGTGTATACAGATGATTTTGCATTAACTAGTGATTGTTGGCATTTGAATTAGCAAAAGGATAAACTAGCGCTCAATATTTTTCTTATATATTTTAATCTAGGATGAATTTATTGATGGTATAAAAGTAAAAGTTGAAGAGGAATTTAAGGATCATCCATAAAATTTGGTTATAATGTTTGACTATTTATACAGTCAAAGATTTTGATGTCAAAAGTTGATTGTGTTTGACATTGTTTTGCAAGTAACCCAAGAAGGGTAATTGAAGATTTCTTGATGGTATTTTGATGTTTCAATATGAGATAACTATTTAATATTGTTTTATAATCTATGAGTACCATCTATGTGTATTATTTAAGTTTGACCAATCCATATTAATTATGAACAAAGGCTTAAAAGTTAATTGTGTTTATTGAATACACTGGCAGTTTAAGTAACCATCTTACAGAGGTAAGTTGAAGGTGTTCAAAGAAAATTTGAGGAAAAAAATGAATATGAAGATGTCAAATAAGTCTCAAAGGTTCATGAAAAGGTATTGGATATCTTATGTTACCCATATTTAGTTGTGGAGAGTCAAATAGCTTGACTATAGTTTGACTGTATATGACCAATCTAAGTGGTCATTTTGAGAGAGTTAATTTGAGTTCTTAGAGTCTATGTTGGAGTGTATAAGGAACATGGAGGTGTTGAAGAAGTCTTGAAGGTTTCACCCATGTGATTTAATCATATAACTATGTGAAATATTTGAGTTGTTGCTTCCAAAGTTTGAGACTATGTTTGAATGCCTAAAGAGTAAAGAGACCTAATTGGTAGGTTCAAGTGTTGAGTTGGTGTTATAAGTGGCATGGACCCATGAGGGAGTTATCAAGGATTTATTGGAGATAGTTTTGATATTTTATAATACTTGGTGGAAGTTTATGGTGGCCCAAGAGGTTGCAAGAGAAACGTGTGGATGTGAAGGCCTAATTGTTTTGGGTCTCATTAAGGCCTAATGGAGGATTTGTGTCTTAAGGACTATGGCCAACCTATGGAGTAGATTTTTTCACCCATGTAGCATGTATGAAGACCTATTTCAAAGTTATAACAAGTATGGTAAGCATCTTGTCTGACCAAGATGTGTTAGACCATGAAAGTGGTATAAATACTAGGCATAATTAGCCTATCTAGAGTGGTGTTGAGAGAGCATGGTGCTAAGCAAAGGAGATAACCTTTGAAAGATAAGGTACATGTCATTTAGGACCATCAGAGAGAAAATAAGATTATTCATGTTTATCGGATCAAGTTAGTGTAGGAGGACACATAGGTCATTAGACCTAATGAGCCTAGAAGAGGCAGATTGAGCGAGTAAGCCCTAAAGGTTATTTGAGAAAGATTGAAGAGTGAATAAGAGTGCAAGAGAAGTCCATCATCAGGTGTAGAATACATCAAATAAGAGTTGGTGATCAAATCAAGATAGTTGAGTGGGTGCTTGGTTGCTTAGGGGTTTGGTTCCTCCTTATGGGATGGGTGTTCTTTGATTAGTTGGTGTTGGTCTAAATGTTGGATCTTATTATTTTAGGATTGTAGTCTATCTTTTAGGGTTCAATGGGTTTTATCTCCCAAGAGGGTTTCCCACATATATCATGTGTTATGTGCTTGATATTTTTATGTTCATTGCAATGGTTAATTCGTATGCATCATGATTGTATGTGTTGAATATTTAAGAATTGGGAATTGAATTGGATTATATTGCATCACTGATTCACCCCCCCCCCTCAATGATTGTACCTCTAACATTATCAAACAAATTTGTTACGTCATGTCCAAATATGTGGAATTGTTATAATAATGTAGATGAGGTTTCACATATTCCTTATTTATATAAATATTTATGCATCTAAAAAATTGCCTTTAGTCATATTTTCCTAGAACTTGGTCTCACCTAGGCATACCTAGGCATCTTTGAAGGAATCCAACATGTCAAAACTTTGTTTATAGATAGAATTTTTTTGGTGATATTGTCTTACTTCAGTTATATATTTATATTTACACTCTCAACCCTAACCATTTGAATGTTGTTTAAGTCACATAACACATCAAGGGGAGATCTACCTATAGAACTGTGCCATAAAGTTGCACACCCCTCTCTAATCCTACTCTATATTTACATCTTTTGAGTATTGTAGAAATATGTATATTTAAATGGTATAATTAGGATTCTATTACTTATTGAACCATTTAACAGATAAGGGAATTTTAATCTAATTACATACAATCACAACCAAACAATAGACCAATTTGACATATGAGAGGCCCCTCATGGAAGCATAAATGGATATTATATTTCTTCCATTTACCTTATATAGAATTTATACTGAGTGTACATATCTTATACCCCTCCAAACTTGAACTTGTTCCTCGAATATGGAGTACATAGGCCTCACCATTAGGCCTGCTCAAGAAGTATTATATTATACACACATCCTTTGGTACACGTCTCAATGTTGGACAACATGGGTTCTTCATATAAGAAATTGTTGACTAATACACAACATATATTTTGTCACATAACACATCTAAGAATACCTAGAGTTATTTTTACGATAATATAATAGTATGTACTCTAATCATGTAAACATGTTACATTTATAGTAATGAACATACAATTCTTAATACTTGTGGTTTTAATGCATATATTTTTGCACTCTGATTTAATTTTTATTTAACTCATAGAACTATGGAAATTGTGGTATACCTATAATTTCAAGTTTGTAATAATCTCTACACTTTAATTATAATTTATTGTTATTCTTTTGCTCACTATAACATATTCAACATGAAGTTGATGTGTTATCCATTGTACTACTTGCAGGATCTCAATTAAAGGTTATATTAGAGTAGATTGAGTTCTTTTAAAGCATTCAAGTCACCTTGCATTAATTTAGCAATTATGATTATAAAAACTAAGATCATATATTTGAAAGTTTTAAAACTTCAAGAAGATGAGAAAAAATAGTTCAAAGAGACCATCTCTCAATCAAGAATAATGAGTTGTATAATAATCTCTATGCATAAGAAGAAACCATTCACCTATAAGTGAAGTGAGCTCATATTTTTGATCCTAACATCAAAATATGTATGTGAATCTATGAAGAATCATCAAAAAATTGGTTTTCGTGAAGAAAAGGTTGGTTATACTGCCAAAAGAATCTAAACATATGAAGTAGGTTTTAAATTCTATCGACTTAATTAATCATTTTGCCATTTTATACAACACCCAAAAGGAATAGCTTTAAGTTGAAACCATAAATTTTTGAATAAAAACCAAGTAGGATGTGTAAAACATTGCTTTTTGGCCACATTTAGTGACAAGTCTAAAAATGAATGATGAAATAGAATTACAAACCTAGAGTTCCTTATATGGATAACTATATTATTAGCATTGAATGTCATAAATATCTAACTTTTATAAATAACACATGATTTATTTTCCATGATAAGACTCACCCCATGCTAAATTAATTGATAATGTTTCCAACAATACCATGTACATAAACCCTCATCTTTACTTAAATTGTTGGGGTGTTTTACAATTTCAAGTGTTTCTCTTAGTCATTTCTCTATAAAATAAACTTCTTTTAAGATGACTTTAGGCCTCTTCCATACAAATATGATGAGTTGTAGAGCGTGAATGTGTTCATGTGTATTAGGGAATGCACATTTGTATAGTCTAAGATCTACTTGTAATTGTACTCTTTCTGTATAAACACATCTTTATTTGCATATCATTGTCCATAACTAATTTATAAGTTAACTGTAAATAAAAACCTCTTTAAAAATGATTATTAAAATAGGATTTATCTACTTTAAGAAGATTCCTTAAAAGATAGAGATGCCTTCCAACCCTGAACCTCCTTATATATATATATATAACCCTGAAAGTATGAGTGAAGGTAGTTACCTTATAGATTAGATTTTTAAAATCAATTAGATCAGTTAGTTATTTTGTATTGTATTCTTCCTCTAGGGCCATATGTGTTCTAATGAAATGTGGTGTCCATTCAACCCTAGTAATATATGTGTCTTTCAGTGTCTTAAATGTTTACAAGTATGTGCATGTCTTTAGGTTGCTTATTTTGTTACCTTGTGAACATTCCATAATTTTAACATAATGTTTCATAATTAATAAGTTATCCACTTGTCATAAGTCCCCCTCCTTAAATAAAGGATGTTACTATTGTCGAGTCAAGTTACACCCTCTGAGGAGGTATTTCACGTCCCCTCATGCTATCAACACATGGGAACACCCCAAGGTTTTGGGATGGGTCACCTATGGTTGGAGTGAACCTCTAAAGAGAGCCAACTTCTCCTAATGGATCAACTAAGACAAACACTAACACTACTGCACTTACAAGGAAAAGAGAGGAGAATAAAATTGAACCTAGTATCTAAGAAAGGTGATGAACCAAATGTGTTATGTTCCCTACACCATCCTCTTGACAACATTATGTGACTCAATATGGATTAAAAAACTCTTACAGTCTCTTCAAATTAGGCTCTACATACACCAACATTTCATATGGGGGGTTGTGATTCTGTGCATAGGACTTAAAGGAATGACTGAAAGGTTTTGTGTTACACACAATCAACCAATTTTCACAACAATTCACTAGCCTAGACAATTTCAATACAACACATGACTTGTATGAACTCAACCTACTAATAGTAAGGTGAAAATAAAAGACATACAAAATGAAGAATAACTTATATCACAAATGTATATCAACTAAGCATCAAACTCACACAAACATATTAGCTTAAAGAAGGTAAATTTTAGTTTATATTGATTCAAAAGGCTTGAAGCCAAAGTTATAAAAGGGCATAGATTAGTCATACCTAAAAAAGAGATCAAGGATGGGCCAATTTGTGCAACATTTATATGCTAAAAAATAGTCCCCTTGTAATGATAATTTTTCTTGTTTTTATAGGCAAAATATTCAGAGCTTGGGTCTTTTTTTAGTCTTCCCCTCTATCAAGGAAATTATAATTTTGATGATGACCAGGGAAGGGGGATAGAGGTAGTGGGAATCCCCTCATGATTGCCAAAGCTATGCTTGTATAATTACTTGCCACATCCTCCTAATCATGTAGTTTATCTTCTATGTGCTCTCCATTTTTAGTCACTTCCATGATGAGTGGGGTTATATTCCATTACCCTCTCACCATTTTTTTGGTTGGAGTTGAGATATGACATGATTTTCATGTTGCACCACTCCATTTACCACTGATTCTATGAGTCCAATGTAGTTAGATAGTTTACTCATGAATTTGACATCTAAACGGGTGATATGGGCCATCAAATTTGCCTATAGTCAATGCTAATGTAGATGCCAACAAACTCCTCAATGTAAGAACCCAACCATGTGTCAACATCGGGTTCATCATAGAATTTTTTGCTTTTATGAGTTTATTCCTCCATGGGCCCTCTTTTAACACTCAGTCAATTATTCTAATTTGAATACCTAGCCTAGGTTCATATATGGATGTCATGTGGTAACCTATTGGAGCTTCTTATGATAATTAGTGATCTCTTCATCCCTCCAAGCTCAGGAATACAACCCCCAAGTTGAACTCATATACTTTGATATAGGCTCTTCAAGAAATTTGGGTTCCTCATAATGTTTCCATCCAAGTTTAATCTATCCTTACCTTGAGCTCATTGAAATTGGGTTCTACCCATGTAACATCCACCGAGATCACTTCATTCACACTTGGAACTTTGTCCCACATTCGTAAGGGGAAGAAAAGAAAAGATCTTTATAATGAAGATCGTTCACTCAGTTACTCGGTCTTGAAAGACTACTTTTTCTCAAAGATCATTCATTGATTGTGCCATGTGTTAACACAAGATTGGTCACCTTGTCACATTGTGAAAGGGGGTTGGGTATGCCACTGAGACCACCACTTGGACAAATGTCCATCTCTCATTGGTTGATATCCCACCATACTATCCCCAGGCTTGCTTTATAGTTGCCACTTGTCATACTACCATTTGATCCCAGATTTGTTTGATTCACCCAATCATCTCTACTAGGTCTAGGAGACAAGTGTATCTAATAGTTGGTATGGCATGCCTAGTTGGGCCAAGATCTGACAAGTCTAAAAATTCTACCACCTTGAGAGACTGACGAATCCTGCCAACTATTTACTCTATGGTCAAGTGGAATTGCACCACATGGTGCCATCCCACTCACCTATTGTTTTGACACATTGTTGGGCTTACACAAACTACCCCAGGGATGTAGAGTAGCAAGATTTCACTATGTGATGCAATCCTTCTTACCTGCTAGCCCAAGGCTCTAACATCTCTCTAGGCTGCATGAAAATCTCTAGAAGAGTAGAATAGTGGGATTTTGCCAGATGGCATCATCCTTCTAACTCATTATCCCAAAGGGATTTGAACCATACATATGGTTCTATGACTCCAATTAATTGGGATTATGACATGTGGAAGCATCTTGATTGACTACTGCCTTGATAACATGGAGATTATTAGGAAACTTCATGAAAATTGACTAAATATCGAAAGGCATTTTGAAGGGCTTTGGGACTACCGAAGGATCGATACATGGCACTAGGAAAATTTTACAAAATTGGCTAAGTGCCCAAAGTCCTTTGAAAGATGTATAGGCTGCTAGAAGATGCGAATGATTATCACATGGTGTCATTCGATTGTACCAGAGTCATACTATGACTAACAAATTAGAAATTTGTCAAGGCATCATTGAGGGCTTATCAAATTAGATATCATCACCTCTTCAAGTCATCATCAAGAGATAAAAGAAACCTAAAATGGCTAAGTGTCGAAGCACTTTTTTGACATGTCAGACAGCTTTTGAAAAAAAATGGCTGAGTATCAAAGGAGTGAAAACATGACATGTGGATCCAGGCAAAGTTTAAATATTTGACTAAGTGTCAAAATGTTTCCTCTTCATGTAGAATGTGTGAAATATCCTAGTGTTTGAAACTTGTGTTTTCATAACTTTTGTTCAAAATAAAAGTTCTGACTAGTCGCAACACATAGAATCTGAAGAGTAAAACAATTGGACAAAATACTTAGTGCAAACACATTTTTTTTAAAAACCTACTAAGTCCTTTGCTTCCTTCTTGACTTAGCCACTTCTACCAATATAACTTCAAAAGCCTTCCTCATATAACCATATACTAGATTTGGATATTGTTCTTCCATGGTGACCCAAAATGGTCAACCTCTGGTGACCTTTGTGGGCTTCTTGATTTCTAAGTAGGAATCCAATAGCCTTTGAAGCAATTCATTGGGCATGGACTCATAGAAGTTTTTATAACCCTTGATTTTGAAAACATAACCCTACTACAACTTGCTCGACCTAATACTAAATAATAAAACTGAGATTCACCTCCAGACAGATAAAAAAGCAATAATATACGCAAATAATTTTTTAAAACAATTAGAAGAAAGAACAACAAAACCAAAGTACAACACCATCCAGAGGGAAGAAAAGTGGATAAACTACTATGTATAAAATTTAGAGAACTTCAAGAATAGTTCTTCAAATGGATCCCATTTACTGGGATCAATAACTCCTTCCCATCCAACTTTGAGGATTGAAAGGTATTGGATGATTTGTAGTTGGTTATGATGTAAGGGTCACTCCATAATGCATCAAATTTGGTGTGCCTCTCAGGTTTGGCTCTATCTTCATCCCACTTTAATACCAAGTCTCCCTCAATGAAGACTCTACAGGTTTTCCTTTTGTCAAAGGACCTCTTCACGTGAGCTTGATGAAGCTCCATTGTATGCATAGCTTGGTATTTTGTTTATTATAATTCCATCAATGCCACAAATTTGATCTCCATGGCACTCTCTTCCATCATTTTTAGCCGACATGTAAGTTCTAGAGCTGACATTTCAAGAGATATTGGAAGTTTTACCTTTCTATCATAAATGAATATGTAAGGAGAATTATCAACAGCCTTTTTAGGGGTGATTTTGTCAGCCCAAAACTCTATCCTTAACTTGGTATGATAGGTTCTATGATTTCCATCCATAGTCCTCTTAATGATTCTAATCAAATTCATATTAGTGGAATCTTTTAAGCCATCACCTTGGCGATAGTAGTTGGATGAGGTGATAAAGTAAATACCATGTCTAACTACCTAGTTAGATATCCTATTTCCAACAAAGGCCATTACATTGTCAGAGATGATTATAGAAGACACCCCAAATCTAGTGACTATACGCTCATAGAAATCCCATACATTTGCTTATTTTAAAGACTATTTTTGTCCACCTTGTAAAATAATCAATGGTTGTCAAGACCCATTTATGACCTACACTATCAGGTGGGTTAATCATCCCTATGAAATCCAAACCCCATTACAATAAGGGCTGATCTACTTGGATGGGATGGAGAGTGAAGGATGCTAACCTCTCTTTACCAGTGAAGAATGCACATTTTTTGCAATTCTTAACCCATGCATACACATGTTTAAAAATATTAGGCCTGTTGGAGATATATTCACTGAAATGTGGGTGAATCAGTGTGCAAACTCCTATTTCATTTCCATATATCATTCACTCATCAATCAAATAGATATAAAGATATAACAATGCATAATCAATCATTCATATGAGCAAGAAGTGAAAGCACAACACATGATCACAAGATTTATGTGGGAAACCCTGTAGGAAAATAAAACCCACTGATGCACAACTTGCACTACTATCCTATATGTAATTAATCACATTTTCAGTGAGACACCAACCCCACAAGGAGCACCAACCCCTTACTAGTCAAGCACCCACTCAAATAGACTTTAAAAATCATCTACCTACAACGAGGATCCAACCCCCTAAGCAACCAAGCACCAACTCCGCTACCTTTAATCTCATATCACCATTGGACACATGTTACTTACTCAACTAAATATGATCTCTATTGTTTGCTCTTCTCACACTTCTTTCTCTCTCAAACAACCTATTAGGCCTTCTCGCTCAAATAGCCCTCTCCTTAGCAAAATTAGGTCAAATGACCTTGCTCAAAAAATGTAAAAAGATAGTTAGATACTAATGGCATGTTTAGATCATCTCTCTGATGATTTTCAATCTCTTAACTTGTTCTCCAAAACACTATATCCTTCGCTTACTAGCTCAATTCTCTAGCTAATCAAAATAGGTTTATTAGGCCTTGACTTTATACTTGATTCTTTTTCATACCCATATTTGTTTTAAAAAGACATCACCATACTTGTATTATTCTTGAAATAGATCACTACACATGTTTCACAAGTGAAACAAACATTACATAGGTCGGTCATTACCCTTAAGGGCTAAACCCACCATTAGGCCTAATGTAATTAGGACTTTCCCTAAGTACATGTTTCACTTAGACCTCCTTTGAATACCTAGATCCTCCACAAGTGGATGAAACACTTCATATGTCACTTTAATAGACCCATCCTAATCTCTCCTTTGGTCCCCAACACCATTTGATTCATTTCAACCTTGAACCATCCAATCAGGTCTACTTGCCTTTAGGATTTATCACTGCCAAAAAGTCTATCTTGTAAATTTAAACCATATACACAACTTTTCAACATAACTCACACATAAAATCATATTAATAGGATATTTACGACTTAAAATACCTCCCCAAATGATTTGGCCTTCACCACATAGGCCAAAAGGCCTTAGGAACACTCCTGTAAATGGCTTACTCAGAACCACCAAATACTATCAACAAACAGTCAAAAAAATTTGACTCTCCATAATTGAACAGGTACTTCCAATGAGGACAAATACATTCACATGAACCTATGAGTCTTTTATTTTTTTTCTTTTTCTATCCTTGATGGCATTCACTAGTTTCGAGGAAGTTGTCTATATCTTGGATCCAACTAGTAGGCAATGAAGATGTAGTTGAGTGTTGGGCATCTTGGAGTACCAGGACAACATTCTTATTATTCTACAATTTTGAACTTAGTTATTCACACAAAGCTCTACCTCTTACCATATTTTTGACCTTAACATCCACATCATACTCCATCACATTTATAATCCACCATGCCCTTTTATCATTTAATTTTTTACTTAAGATGAACTCTTTGACACTTGGGTGGGAGACAATTAAAGGCACCTTTTTTTAGACAAGAAGTGTCTAAACTTATTCAAACTTCTTATAATAGTCAGCATCCACTTCTCTACAAAGGAATACTTTACCTCATAACCTTCCAAGACTTGGCTATATAAATATATTGGTTGTTCCATGTCATCTTCACTCTTATGTACCAACATAGCTGAGATAGTGTCAAATGCATAGAGAGTAAAGTCCTTGGTGAAATTTGGATTTATGAAGGTGAGAGCTTGTGCTATGGCTTTTTTAATTGTTTCAAATATATGTTTCCCTTACTTGGACTAGTGAAATATCTAATTACTATTTAACATAACAGTTAGAGGTTTTGTAAGATTGGCAAAATCAGGAACAAACCTTCTAACAAAATTGATCCTTCCCAAGAAGCTTTGTATCTCCTTCTTGTGATTAGGTAAAGCCAATTCTACAATGGTGCTTACCCTTTTAAGATCAATCACAAACCCTCTCTTGAAAACAATATGGCCGAGAAGGTTGCCTTTGTGGACTAAAAATTACACTTCTTGGGGTTAAGTGAGACCCCAAATTACCGACAACTTTTAAAGACATGTTTGAGATGATACATATGATCATCAACTTGCTTAGAAAATATATAAATATCATCAAGATATACAAGTATAGTATTACCCATGGCTCTTTGAAAAATTTCCCCTACATCTGATAAACCAAAGGGCATTTTTATGTAGGCATAAGTTCCCCATTTGGTGGAGAAGGTTGTCTTGAACTGATCCTCCTCCACCAGAATATGACTATATGCAAAATAACCATCCAAGAGAGAAAAGTTTTTTACACCTACCACCATTTGTAATATTTTATCCATGGAAATAAATGGGTAGTGATCCTTCAATGAGGCTTGGTTTAGGTCCCTAAATTTAACACATATCTTTATCTCTCTATTCCTCTTTCTACTAAGGACCAAGTTTTTAACCCATGAGGAATGCTTAATCAGAAAGATGATCCTAACTTCTATCAACTTGGTCAATTTTTTCCTCATGAAGTGATCTATCTTTGGGTTTATGGGCCTCTATTTCTGTCTAACTAGGTTGGCATTAGAATCAAACTCTATAGTGTGTAGTACCAGATTAGAGTCAAACCCATTGAGATTATTGTACTTCCATGTAAACATGTCCTTAAACTCTTGGTAGAATTTAACAAATGAATTTTTTTCTTCTTCATTACATACCTTACTATGGAGAGGCTTATCCTTGAAGATGGTAACTCTTTCATAATGATTTTGCTTGATCTTCATGTTCACTTTATCTCCTCTAGCCTAATCATCAACACTGAAAAAGATTTCAAGTGTGATCAACCCCTTTAGAAGTTTTTTTTTACTTTAATTGAATGACTTTGTCATCATATTGCTATTACAATTTATCTTGATTTTATATAGAAAACTTAGGTTTTTCTTGCAATAAAAGAATAATTTGTCGATCACTTTCAAACACCTAATAATTGGTGGCATTATCAAGTATGGAAGGCCTTACAACCACCTTAATATATTATTGTATTTTGTCCCTTTTGATATCATTTGAAATGTCAAACTGAACACTAATAGGAACCAGTCTATCATTTTATTTTTTATAATCACCTAAAAGTGGTATTTGGATGCTAAGAGTGTTGCTTGAGACAACCTATTCCTAGCTTAGCCTTAGACCTATCCTAGAGCCTCTATCACACTTTTTTAACCATTGTGCAGATCACAAACATCTCTAGTCAGTTCAAACACAGTCCTAGAACTACATTCTTAGATCTTAACCCATTATGCCCAATAACCTACTAGTTGGACACTAGCACCACATTAAGAACACTAGAGTCACATGGCTCTAGTGTCCCCAACTTGGCGCTAGTGTATCTTGCCATAACTCTATCAAATGGATACATTTTCAAATGTATTCCCATCCTAAGGTTGGCCTAAACACATTTTATTATCCACACAAGCTATAGATCAATATAAATACAAGACTTTTAGATCTATATCCCCTAGATGGAAAATAGATTAAAAAAATCATATTCAAATAAGAAACAAGTTGAGTAAAATCAAGGTTATTAATCCCTATTCTACCCTATTTATGCATACTACCATTTACGGCTACCCTAAGCCTATATTTTAAATATTTTCAATATCAATCACACTCAAGGAATTCAAGACCACTATCATTCAAGAATTTACTTGTAATTACATCAAGCACTAGATGGGATAACTACATCAGGGTTGATCCATCCTTAAAGTATTAGTATGTAGGGAAATCCCTTCACAATGGCATGTTGAGGATGTCCAACCTATCCTACCAATGAACACGTATTTTCAACTCATGTCATCTTTCAAGGAGAATTAGGGTTTGCATACTAAACCAGATATTCTAGACATAATATAGAGTTTAAAATTTTATGCATGCAAGAATATAACCTAAAAAAATAGTGCAGGTGCTCCCATAAAATAGGAACAGTCATGTAAAGAGAACACTCATGCCATTTTGAGGACATTAGAGCCACATGGTATTATTTTCCATGTGGGGAATTATTATCAAGTAAATAATCTGGCTCAAGAACCTTGTTGATGACACTCAAACTTGTTCGTAACCTAGTTTTCAGTACCCATATCTTCTAAGACGTCTATTTTCTAAATAAGTCTCTATTTGCACATATTTATTACTATTTTTAGAAAGTTAAATCAATTCAAACTACACATCAAATCATAGGTTATTTATTGCATATTATTTCATTGATTTAGACAACTTAGCCCTATAATCTAACATAGGATTTATACTAGTAAAACCCTAAAAAGCTAAAACATTTGGTGAACCTGACTTACTTTGAATATTCTTAAAACCTTAGTTTGCTTTTTATAATTTTTTTTGAAATAAAATAGAGTTACAAACTTCTATATTTTCTAATTTTGTGACATAACCTAGTTCATTAAACTAAAATCTCACATTAGGGTTTCATTTATTTAAATACAAGTTAAATCCTTGAAAAATAACCCTAATTCACACAAACCTCAACCTTAGATCACACTAGGGTTCACATTTCCAACATTTAATTAGTCCTAATTCAAAGCTTATTACCATGACCATCATGATGGAAGCCATATTTCACTTCATGCTGCAAAGCCTTTTACTTTGCTTAAAATGTTTATTATCAGCTATTTGTAAAAAAGTACACATGTATGTTACTCCTATCATGGGTTTGGGTCGATCTAAGCTTGCTTTAAATATTGTTCCTCCATCATATGAGCCCCATTTTTCTATGGATCACTGTTATATGGCTCCCTTTGAGTTACCTCCAGTTACTATTAGATGATAGTGGGCTTATAGGACTCCTTTTATTTTGCCTCCACCTAGACCACTTGATTATATGTGCTCCCATCTCGCCTCTACTACTCACCATGATAAATAGTAGATCCCATGGTTTGAGTTGTCACTGGGAAGAATAGGGTGCCTCCTCAGCCTATATAGGAGCAGCATAACCCGACCATCCCTCCTCATCCCTAACACACTACAACGGGACCCAAATATCAGTAATGAAAATTTGATATAGTGGATTAGTTGAGAAATACACCAACCAAAATATCTATATTAGAATTACTTTAAAAATCAACAATCTTCAAAGATATTTTGTTTCAAACACATAATCACACATTTGTGCCTCGTGATATCGAGCCATCTTATTTTACATCTATCATGAACACCATAAAAGATGTGGAGGATGTGATATTTTTTTCCAATGAGGAATGGCCTTCACAATTAGTAATTGATCAACATTTGCTACTTCATTCAAGCTAAAATCAGTAGTCCAACTATTAAATGAGTTTTCATTGACAGTGGCTCAAGACTCAATATATGTAACCTCACATTTATACAAACCATGGGGGTTGATATAGCATCTATTCAAAAGACATACAAGAATATCTAAGGGTTTGATGACATTCCTAGACAAACATTGGGTTCAATCACATTAGACATTACATTGAGACTAAAAACATTATCTAAACACTTTCAGGTGATGCCAAACCATTTACATTATAACTTGCTACTTGGGAGACCTTGGATACATGTTATAGAGGTTGTACCTTCCACTCTTCATAGATGTTTCAAAAAATTTCATGATGGGTACCTATACACATGTCCAATAGATAATCAACCATTTAGATATTGCAAACTCATTGAGCCTCCTACACTGAGTACATCATCAAATGGGACACCTCATGTTCTCATCGAATCTCAACCTCAAAAGATTCCCATTGAGCATATGCATACATATGAGGTGGGGGAGTCTAACAAGACTGTTCATATACCATCTTCAGGGCTTTCTACATCATGATTACCCTCACCAATGATAGAGGAATAGCCTCTCCCAACATAATTACCTTTAGTGATGCTAGAGGAACAACCTCTCATAGTACAAACATCCTCACCTAGAATAGATGATGAGATTCTTACAACCCAATTACCACTTGTTAATTTAGAATAGGCTTACATTCATAATTCTAACACAGACTCATAGGCTATGACAAAGGATGATCAACCACCTATAGATATTGATAATTATTTATGTAGATTGCTTTACACTAATGGGCCTAGGAGAGTACAAAGATAATTCAAAGTAACTCATACCTCGCCCTACACAAGTAGCATCACTTGTTCAATATCCTATAGCTACAGGTTCTCATACTCAGATATAGTTGACAATAAATACATTGATCCATTTAGTACATATGGTTATATCCATGGATATCGATTCATTCATACAAATTCAGTTAGGGAATTTTATAGGATAGATGGCATCAGATCTTATAGATACTACTTGATAGAGGATTGATGATATTACCCATAGTCTGACATAGATCATTTAGCATAGTGTCACAACATTAAGGTCAACCCTTTTGCCACTTTCATAAACTCACAAGATATGATACAAACACATGCTCAACATTGCAACATCAACTAAATAAATTTAAGGCTAAGGGAACTATTTAGATCATACAACCTCCACCTCCACATGTGCCACCACCATTAGTGATATGATCTCCTTCATAGATACAAGCACTATGACATATTTGTCACCAACATAGATATTTGTGACATGATCCATTGACTATACATATTTTTATAATAGACAGATATATTCCCCTTATGGTTCTAGATGAGGATTTTGATCCTAACACTTACACTTTGGCATTTTTACACCACATTGGTTATCTGGAGAGAGAGCTACAACATGTTATACACTATTGGGATTCCATTGGACACATTACACTATAAGTTACATGTGGTCCCAAGGTGGCCAATACATTATTATTCATTCTGATTAGGGACACTCATGTATAGATTACACTTGGTAGTGCATGGTTACAGGTAATAGATGCCATAATTGATTGGCCAAATAGATGTTTGGCATTAACTCACAATCGACATGTGGTTTGCATATTACATGATGACCTTCATGAGAAACACATGTTTCACATAGATACTTAATGACCTAATTTGGTTTACCCTAAGCTTGCACGAGAGACATCTTACATAGTTGAGCAACACACCATTCAGATGCAAAAACTCTAGAATTTTCCCAAAGATAAGGTTCTACTGATACATATATATTGGTATAATAACCATGACGATGATGACTTATTTGAGTTTGGATAGATTCAGTATCTAACACTTTGTGATCTTCCACCAGATCCACCATTTTATTACCCACATCCCATAGATGTGTTCTTGGGTCTATAAAGACATTAAACTTTGCTTGTATACTATCTCATTTACATTTCTAGTATTTACTCATACATAATTTCTTCTCTCTTACTCCTTGTACATAGTTTATTTTCATTTACTTGTACATAGCTTATTTCCAAAAATATAAAAATAATATAATATGTCAAAACACAAAAACATTCACTATTACTTAGAAAACACAACATTTATAGATTATATGCATTGTTATGTTTACATTTATTATACTTGTCAGACATTATATATGCTAGCTATCTTAGTATAGTCATTTTTATCATATATATATGATTCACTTGTTGTTGAGTGCATGAAGATTACATCCAAGACTTTACTCCACTACATTGATCCAGACTTCCTATCATCTATCCACTGGGGGGATATAAACCAATCCAGGTTTATTCATTTGACACATCCGCCCACTTGGGGGCATATTATACATAGTTTCTACTACCAGGTTTTATCCTTACATTTTGTACATTCTAGTTCACACATTAATATCTCTTGATATTGATCATTGCTACTCATGTTCAATTTTTTTAATGACTATCATTAGTTTAGACTTAGCATATGTGCATCCTAGTATTTACATTGATTTGTACTATATAGTTATACATAATTTAATTTCTAATTTTCCTATATTAGACTTGATTGTGTTTCTTATGCTTCTTCCATTTTGAGTGCATTTGAATATGCCATTACTCTTTGGCTCTATGCCACATCTATTCATGTATGTCTTGGACATGTGCCCATGACCCTTGTGTGTGCTTTCATGATTGTATATGCAGACATTTGAACATGTCCTTTTATGTGGATCTAACCCAAAATTGCTTGTTGCTTGCATATGTGGACATTTGAAAATGTCCTTGTATATTTTCTTTTCTTATATTTAGTGACATGTGCCCATGTCCCTTGTATTGTGGCCCCTTGGCCTACTCTTGCATGCCTCATGTTTTGTATGAATCATCACCATGACACTTGTCTTTGCTTGTTACGCACACCATTTTTTGATGTCATGAGGAATATCATGCATCTACCCTTCATACTAGGGTGCCATGATGGATATCATGTCCCATCCCCCTACTTAGATACTCAGATTTGTTGTTATTCACATTGATTACATCTATCTTGACACCCTTGTCCAATGTTAGATACAATATACATCTTACACTACATACTTATACTCATATTCTTTTACATTATGATGTTATGTTTGCACATTATTTTGGGATATCATGTAGTTATCATATATGCTCCAACTAACATATTTTATAGAGCTATTTTATTTAGAGAATAGTTTTTGCATAGGTCAATAACTACTCCAAAAAGAGGGGGCATTCACAGGGGTTTGTCATAAGGATCAGGCTCCTACATTGTTATTCATAGATCATTTTTAGTACACATGCTCAATTTAAGAAATTGAACAAGTTAGACATAGGAAAAACAATGACTCAAAAAGCATTTCAACCACCTAAATTTTAGACCAAACAGACATTAGTGCCCAAATTAGAACACTAGTGCCATAGGGCACTACTATCCACTACATGGCACTATTGTCCAATAGCCCTAGCTTCAAGATAGTCTAGATTAGCTAGAATAATACACCAAGCACAATATAGATTTGTATAAATATAAGTATAGGTTTGATAGTTATGTTCAGATTTTGCTCAGATACACTCACATTCAGCTCAAAAACATATAAGTTGCTTAGATTGGGGGCATCATGCATGACATAATCATCCCCACATTCAATTCAAATACATAGATACAATTATTACATAGTCTAAAATAAGTATACCCAGATATCAGATTGGGGGCATGTGCACAACACATAGTTTCCATATGCTCAGTTACACATAAGTTGATCATATGTAATGGCAAACTCCATTTCTTTCCCTATGTTTTATACACTTTCAATCATATTTTATATTTCCACCAATTTCATGATTTACTCGATTTGCAATGGTTGACATTCCTAAATGGCCCAAAGTTGACTAATGTACCCAAGTGTATGTGGACCAGACATACACAATTAGATATACCTAATTAGATACTTTTATCACTTTGCATAGTTTAGGTTTAGATGCATCTACTATAAACGGGTGGGAAATAATGGAGTCATAGCCTACTTGAGTTCTAGATCCACTTACATGAGAGGGTTAGACACTCTTTAGTCTTATCCAAGTTATTCACATATCATAATCCATCGAATAGGGGTGGGAAATAGTGGATTCAAAATCAGATTGAGTTCTTGAGACACCCACATATGAGGATTAAGCAAGTTATCAACTAATTCCAAGCTATTCAACTATTTGATCACTATGTACATTCACACACATAAGTTGTCACTAGGTTCATGCATTGGTTCACGTACCCAATGAGGTGTATTTTTTTATTTTATTTTTCCTATATCTTACTCAAATTTACTCAATTACTTTATTTAGCATAGTCTTTTGCATTTGACATCTCTTAATTAAGGACTAATTTATGCACATTTCATTGTAGGGCATTACTTTGGACCATGCTTCACATATGCAGATCTAGTTGCGCATACTCAGACTCAACTACACAGGCTTCACTTCTTAGGTAAGTCCAAGTATGTTTATTTTTCCTTTATACTAATTATTTTACTTTCCTAAAGTTCTAGCATGAAGGGGAGGCAAATGTAATACCTAAAAGTGGTATTTGGATGCTAAGAGTGTTGTTGAGATAACATATTTCTAGCTTAGCCTTAAACCTATCCTAAAATATTTATCACATTTTTACATCCATTATGTAGACCACAAACATCTCCAATCAACTCAAACATAGTCCCAGAACTACATTCCCAGATACTAACCCATTGTGCCCAACAACCTATCATTTGGAGGCTAACACCATATTAAGTACACTAGAGCCACATGGAACTAGTGTCCCCAACTTGGTACTAGTGTTACTTGCCCTAACTCTCCCAAATGGATATATTTTTAAACGTATTCCCATCTTAAGGTCTACCTAAGCACATTTTATTATCCACACAAGCTACTGACCACTATAAATACAAGATTATTAAACCTCTATCCCCTAGATGGAAAATAGATACAAAAAGCTTATTCAAATAAGAAACATGTTGAGCAAAATCAAGGTTATTAATCCTTATTCTACCCTACTTCTATATACTACCATCTACAACTTCCCTAAGCCCATATTTCAAAAATTGTTAATCTCAAGCACACTTGAGGCATTCAAGACCACTATCATTCTAACATTCACTTGCACTTGCACCAAGCACTAGGTGGGAGAATTATATGGGCTTGACCCCTACTTGAAGTATTGGTATGTAGGCAACTCTCTTCACGATAGGGTGTTGAGGATGTCCATCCTATCCTATTAACAAATACATATTTTTATTTCATTCTATACTTGTAAGGAGGATTAGGGTTTGCATACTAAATAAGATATTCTAGACATAATACAGAGTTTGTGCGTGCAAGAATAGAACCCAAAAATACAAGTACATGTGCTTCTATAAAATAGGAACATTCCTACAAAGAGGACACTAGTGCCATTTTGAGGACACTAAAGCCACATGGTGCTACTATCTAGGTAAGACACTATTGTCTAGTGAAGAATTTGTCTCAGGAACCTATTGATGACACTCAGATCTATTTGTAACCTAGTTTTCAACACCTAGATCTTTCGTGACATTTGTTTTCCAAATAAGTCTCTATTTGCACATATTTATTACTATTTTTAGAAAGTCAAATCAAGTCAAAATCTACAACAAATTAGAGGTTATTTATTGCATATTATTTCACCGATTTAGACAACTCAAATCTTTAATATAATATAGTAATAAAACCCTAAAAAAATAGAACATTTGGTGAACTTGACTGACTTTAAATATTGCTTAAAACCCTGGTTTGCCTTTTCCAAATTTATTGTGCAATAAATTAAGGTTACAAACTTCCATTTTTCTAATTTTGTGACATAAACTAGTTTAATAAATTAAAATCTCACATTAGGATTTCATTTATTTAAATACAATTTAAATCTTTGTAAAACAACCCTAATTCACATAAACCCTAACCTTAAATCACACTAGGGTTAACATTTCTAACATTTACTCAATCTTAAATTATAGCTTATTACCATGATTATCATGACAAAAGCCATCTTTCACTTCATGGTAAAAAGCATGTTTATTACCAACTATTTGTAAAAAAGTACACATGTATGATGCTCCATATCTTCCTCATTCTTCTATACCAGCGTAGTTGAGACAATGTCAAATGCATAGAGATTAAATTCCTTGGTGAAGTCTAGATTTATGAGGGTGGGAGCTTGTGTTATGGCTTGTTTAATTTTTTCGAAGCTATATTTCCTTTCCTTAGACCAGTGGAAGACCTGATTCTTATTTAACATAACAGTTAGGTTTTACAAGATTGACAAAAATATGAACAAACCTCCTAACTAAATTGATCCTTCCTAAGAGTATTTGTAGTTCCTTCTTCTGTTAGGCAAGGATAATTCTATAATGGTGCTTACCCTTTCAAGATCAATCATAAGCCCTCTCTTTGAGACAACATGGCCCAGAAGCTTGCCTTCATGGACTGAAAAACTACACTTCTTAAGGTTAGGTGAGACCCCAAACTACCTACACCTTTCAAAGACATGTCTGAGATGAGACAGATGAGCATCAACATGATTAAAAAATACTGTAATATCATCAAGATAGATAAGTACAATATTATTTATTAGTCCATGAAATTCCATATCCATGGCTCTTTGAAAAGTTTTCCCTGCATTAGATAAACCAAAGGGAGTTTTTATATAGGTATAAGATCCCCATTTAATGGTGAAAGTTGTATTGAATTTATCCTCCTCCTTCACCAGAATCTGATTGTATTCAGAATAATCATCCAAGAGAGAAAAGTGTTCTGCACTTGCCACCATTTGCAAGATTTGCTCCATGGAAGGCAATGGGTAGTGATCCTTCAATGAGGCTCGATTTAGGTCCCTGAAGTCAACACACAACCTTCTATCTACCGAGTTTTCAACCCATGACGAATGCTTAATCAAAAAGATGATCCTAGCCTCTATCAACTTGGTCAATTCTTTCCTCATGAGCGACTGTATGTTGGGGTTTGTGGGCCTCTATTTCTTCCTAATTGGATTGGCATCATAATCCAACTCTGTAGTGTGTTGTGCCAAATTAAGGCCAAACCCTTTGATATCATTGTACTTCCATCTAAAAATGTCCTCAAACTCTTGGCAAAGTTTAACAAATGCATGTTTTTCTTCTTCATTACATACCTTACCAAGGTGGAGAAGCTTATCATTGAAGATAACAACTCTTTCATAGTGCTTTTGCTTGATCTTCATGTTCACTTTGTCTCCTCTAACCTAATCATCAACATTGAAAAATCTTTCAAGTGTGATCATCCCCTTTATAATTTTGTTAGACTTCAACGACTGACCTAGTCATCATATTGATACTATAATTTATCCTAATTTTTTTTTAAAAAAAACTCAACTTATTCCTATAAGAAAATAACAATATGTCGATCACTATCAAACACTTGATAATTGGTGGTATTATCAAGTATGGAAGGCCTTAAAACCACCTTAATATGTTGTTGTGCTTTTTCCTTTTTGATATCATCTAAAATGTCAAACAAAGCACCAATAATAACCAGTCTATCAACTTGTTTGTTTATTTCTCTTGGGATGGACTAGATGTTGAATGCTTCAAGGTATTTAATGAGGTCCCAAACTTTATGTTTGTAGGAATTCAATAACTGATTTTCGGTCACATTCTACCCTCTTATGTGGTTCACCACCATCTAACTATCTCTGAAGACTTGCAAAAGTTTAATTCCTTTCTTCTTGGCCCATTAAAGACCATGGATGAGAGCTTCATATTTACTAAGATGTTGGTGTAGTTAAACTAAAATCTCAGAGCAAAAAAATACTTCTCCTTCAACAGAGACACTAACATGACACCCCTCCTACTCTATGTCAAATTTTGGATCCATCAAAGTGCATCTACTAGACTCCATCATCATGTTCATTATTCTTCACAAGATTCATAATGAAATAATATTATTCATGCAAGCAATATTTACCCAAGCCAACCTCTTCAATGAGTCTTTAAAGATCAAACTCATGGCAGTCATCCCCCCATTCATAAAACAAAAAATTAGGTGTCTTCAAGGAGTGTATTTGGCTCTTGCTCAGCAGGATGGTTTTCTTAGTCGAAGATGGTACAATTGACATTTATGGCATTTGGCACATATGGTTCAATATGGTTCCTAGCAATTGTATTAGACCTAATGGTGACTTTAGTGCCATGGTTCTAAACATCATATGACACCAATTAGATGACATGTATCCTCTAATCTTGATAATAAAGTCCCTATAAAGGCACAAAGCAAAGTATGGAGAGAGATCAATTATGAAAACATCTTGGAAAATGGAAAAGTTGGGGCAAGAATGTAAAGTGAGGGCCAAACCCTTTATGACACCAAGAGTCTTAATGGTTATTCCATCTAGTTGAACTAATCCTTTAGAGAGTGGAACATATTCTAAATCGAATTTGTCTGTTATTTGTTTCGGCATCACTGAGCTACTAGCCCCTAAATCTTTCATGTAATTATGGGTGAAATGACTACTGATGATAAAATAAACATAGAATGGTGGATATTTTACACCTTTATTTAACTGACCTTCCTTTGTTTGAGGGGTATTTGTGAGTATAGCACTTTTGGTCATTCCTCTAATGACCCTTTTGAAAGATTAAGGTTAGACAAAGTTCTTACAATAGGTCCTTTTGTCCTTGGATGGACAAGGATTCCTAAATGGGTATATTCACATTTGTTTTCTTCATATGCTCAAGAATATTGAATGGGAAAGTACCAACCTTTTATTTTAATTTGGTAGGAGTAGTACCTTCTTGCACTTGTGCTAATTGAGAATGGCTTTTGGGTTGTTCTCGACTTCTTGAAGTCTAATTCTTCTAAATTTCTTGTACCTTTGGTATTGAATTAGGATTAGCAACCTCTTGTAACACTAGATAATATGGTGTATGATAATTACCAGTTCTTAGATCAATTTATATAGCCATTTTCTTGAACCCAGTATTGGCTACCACACCTAAAGAAGAAGCTTGGTTCTGACCTTGCAACTGATTCACTCTACAATACTCATCCCCTTGCCAATTTAGAAGTGTAGCATCACTTTGTACTAGCTCTTGAGGAGCTTGATGTTGTGGCAATACCTCAACTTGTCTCTCTTGTTGTGGCACTATGATTTGCACCATAAATGCTTGGTTGAGGACACCATTAAGACAAGTGGTTTGGTTGTGGAGAAGGTTTTAGGGAAAGCACCATTCATAGTCATGTATTAAGTTATTTTGGATAGGGACTAAGGCTTTAGATGTGCCAGTATTACTGGGGTTGAAATCTTGATAAGGCTTTGTAAGAGTAATTTGGACTTGGACTTGAAGACTTACCTAATATAATAGCCTATTTGACTAAGAAGGTCCTTGATATGGAGGCATGTTATTTTGATAAGGTTGATCAGGTGATTGATAGGGTTTGTAATTTTGAGCCTACTACTTTTTGAGATTAACCAACTTATTCTCTAAAGTCTGAGGAATGTTCTTAACCTCTAGTAGATCATTTGATGATCTAGGGGTAGATTTATCATGACTTGGTGGTTGGCTAGTTGACACTAGAATATGTGCTAATATAGGTGTTTGAGGTGGTAAAGTGGGTTATATTTTCGGAAAAATGGGCATTGGAGGTCTTGGTGCAATTTTTTTAGCATGTATAAGATTATTCTCAACCCTAATGGCTACCTCATAAGCATCTGATAATTTTATACCACCCATTGATTGGATCATCACAAAGATATCACTATTCAAGGCTCTAAGATAATAGAGAAAAGCATACTCAGGTGCAGGACTTACCAATAATGGAATCTTATCCCATGTTATCTAAGATTAAAGTCCACCATGTACTCATGTGGTGCCCTCTTAATAGTGGTCAGCTATTCAACAAAAGATGGATAATCTAACTTATCTTCAAACTACTTACATAGAGATTCTCCTAGCTCATCCCATGAGTTGATAGAACTCGGTCGCGAGCTCTTGTACTAGTAGAGAGTCTTGCCTTTGAATGAGGAATCTAAAACCCTAATAATAATGTTCTCTTCAGTAACATGATGTACTAAATAGATATTATAAATATCTTTAATTGGCTTTGCAGATGTGGTAGTATCCCCTCCAATGAAATAGGGAATACTTTTATGGGTTGCAATGGGTATATCATCATATTGAGCAAGGTTTAGTGATATTTCTCCATTGAAAAGAATAAAGCCCTGATTTTTAGGGACAACCATGTAAGGGACTAGAATGAATCTTGCTCTTAGGCAGGGTAATCTACCAAAAGTAGTAGACTAAACTCTTGAGGAAGGTTGTCTAAGCTTTCTAGATCTTCTTATGGAGGGTGTAGATAATTCAAGGAATTGGAAATTACCTTTTGAATAAGCTCTTGTTGATCTTGGCAAGAAATACTTAGGAATTGGTCTATTGGAGATCAGGAATATTTAGAATTACTAGGTGCTTATTAGATGCCTTCAACACTGAAGCTTGCTAATAGTAATTTGGCCTTGGACTTGAAGAATTACCTAATATGGTATCCTATTTGACTGATAAGGTCCTTGATATGGAGGCATGTTATTTTGATAAGCTTGATGAGGCGATTGATAGGGTCTGTAATTATAAGCCTACTACCTTTCTAGAGTAACTAACTTATTCCCAAAAGTCTGAAGAAGGTCCTTAACCTCTTGTCGGTCACTTGATGAGCTAAGGGTAACATTATCTTGGCTTGTTGGTTGGCTAGTTAGCACTAGAATATGCGCTAATGTAGGTGTTTGAGGTGACAAAGTGGGTTTTATTTTTGTAAAAATGGGCATTAGAGGCATTGGTGCAACTTTTCCAACTAGTATAAGACTAATCTCAGCCCTAATGACTACCTCACAAGCATCTGATAATGTTCTAATACCCATTGATTGGATCATCACAGAGATATCACTATTCAAGGATTAAAGATAATAGAGAAAAGCATACTCAAGTGTAGGCATTACCAATAGTGTAATCTTATCCCATGTTATCTAAAGTCTAAGATTAAAGTCTGCCATGTACTCATGTGGTGTCCTCTTAATAGTGGTCATTTGTTCAACCAAAGACATATGATCTAACTTATCTTCAAATTGCTTACATAGAGATTCTCCTAGCTCATCCCATGAGTTAATAGAACTAGGTTGCAAGCTCCTATACCAGTAGAGAGCTTTGTCTTAGAATGAGAAAGGTAAAACCCTAATAGTAACGTTCTCCTCAATAACATGATGTACTGAATATATATTACCAATATCTTAATTTGCTCTATAGGTGTGGTAGTATCCCCTCCAATGAAATAGGAAATAATTTTGAGGGCTACAATGGGTATATCATCATATTGATCAAGGTTTAGTGGATTCATCCATTGAAAGGAATAAATCCCTGACTTATAGGGACAATCATGTAAGGGACTAGAAGGAATCTTGCTCTAGGCAGGAAAATATACCAAAAGGAGGCATAGACTGAACTCTTGAGGAAGGTTGTCTAAGCTTTCTAGATTTTCTTATAGAAGACAAAGATGCTTTAGTTACTCTTCTTATGGAGGGTGTAGACAATTCAACAAACTGGAAATTGCCTTTTGAAGAAGTTGTTATTACTCTTGGCATGAAATACTTAGGGACTGGTCTGTTGGAGATCAAAAATATTCAAAGTTACTAGGTGCTTATTTGATGTCTTCAGCACTAAATCTTGCTATGAGTAGCACCAAATTCTCAATTGAAACCTTATAACTCAATGGAATTGAATAGAGGTCCTACTGGGCATGCTGAAAACTATTGTCAAATCAAATTACACCCTCTGAGGAGTGTTTCATGTCTCCTCACCCAATCAACACAATGGGAATACTATAAGGCTATGGGTCACCTATGGTTGGAGTGAACCTCTAGAGAGAGCCAACTTCCCCTGATGGATCACCTAAGATTAACACTAATGCTACTGCACTTACAAGAAAAAGAGAACATAATTGAACCTAAGATCTAAGAAAGGTGATGCACCAAATGTGTTATGTTCCCTACACCAGCCTCTTGACAACACTATGTGACTCAATATGGACTAGAACTCTCTTACACTCTCTTTAAGCTAGGCTCTGCATACATCAATGTTTCGTATGGGGGTTATGATTCTATGCATAGGACTTAAAAGAATGACTGAAAGGTTGTGTCAAACACAATCAACCAATTTCCATAACAATTCACTAGCCTATACAAGTTTAACAAAATACATGACCTATATGAACTCATCCTACTGATAGCAAGGTGAAAACAAAGGACATATAAAAGGAAGAATAACTTCTATTACAGATCTAGATCAGTTAAGTATCAAACTCACACAAACATATCATCTTGAAGAAGGTAAATTTCAATTTATATTGATTCAAAAGGTTTGAAGCTAGAGTTACAAAAGGGCAGATTTTAGTCATACCCGAAAGAGGGATCAAGGATGGGCCAATTTCTTCAACATTTATGTCCTAAAAAAGGGTCCCTTTGCAGTGATAATTATGTTTGTTTTTATAAGAAAAATATTCAAAGCTCATATTTTTTTTATCTTCCCAAGTATTGGGGCAGTTACAAGTTTGATGATGATCAGGGAAGAGGGGTTGAGGTAGTGTAAATCCCCTCAGGATTGCTAGAGCTACACCTGCATAACTACCTACCATGTCCTCCTAAGCTTGCAACTTTTCTTATATGTTCTCTCCATTTCCACTTGCTTTCATGATGAATGGGACCACATTCCATTGCCCTCTCGCCATTTTGCTAGTTAGATTTGAGTTGCGCCATGATTTACATGTCAAGCCACTCTATTTGCCACTTATTTTATGAGTCAAATGTAATTACACGGTTTATTCATGAATTTGACATCTAAATGGACAAAATAGGCCATCAAATTTTCCTTAGTCAATGCCAACATGGATTCCAACAAATTCCTCAATGGCAGAATCTAGCCATGTGTCGACATTAGGTTCGTCATGGACTTTTTTGATTCTATGAGTATATTCCTCCTTGGGTCCTCTTTCAACACTTAGTCTATTATTCTGATTTGAAGACATAACTTAGATTCATCTCTAGATGCCACATAACAACTCATTCGAGCTACATGTGATCCTTGGAAAGTTCTTCATCCCTTCGAGCTTGGGCTCAATACAACCCCCATGTCAAGCTCATATACTTCGAAGTAGGCTCTTCAAGAAAATTGGGTTCTTTGTAATGTTTCCATCCAAGTTCAAGCTATCCTTAACTCAAGCTCATTGAAATTAGATTTTGGCCATGCAACATCTATTGATCTCACTACATTCAACCTAGGTTTTTTATCCCACATTCACAAGGGGAAGAAAATAAAAGCACTTTATAATGAAGAGCGCTCGCTCAGTTATTCAGTCTTGAAAGACCGCTTCTACTCGAAGCTCATTTATCAATTGTGCTATGTGTCAACACAAGATTGGTCCCCTTATTACACTGTAAAAGGGGTTCGGAGTTCCAATAGGACCATCACTTAGACACATGTCCCACACCCGTTCTTGATGTCATAGCCTGCTTTGAAAAAATCAAATGATACAATGGGATCACCTCCAAGCTATAGGACCTTGGAGAATTGAGGTGAACCTCCAGAGAAGGCCAACTTCCTTTCACTAAATTCAATTCAAATGATAAAATACTAGTTTATGTAGAAATTTTGCTTCTTAGTGATCTTGCTCCTAAACTAGGGTTTGACTAGAGAAAAGAGTTTTGAGAATGAAACTAAAAAACTAAAAATGGTGATTGCACCAAATATTTTGTAGTGGATTTTAATTCTTTATTGAATGAACACAATATAATGAAAAATATATTTAAATTTGTAGGAGCACAAACTCATGCAAATGTGGAATCAAAGGCAATATTTGGTATTTTTCATACAAGGGACAAGATTCTTTATTTTTAATCAAACAATCTTTAAAAAGGGTAAAATAATACCATAAATAAAATTTCATGACTAAAATAAGAATTAAAACATCCACATATATTTAAATAACCTTGCATACACAAAGATTACACAGACAAGAAAGACAAATCTTTAATTTATTCTCATTCTCCAAGTTACAGCATGTAAACAAGTTATTCAAAATGCAGAATAATATTTCTAGCAGCAAAAAGATAGATGGGCTATGCCATATTGGCCATATTTATACAAACAAATCTCATAAAAGAGATATAGTTAACAAGAAAATCCATGCCTAGTAGAATAACATGCAAAAATCTACAAACTCCATGAAAAGAGGCATGATCTTCAACTGGTGGCATCTTTGGTGAAGTGAACAAGTGTTTTAAAATATTGTGTAAGAGTTGGGTGTGATACAAACTAATGGAGGTGTAGTGGAAAATTCATGCAACGCCTTTCTTCTCCTTTAGTTGCGCTGTAACTTCATCTTCATGCCATGAGGCACCAAATTGGAACTCAAATTTTAGAATAAAAGATAACTTTAGATAACTTAAATTACTTTTTGCAAAACTCTAACTTGTGATTTTCAATTGGAACTTTTACAACTTTTAAGTCACACAATCTTGACAAAGCTGAAATTTCATTTTACAATATGTACTTTTACAACTTAAGCAACTTAAAGTTGTCATAATAAAAAGTGTAATTTTCAAGTTTGCTTTTTACAACTTTCAACCTATCAAAATGGAAAGTGAAAATTACACATACCATTTTCTCAAAAAGAGTTGTTAAAATAATAGTTGTAATTTACAAGTTGCAATTTTACAATATACAAGAATATTTTTGATAGAAATAATTAATTTACAACCAAAACATCTGTTGATTCTTTATCCTTACCGGTCTGTATCTTCTCAATATATGCATTGAAACTTTGAAGATCTCCAAGATTCTATCTTCATCAAGACCAAAAGAGTAGAGGTTGATTGTCTCTCATTCTGCTATTATATCAATGAGTTCCTTTCTGAAGGCTCTGTATGCTTGAGTATCTTTACCCATTTGATCCAATGTATTATGGTACTTGATGAAATGGTGGATAGAGTTCAAGCTGAAAGTTGTATTTTCCTGTTGATTCTCCTTCAACCACTTGTTTGAATTTAGCCTGAACTATTTGCTCTGAAAGGATCTGATCTTGATAATATGTTGGTTGACATGAAAATTTATTCAACAAATCTTCAATGTCATATAGCATGTCAATGGCCTTGTCATATGTAGTCTTAGCTTTATTGACACTATCTATGAGTATCTTTATTCATAATTGAGCTATTATATCTAATTCCTCTTGCTCTCCATTATTTTTAGTATCTTTTCTGCAAGGAGGATGTCAACATCATTTGAGTCCAAAATTATCAACTTTGGATAGAAAAGAGTCAATCTTTCTATCTCTTCTTGATACTTATTTATTTGTTCTCTCTGAGTGACCCTTCTCTCCTTCAAAGTTGTATAATGGTCCATTACCAATTCAATAACTTTGTTGCCTTTTAAGATGTGCTCTTCTACCCATTTCTTAGTGGCCCTCCCCATGCTGCCAATTTCTATCACTGCATAAAGTGTTGCTTGATCTGTGATCTAAGTAACAAGTTATGTTGGTTGAACAATGAGCTCAATGAATTTCTTGAGTGCAATAGTTAATTTTTCCTCCTTGTTTTTCAGCTTGTCCTTAGTGACCTTGTCACTATCCATTTTCTCAAAGAGAGAGTTAATGTTGGATTGAATCTCGTCTTTTGACCCCTCTCGTAGGTAATCCAAGGTGAACTTTTGAGACCCAGTAATCCCCCAACTCTAGATCTTCTTTTTGTTTGTCTAGTGGGGGACTACAATATCTACATATTTTTTTTTGTTGAATCATACAATATTTTTGAAATGGTCCAGGGAGTTGTCTTGGATTTCTTGTGTGCATCTGAGAGATCAAAATCCAATGTATTTAGGAACACCATCTAATTACATTTCTTCCCCACTGTCTGTGCTAACCAACTAGGAGTAGCATCATGTTGTGTTAACACTGTCACTTAATAATATTCAACTGAAGATGATGCACTGGTGGGCATAGTATCAAGTGTTGTATCTTTCACTGATATTGCCACTGATTGTTTGATAGATGTCTTTGTCGTCTCTTCCCCATATGTGGGTTGAGGGTCCATATTTGTATCACTATCTTGCTCCTTATCTATATCTTATGTAGGGGTTGGGGTTACTATGGAAGTGGAAGAGGTAGGGACAATGGAAATGGATGTGTCTACTGGGGGTGTGGGAGATGGAAGTGATACCAACAGAGGAGTAGACACAAGGATTTGGAATTGAGGAACATGTGTAAGTGTGGAGTCTAAAGCCTTAAATGAGTCAAACAATTTGGTAGGGACACTCAGGGTTGGTAAATTAGGAAAGATGAAGGGGGGTGAAGATGGAGCAATAGTTATCCTAGGGGTTGGGATAGAAAACAGAATCGTAGTCAGAATGACTGAATTTGTGGCTATATACCGTTATGTAGTGTTGGTGATTAATGGAATGGAAGGAATTGTGGATGAGACAGAAGGAATTAGGGAAGGGGGGAGTGAGATTGTGGAAGAGGGAAGTGGAATGTCCAATTAAGGGGAGACATGAGTGTCCAATTGAACTGATTGAAATATTGGCAATGGACTTATTGGCATTAGTAAACTGGTGGGAATGGAGGGTGGAATAACTTGAGGTGAAAGAGGAGTGGAGACAAGAGGAGGTGTTGGAGTTACAAGAATGATAGAAATAGGTGGGGGATGTATCACAGAGATAAGAGTTGACATTATGACTGAGATGGGGATTAAAGTTGTGGTTGCTCCAACTATAGTTGTATCCTCAGATGAAATGATTATTGGTTGATTTGTTGCTTCTCCCTGGCTGCTTGATTGTCCCTTTTTGGCCTTTGACTTCTTCCTCCTCTTGTGGGAGATCACTAGCCTATTTGGTTTCTTTGGGAATTCTCTACCGCTAAAACCCTCTATTGATTGTGGTACTCCCTTCTCCTTGATATCTAGTAATTTACCACCGATGCTTATTATCTCTTTGGTCACTTGGACCCCTTTACTTCTAAGCTAGTTGAGTGTATTACGTTGGTGGTTCTATCCATTAGAAAGAAAGAGTCAGAAATGGACCACCTTATTGTTGGAAGGGGTTGCCAGTAGATCTTATTATCATGGTAGACCTTGTCTACTAGGGACTCATCATCCACCAATTCCTTGGGACTAGTGCCAAGTTAAAATATTTGACCTAATACAAGTTCATTCTTGAATAGTCTTTAGTCTTACTTCCTCTTCATCATCCAAGTCCTCTCAGTAGTCTTCAAAGTAAGGGACATGGGAATATGTTGAAATTCCCAATGTACTAGTGATGTTGCCATGAACATCATAGAATGGTCTTGCTTCCAAAGTCCTCAAGGTCATTTGTGTCATTTCTGCATCTGCACACTTGGCTTTAGCTAGAGAAAAGCATGTGTACCTACATATATTGATGGGAAAATGAATTCCCAATTTGTGTTTTCTAGATAATAACTTGTGAGTTTCAAATAGTTGCCTCACAAGCTCCATTAATGCCCATTTGTCACTTACATACCTCAGGAGGGTGTAAGGACAACCGTTGAATCCACATACTCTAATGTATGCATATGTGGGGAACTGGATGAAATAAGAACCCCAATTGGTGATCTCTAAAGTGGAAACATTAGAGAATCTCTTTTCTAGTTCATTGTTGAACATAACTATGATGCAATAGATGAATGCATCATTTACTCTCCTAAAGTGTTCCCTGCTTGCCTCAAGAGTGAGGTCAGGCTAATAGTTGAACACTTTATTTGCCTGGTCAGCTACTGTGTTGAGTCCTGGGAAAGCTCTCCCTTTGGCCAATATATAAACTAGATAAGAAGTCATGTAGAACTTCTTTGTGTTTTTGACCTCCATCAATTGCATGTGGATGAAATCATTGATGAGTTGTGCCTAGTGGATGTATTGTTTGTTATCATGGATAACCCAAATGAATTGATACATCTAGTCTTGGAAGTTCTTTGCATTAGGGCTACCGGTGATCCTTTGCAATAATATGATTATATCACCCACCTCATCCTTAAAATCAATCATTGCCAATATTTTAGGCAACCTAGAGGATGCGACCCTATGTATCCTTAGCCATTGTTTGTCTTGATAGAATTTTCTTGATGACTCTAGAGTTATATCTAGGTAACTCTCAAATTCGAGTATCAAGAACACAAAGTCAATGAAGTCTGGGTCCAGATTTAGAATCATTTCCCTTTGTCATTCAACACCTCTTTCTTATCAGCATCATAATGCTTTGCTAGTGTAAGTACCAACTTAGGACTTTGCACAATCATGGGGATAGCTATTGCCTAGGGTAGTCTAGAGTCATAGATGCTTTGGATCTAGCCGTTCTTGAATTCAACATTTATTCTGGTCCATAAATCACCTAAGTCAATGTGACCTAAGTCTGTGTCTTTAATTTTAGTTGTATTGAGCTCCAAATTGAGATTGACACTGGGTCTTTTAGATTTGAACTTCATCTCTTTTCCAGATATGGATTCTATATAAAATATTGGGGGAAAACCAACTACAGAGGTAGTGGGATTTGTAGGTGCAAAATGTAGGCGAAAACTCCAATGAAACTTGGAGTTACTCTGTGTAAGTGAAAAGTTCATGAGATTGTGAGGTTTAAATTGTGGGTAGGAATCTCCAATGGAGATGGTAGTTACAAATTGCACTTGTGTTCCCTAATGAAAACTTGGATGGAGATCGAGATCATTCAGAGTATTGAAAAAGTTCATGGGACTGTAAGGTTGCAATTATAGGTTGGAATCCCATGGGTTTTGGAGGTGTAAAACGTAGGTATAAAGTCTATGGGGACTTTTAGGGAATCTTGCAAAGGAATATTTGTTGGTTTTGGGAATCTTTAAAGGAATATTCAATTGGTTTATTTAGGTTTTACAAGCCCTAGATTTCTTAATACAAGAAAATGAAAGGTAAAAATTCAACTAGGAAATAAAACCAATTGATTTGAAACAATGCTAAGAAAATCCTAAAAAATGTTTAAATAAGGACAAATCCCAAATTTCGTGACTAAAATAGGAAGAAAATGCAAAAATTTAACCTATCTTGCTTTGCAAAGGGAAAATATCAACTAAAAAATGCAACACGGGAATACCATGTATGAGTAGAAATGGCAATCGTGGTTTGAAGCATGGCTTGAGGTCGTAACAAAGTGGCTTGCAAGGTTGAAGGTGTGGTAGCATTGCTTAGCAGGTTCATGGTTTGAGGTGAAAGCTCCAAATCCAGATTGGCAAAATTAAATGACTTTTAAAATCCCTAATTTCATTTATATAGATCTTTGCAATAAATGACCTAATGGTGGTAGCTAGCAGAGATCTGGAGTCTACAAACAACTTTGCAATTTGATAATTGCAAATTGACATCCAGATTCTACAGGCTTGGCTTGTTTAACTCAAGGAGGAAATTGCAACTTTGCAAGTTATAATTTGCACTTGGAGTTTTAGAATTTGTAGGAAAGGTGGTCGGCGAGAAGCAGAACTCGAATTGCAAGTTGTAAATTGTACCCTGAGTTCTAGTTTCAGATTGAAGTGTTGCACAAGAAACAAAAATATGCTTGCAATTTGCAAATTTACAAGTTGCAAATTGCAATTTGAGATTCGGATTCCATGGGGTACTTGGTTTGTGAGAAGTGGAACTCCACGTACAATTTACAACTTTGCAAGTTGCAAATTGCGAGCGGAGTTTCGATTTCCATTGGCTAGTGTTTAGCAGGAAGCGAAGGTCTGGATACAATTTGCAATTTTGTAAATTGCAAAATGCACCTAGATATCTAGTTTCCACTGGCTAATGTATTGCAGGATCTAGAGTTTGGGAAGCAATTTTCAATTTTGCAAACTACAAATTATAGTCCAATATCTAGTTTTTACAAGCTTAAGAAAATGAGTGTTTTAGGTCAAATTAAGGCATTTTTCCAAAAAATTAATAGGTCTCCCTTAGGGTACTTGACATTTTGATATTTTTGGAATAAAAATATCAACATTTTTGGTGACTTCTATGGGATGATTGCATGTTAATCAATTTCTTTCTAGTAACCTTCTAGTTCATTAGACATGGAATCATTTTAAGCTTAACACATTTTAACTGATGAGGAACAAAATTGAGATTTTCCTAAACAAGAATAAAACATAGAAAAATAGAACAATCGAAGGAAACAAAAACTCCTAATGAGTTGACTTGTGTGAACACACTTATTTTAAAAACACAACTAACTTTAATATATACAAAAAAATATTTTTTAGAACGAATTCCAACCTCAAAAGCAAGCTTTGAGGTATATCCCATTGACTGGGATAGGTAGTTTTGATCCATCGAGCTTGGATATATTGAATGCATTAGCTCCTTTGTACTGAGTTATAATATATGGACCGCTCTATATTGCATTAAACTTGGTGTGTCTATCTGGTTTAGCTTTGTCCACATCCCATTTGAGAACCATGTCTCCTTCATTGAAGCTCATGTCAGATGATTATTTTTCGAAAGTCCTTTTTGTTTGACCCTAATTTTCTTCTACAACTTTCATTGAATGGTTCTTGATGACTTCTAATTCCATGAGTTTTGTCAATCTTACTATCATTGCATCGTTGTCGATCAAATCCAATTGATGATTGAGTTCTAGATATGGTAACTCAATCAATAGTGGGACTTAGTGTTCCCTTCCATATACCAACATGAATGGAGAGTTGCAAATGACTCTCTTAGAAGTGATCCTATCATTCCAGAGTGTTGATTTCAACTTTGTGTGCCATGTCCTTTGGTTGCCCTCCATTGTCCTTTTGATAATTCTTATGAGGTTTTTGTTGCTAGATTCAGCCAAGCCATTACCTTGTGGGTAATAATTGAAATAAGTACTCAGGTATGCATTATTCTTCACAACCTGTTGACCAATTTTGCCCAACAAGAAAAATTTTGGTCCCCTTCTTCCCTTGCTTTTGAAAAGCAATCAATTTCAGGCTGCACAAGTTCAATGCCATGGTTCTCTGCTTGGTTCAACACGTTGGTTCAGTCATTTGGTTCATCGGCATTTGGTTCGTTCATCTTCAAGTTTAAGCAGCCTTGTTTCAAGCTTTGGTTCAATGGTCTGGTTCGATGAGTTCAGTTCACGATCGCCAGTTCATCATTGGTTCATCGGCCTTGATTCATCGGCCTTAGTTCAATCGATAGTCCAATTTCAATGCCCTTGCATTGGGTAGGCATTTCAACAAAAGGAAAGGACCTAGGTAAGTGTTTTCGGATTTCGTTTAAGTCCGAATTCCTTCGGACTTTTTGTCCGAAGGAATTTAGGCACAGTTCAAGTTCAAAGCCGGGGCCGAGGAGAATTTCTGCAGACTTTTTGTCCGCAGGAAAATGTCCATAGACAAAAGCCCACGGAAAATATACAAAGCAGAGGAAAGACCTGGGAGAATTTTTGTGAACTTTTTGTCTGTAGGAATTGTCCCTGGACACAAAGTCCGTGGAACCCGGGAGGCATCCCGACAAAGCAAAGGACCCGCCGAAGGACCCCGAAGGGCAGGGGCCCTTGCGGCGGACTCTCGGCCAAGAGACAAAGGGCATTTTCAAAGGGCCGGAGGATCACCTTCCCTTCGAGAAGGTGCCAAGAAAATATACAAGGCAAAAGAGTGCTCGCAGAGAAGAAAAAGGAAGACGGGCCCGCAGCAAAGCCAGCGAAGGACCCGATGACATTTTGACAGGGACGAGGACGTCCCGGAGGCCATCAAAATTAACAAAGCAAATTAGCCATTGGTTTTCAAATCAAGGACGGCCATGTGAACGTCAAAATTAGCGCAACGAAATAGCCATTTGCTTTCAAAATGAGAGAACGCTAACCATGAGAGCCCAGAAATGCAGCGACCCGCTAGAAGTTCACCCCTGAGGGCTGAAGGAGCCAGAAAAGACAAGATAGGAAAAGGACAAAGTGCCAGGCATGGAATAGGTAGGTAGTCCAAGTGACGAAGGGAAGCACAAATTTGAGAAGTGACTCCAGCAGGTGAAATAGTGCTTGCGAATTGACCATTTGAGACACAAACAGCTAGCAGTGCAACCGGTTTTCTCCATTTCACATTTATGAGTGGACAAACCATGTAAATCACCTTGAAGAAGCGGCCTTACAAATAGACAAAGGGCGCAGCTCATTAATGTTTTGACCAGCCTGCTCTTCCAAATGAGGGGACGCGAATTAGCCACTTGTAAAAAAGGGGTGCCAAAGGGCCTCCTTTTTTTCTCCTATATATGGAAGACTTGTCATTTGTAAAAATCTATCTTTTCACATTTGTGAGGCGTAGCCCTAGCAAAATTTCCACCTGAATCAATAAATGCAATTTTTACCTCCGTCTTGGATAGATATATTTGGATATGTCTTGAGTGTTTGTTGGTGTTTAGTCATTGTTTCTTGATGCTTTCACAGGTTCAACACCAGCATACCTATTGTCTACAAGGCACCATTTTTGTAGCTAACAAGAGAAGAGCAGTATTTGGAAGTGCAAAATAGAGGAAATTACTTACAGTGTGCATTTTACAGCACCTTGGTGAATCTCTGTTTTTTGTGTTTTCATGAAAGCCTCCCTACTAGTTTCTTGCAACCTAGTCCTTCTGCCAAGTTTGAAGTGTATGTATGTATTTGTCTGGTTTTCAAGTGTGGATGTGAGAAGGTCGACTTATTTTGGTGCATCACCTCTTTAGAGTAGTTTGTTTTCCTGCATCTCTCTCTCTTTTCATCCCCCCAGTATATATCTGTATATATTTATGTGTTAGCACTTGCTGGAATAAACATGATGCATCAAAGGGAGCTAGCCCTTATCTAGAGACTCTCCCCTCCAGCTTCGCCAGTCCCACAGGCGAGAGGGGAGTTTCCATAGTTGTGAGGAGAAGGCAGGAGCTCGGTCTCCTGTCAAGAGTGCAATCTTTGACGTCAATAGTTTTGGCACGCCCGGTGGGACACAGTTTGACAATTTAGTAAGGTTTCAGGATTGATGTTGGTCCTGTTATAGAAAATCAAAAATTTCTAGCATCTGGCGACTCCACTGGTAAGAGCTCAATTTTTAAATCAAAACCAGTTTCTTAACTTTCTATGCCTAAAGTCACCACAAGGTCTGCTTCTAAAGGGGTTCCCTTCGATTTCGTTGAGTTGCCTTTGAACTCTGCAAAAAGGCTAAGGTTTGAGAGGACCCATCCTTATTCAATAAGCCACCCTCCTAGACCTATTGTTAGGGACATATACGCAGCAAAACCGCAATTACAGTCCATCCCAGTTATGGCATTGTCTTTTGTGGCTTTTCGTGTTCAGAGCCCCTTGAACCTCCCAGGTTATGATCCAATCCCAGGAACAGCCCTCAAAAATGTGCCTTCTTTCGATGGAGAGGGGCCCATTACAGTCGTCGAGCATATTAAGAATATTGCTAACCTCTGTAATATTCACAATATAACAGAGAAAAATATCACCATCAAATTGCTAGCATTGTCTCTCAAAGGCAAAGCTCTTGACTGGTACGAGACCTTGCCTATAAATTCAATCCATTCTTAGAATGAATTGGGTACTCAGTTGACAGATCATTTTGGGGAGAAGAGTGATGGCCTCTCGCTTGCTGAGCAGCTGACAACCATAAAAAGAGCTCCACACGAGTATATGCAAGATTTCAACACGTGGTTTCAGAAGACTTGGGATAGAATCCCCATCCTAGTAAGGCTGACTCCCAACTACGCTTTCTTGTATTATTTAAAGGCATTGAACAGTGATATTGTAGTAATGATACAATCCATGGGAGGGCACATACTATCTGTTGCTTATGACATAGTCATAGCAGCTGAAAATTGCTTAGTACAGGCTGGGAAAATAGCTCCTAGACCTCACATGCCACTGTTCCCAGATTTCCTACCTCTAATACAGACCGTTGCTCCCACAATTGCTCCTCTGCCTAGCATTGAGAAACCAACTGCTGTTTTGTCCAATGAGCTTCATGAAGTTAAGAGTCTGTTGCAGAGCATGTCAAACGAACTTGTAGCTCTTAAAAGATAACAAGCTCAAAACAACAGACCGAACCAGGGATATCAGCATATGGTCAAGCCCCTAGACCCCCTTTTCAAAACTATAATCAAGGACAGGGTCAGCTTACTCAAACCAGGGCATTTCAAAACTACAACACAGGCCCCCCTTCATCATCTAAAGTCATGATGCATGTTCAGAACAATCTAGTACAGGAACAACCAAGTTGTTCGACCATGGGATATGGTCAAGAACAGGCTGTTTATACAAATGAGATGATGAATTATTTCTAGAATGCAGACAATCAAATAGCTTCTCAACCTTAGGTCTTCGAGCCTTTAATGCAATCCAGCACAAGCGGCAGTCAGAGCCACCCTGATTCTACTCTTATGAACCACCTAGAAAGGGGAGTTTTGTGCAATCAATTATGTGGGCAATGCAGACAATTAGGCTGACTGTGTTGCAGCCAACATAAGATTCAAGAGAAGAGCAATGGGAGAAGCCCAAGCTACAACCCAAGCGGCAGCAGCGCCTTCTCCATCGCACTCAAATCAAAAGGCCCCAAACTTCAAACAACGGTTTGTACCTTCAGCGTCTCAGCCTACAGCTCAAGTTGGAATTAGCCCCAAAGAAAGCTTGAAGGGAGGTAGTCCCCAGGTCAATATAGTGGACTAAATGAAGAAGTTGCATATGAACATATCTTTATGGGATTCATTGTCTCTTTCGAGACAGAAGGACATATTGAAGAAAGAAGTACATGACCTGAATCGACAAGCTGTCCCAACGAATATTGATAATGTCTTGATGACGAATGGACAACGTTCCACTTCAAAACAGGTAAAGAAGGAAGAGAAAATTCCCCCTTTCTATGTGTCTTTGGTTATAGGGGATTTCTTGGTACACAACTACATCATTGACAGCGGGGCTAGTACCTCAGTGATGTCCAAGTGCATCGCTGACAAGATGGGGTTGAAATATGAAGAGATGAATAAGGGAGTCCTACAGCTAGATGGGATGCCTGCAAAAATAGTTGGGATTTTGAAAGCTTTAAGCTTAACATTGCATGCTTGCCCAACCTTCTCAATTCCCCATGATATAGTGGTAGCGGATGTTCCTCCCTATTTCGCAATTTGCTTGTCCAGGGACTTCACATCAAAGAGAGGTGGCTATCTAGCAGTGAATTGGTCATATCTAGATTTTAGAACCAAGTATGGGACCAAGGTAAAAATTGAAGCTGAGCCACTCTATAAGGACCATCTGGAACCATATTCGCCCAAGGCAGCGAACGTCAGTTACACCATTATCGACCCAGAAGAGTCTCAGACAGACCAATCTCCATCCTCTGCTCTTGAAGGAGTTGCAGACCTGCTCTTGGATGAGTGGGAAAATGATAACTTCGAACATAATCCTTATAAGTTCATAGAGGAAGCAGACATTGGAGTCTACTGCATGCACGAAGAGGGTGCCTTCATACCAAATATAATGAAGGCAAGCCAAGAGGACCTAGGCCTATGTCAGTTGTATTTTGACAGTTCCAGAAGTAGGCTAGGAGCTGGTGGTGGGGCAATGTTAGTATCCCCTTCAAAAGATAGGTACTTTTCAGATTTCCATTTCCAATTCTCTTGCACAAGCAATCTTATAGAATATGAGTCCCTTATCCATGGTTTGGAATGGGCAAGAAAAATAGGGATTAAGGAGTTACAAGTTTTGGGAGACAACGAGCTAATTGTAAATCAGAGGAAAGGCCAAAATCTGACCAAAAATTCCTTGTTGAAATCCTACAAGCACAGGGTCTAGGACTTGGTGGAAGATTTTCTAGCTTTCAATATCGCTTCCATTCTCAGGGAGTAGAACAAACAAGCGGATAGGCTAGCAGCAATTGGTGCTCAGTTTGATGTTTCAAGGGAGATAAGTTGAAATTGTGGTTCGTGCCACTTGAAAGTGGTAGTTTGACCATCTGTCCCTGACAACATTGCAAATTGGCAGGTTTTCAAAAATGACCAGCAAATAGCTTTCTTCTTGAAGGAGGAAGTTGAGTTCGCAACACAGAACCAGGCGAAGTTGCAACAACAATATGGCAACCAGATTGTTCAATTGAAGAACAATAAGCTCCCTAAAGGTTTGGTCACTCTTGAGAACATTTTCAATGGAGATGACCAATTGAGAAAAGACAAGGTATGCATCACAACTAAGGAGGAGAATTACGAAAGGGTTGAGATCTTCAAGGACAAATTGCTTGCGCTTGGAAAAGTCTGCACGGTTCAACAAAGGCAAGCTTTCATTTTGTTGTGTCAGGAGTTTGCCGATGTTTATGCTTGGGATTACACTGATTTGAAGGGCTTCGACCCAAGACTTGCCCAGCACACCATCGAATTAGAAGAAGGTGCCAGGCTAGTCACGCAGAAGCAGAGGCCTGTCAACCTGACAATTGAGCCTCTCATGTAGAGGAAACTAGCCAAATTGATTGAGTCCAAAATTATATTTCTAATTAAACACTCCCCCTGGCTGGCCAATCTTGTCCCTGTTAGAAAGAAGAATGGGGAGATCAAGCTGTGTCGACTTCAGAGACCTTAATAAAGTCTCTTTAAAAGACCATTCTCCCCTCCCAAGCATGGAGCGAATCCTTCAGAAGGTAACAGGCACCGAGCGTTTCTCCCTTCTGGATGGTTATTTAGGGTATAATCAGATTTTAGTGCAAGGCTGTGACCAGCACAAAATGGCCTTCACTACTATATGGGGAATGTTCGCCTACAAGATGCCATTCAGGCTGGCTAATGCTGGTGCTACCTTTCAGCGAGCCATGGACATGGCTTTTGGAGACTTGATAAACAACGTGCTGGTATACCTCGATGATGTGATGATATTCTCCAAGGAAGCGAGCCAACACACAAAACACCTCAGGCAGATTTTTGAAAGGTGTAGGGAATTCGACATCTCTCTTAATCCAAAGAAATGCGTGTTTGTTGTTCATGAGGAGAAACTCCTTGGCCACATCGTGTCCAAGGAGGGCTTGTCCATTGACCCTGAGAGAGTTCGTTCTATCCTGGAAATGTCCCTACCTAAGCACAAAAAAGGCCTGCAGAGCTTCTTTGGCAGGATAAACTTTATTCAGAGATTCATTCTGAATTGCGAGATAGTCAAGCCATTGACCTCTATGCTAAGGAAGGGTGAGGAGTTCAAGTAGACAACACAAAGGAAAGAGAACTTTGAAGCCATCAAGCAAGTCATAACCCGGGCTCCTACTTTGATCAGCGCTGACTTCAACAAAGACTTCAACCTCTAAACTTTCAGCAATGAAGAGGTGATCTCTGCCATGCTTACCCAAGCAAATGGTGATGACCTCGAGTAGCCACTTGCTTTTTCTAGCCAAGGGCTAGAGGATTTCGAAGTCAGATACACGTATGTAGAGAAGCAAGTCCTGGCAGTAGTGCGGAGCCTGAAGAAGTTCAGGCATATGTTGTCTAACAGCAGGATTCACCTCATGGTCCCACATCTTAGCATCAAAGATTTCTTGACCAATCGAGACCTAAATGAGAAGAGAGTAGGGTGGATCACCAAAGTGATGGAGTATGACGTAGACTTCAAGCAGAAAAGGGAAGACAGCTTACTGATTCATGATGCAGCCACTTTGGGTTCTTTCTAAGATGCATTGACCCAAAATAGGCTGATAAAGTACTGTTTGAGTTCCACGATGGGCCAGCAGGTGGTCATTTCGCTCCTAGAGCTACTACAGCAAGGATAATGAGAGCTAGCTATTTCTGACCTAATCCAGAGACACCCATTCCTGGGTAAGAAAGTGCCAGAAGTATGCACTTTTCAATGGAAACAATGATTGGTTGCCATGCCTCTACAGTCTATTCAGGTGGAACAACCATTCATGCAGTGGGGCCTAGACTTCATAGGGATGATCAATCCTCCCTCCAGTGCTGGGCATAAGTGGGTCCTGACTGCTACGGATTATTTCACAAGGTGGGTGGAGGTTGTTGCTCTGAAAGAGGCAAATGAAAGTGTGGTCCTGGAGTTTTATGAGGACTTGTTGACAAGATTCGAGGTCCCGGCCACCATAATCTCAGATAACACTCTGGCTTTTCTGGGAACCAAAACAAGTGAATGGACGCTGAGGTATGGTATATATCTCAGCACTTCATCAAACCCGCAGGGGAATGCGCTCACTGAGTCCACCAATAAAAATTTGATCAGGATCATAAAGAGGACCATGAAAGAAAATCAAAGGACTTGGCATGCCAAGCTGAAAACAGCTCTGTGGGCCGATCGAATCACTCTGAAGAGAGCAATCAGAAATTCTCTATATACGCTCATATATGGAAGGGAAGCTAGGCTTCCCATCTCACTTGAATTGCCAGCATTGAACCTCGCTCGCCAATTGCAATTAGAAGAAGAAAGTAGCATGGAGGTCAGGCTGTGCGAGCTGATGGAGCTCCAAGAGATAAGGGACCGGGCTATGGCTTCTATGACCAGTCACCAACAGCAAGCGAAGAGACACTTCGACAAGAAATCTTCGTCAAAAGATTTCTCTGAAGGAGACATTGTCTTGAAATGGGACGAAGACCGAGCCAAGCCTGGAAAGCATGCAAAATTTGACGCCCTATGGAGTGGCCCATACATAATCACTCAGTGCAAGCAGCATAATGCATTCCAACTCTCCAGGTTGGATGGCGAAGAACTGTGTATCCCAGTTAATGGGATACATCTGAAGCATTGCCACTGAGTCTCCTTTCATTTGTATATATTTTCCCTTGTTTTCTTTCTTGTTTTCCCTAAGTGTTGTTGCACAAGTAGTAGTTTCCTTAGTCTTGTGTGTGTTTTCGTTTCCTTGGAGGTAGATCTGCGTGATTGGTTCTGAATTAATTGGGGTTGTTGCTAATTTTAAAGTTACAATCTGACTCCATGCCCAATGGATTTTCAAGGCAACTGGGTTCTAGCTTCTAAGCATAGCAGGCATGCTTCCCCTGTGAGTCGCCAATTTGTTGACCAATTTGGCCCAATAGGCAAAATTTTGGTCCCCTTCTTCCCTTGCTTTTCAAAACCAGTCAATTTCAAGCTGAACAAGTTCAATGCCATGGTTCTCTGCTTGGTTCAACACGTTGGTTCAGTCATTTGGTTCAACTGGTTGGTTCATCGGCATTTGGTTCGTTCATCTTCAAGTTTAAGCAGCCTTGTTTCAAGCTTTGGTTCAATGGTCTGGTTCGATGAGTTCAGTTCACGATCACCAATTCATCATTGGTTCATTGGCCTTGATTCATCGGCCTTAGTTCAATCGACAGTCCAAGTTCAATGCCCTTGCATTGGGCAAGCGTTTCAACAAAAGGAAAGGACCCGGGTAAGTGTTTTCAGATTTCGTTTAAGTCCGATTTCCTTCAGACTTTTTGTCCGAAGGAATTCAGGCATAGTTCAAGTTCAAAGCCGGGGCCGGGGAGAATTTCTACGGACTTTTTGTCCGCGGGAAAATGTCCGCGGACAAAAGTCTGCGAAAAATATACAAAGCGGAGGAAAGACCCGGGAGAATTTACGTGAACTTTTTGTCCACGGGAATTGTCCCCAGACACAAAGTCCGCGGGAACTTGGGAGGCATCCGGACAAAGCAAAGGACCCGCCGAAGGACCCCGAAGGGCAGGTGCCCCTGCAGGGGACTCTCGGCCAAGAGACAAAGGTCATTTTCAAAGGGCCAGAGGATCACCTTCCCTTCGAGAAGGTGCCAGGAAAATATACAAGGTAAAAGAGTGCCCGCAGAGAAGAAAAAAGAAGACGGCCCCGCAGCAAAGCCAGCGAAGGACCCGATGACGTTTTGACAGGGACGAGAACGTTTCGGAGGCCGTCAAAATTAACAAAGCAAATTAGCCGTTGGTTTTCAAACCAAGGACAGCCGTGTGAACGTCAAAATTAGCGCAACGAAATAGCCGTTTTCTTTCTAAAATGAGAGAGCGCTAACCATGAGAGCCCATAAATGTAGCGACCCGCTGGAAGTTCACCCCCGAGGGCTGAAGGAGCTAGAAGAGACAAGATAGGAAAAGGACAAAGTGCCAGGCATGGAACATGTAGGTAGTCCAAGTGGCGAAGGGAAGCACAAATTTGAGAAGTGACTCCAGTAGGTGAAATAATGCCTACGAATTGACCATTTGAGATGCAAATAGCTAGTAGTGCAACCGGTTTTCTCCATTTTGCATTTATGAGTGGACAAACTGTGTAAATCACCTTGAAAAAGTGACCTTACAAACAAACAAAGGGTGCAGCTCATTAATGTTTTGACCAGCGTGCTCTTCCCAATGAGGGGATGCAAATCAGCCACTTGTAAAAAAGGGGCGCCAAAGGGCCTCCTTTTCTTCTCCTATATATGGAAGACTTGTCATTTGTAAAAATCTATCTTTTCACATTTGTGAGGCGTAGCCCTGGCAAAATTTCCACTTGAATCAATAAACGCAGTTTTTACCTCCATCTTGGATAGATATGTCTTGAGTGTTTGTTGGTGTTTAGTCATTGTTTCTTGATGATTTCACAGGTTCAACACCAGCATACCTATTGCCTACAAGGCACCATTTTTGTAGCTAACAGGAGAAGAACAATATTTGGAAGTGCAAAACAGAGAAAATTACTTACAATGTGCATTTTACAGCACCTTGGTGAATCTCTATTTTCTGTGTTTTCATGAAAGCCTCCCTGTCAGTTTCTTGCATCCTGGTCCTTCTGCCAAGTCTAAAATGTATGTATGTATTTGTTTGATTTTCAAGTATGGATGTGAGAAGGTTGACTTATTTTGGTGCATCACCTCTTTAGAGTAGTTTGTTTTCCTGCATCTCTCTCTTTTCATCTCCACCAGTATATATCTGTATATATTTATGTGTTAGCACTTGTTGGAATGAACATGATGCATCAAAGGGAGCTAGCCCTTATCTAGAGACTCTCCCCTCCAGCTTCGCCAGTCCCACAAGCAAGAGGGGAGTTTCCATAGTTGCGAGGAGAAGGCAGGAGCTCGGTCTCCTGTCAAGGGTGCAATCTTCGATGTCAACACAACCCATTCACTCACTTGATTGCCCACAAAAGCTTTGGCATTGTTTCAGATTATGGTGTGAGGAACACCAAACCTTGAGACTATGCCATCCATGAATTCTAGGACAGATGCCTCTGTGGCATCTTCCAGTGCAACTATTTCAATCCATATTGTGAAATAGTTTGTTGATGTAAGAACCCATTTGTGGCTTGCACTCAACAGTGGATTGATCATACTGATGAAATTCAACCCCCATTGAGAAAATGGTTGGTCAGCTTGAATTGGTCTAAGAGGGAAAGCTACTAATCTTTGCTTGCCTGTCTGCAATACCTTTTTTTTACTGTTGGAAATCATATGGGTACTCATCAGTTTGCAAAAAGATGGTCATGTCATGGATCCAATAGTTGAAAATAGGTGGATTGGTTGGCTGAGATGCACTTTGAACATAGACTGCTTCAAATAATGTTTCAACGGTCTTGATATCTGAAGCCAATTATTCACATAAGCCCTTTCCTCTTACAAGATTTGTAATTTTGATGTCTACATCATATTCCATGACTTTTATAATCCATCCTACTATTTTTTCATTTATTTTCCAACTCAACAGGAATTCTTTGACACTTTGGTCACAACCATCAAATGAATTTTATTGTTGGAGAGCATATACTTGAACTTTTTGAGAGCTTTAATTACAACATATACTTGTTTCTCCACGAAACTATAATTTTCTTCATAATCCTTCAAGGATTGATTGAAAAAATTATTGGTTGTTCCAATTGTTCTTTATTCTGCTAGGTTAGAATAGTTGAGATGTTGTCTTCCCCTCCAAAAGTATAGAGAATAAAATCTTTCTCATAATTGAGGTTGACTAGGGTAGGAGCCTGAGAAATGACCTGTTTTATTGCTTCAAAGTTGTTTTTTCCTTCCTGTGTCCAGCTAAAAATGACACCCTTCTTAAGCATTGCAGTAAGGGGCTTGGCCATAAATTTGAAACAAATCCTCTTATGAATTTGAATTTTTTGAAGAAACTCTATAATCCTTTCTTATGACTTGGAAGTGTTAATGAAGATATAACAGTTATTCTTTCTAGGTCTATTTCAAGACACTCCTTTGAAACAATGTGTCCTAATAGTTTCCCTTCATGAACTACAAAAATACACTTTTTTGGATTGAGGGAAACTCCAAATTCTCTACACCTTTCGAAAATTTCCTAAGGTGATCTAAGTGTGCATCAACATGCTTCAAGTAAATAGTGATGTCATCCAAGTATACCAAGATCATCTCATTTATCAAACCTCTGAAAGTCATATCCATGGCTCTCTGGAATGTTGCACTAGCATTACTCAGACCAAATGACATCTTTTTATATGCATACGTACCCCATTTTGTGGTGAAGGCAATCTTGAATTGATTTGATTCTTGCACTAGGATTTGGTTATATCTAGAATAAACGCCTAGAAGGGAAAACCTTTCAGATCTTGATACAGTTTGCAAAATTTGCTCCATGAGTGGAAGGGGATAATGATCTTTTAGAGATGCTTTGTTCAAATCCCTGAAATCTACATAAAGTTTGATTTCACTATTCTTTTTCCTTACAGGGACCAAATTAGCAACCTAGGAAGAGTGTTGGATAGGGAAAATGATATTAGCCTCTATCAGTTTGGATAACTCACTCTTCATTAGGGATTCTATTTTTGGATTAATTGGTCTTTGCTTCTGTCTAACATGCTTGGTATTTGGGTCAAGCTCTATTGTATGTTGGGCTAAGCTAGAGTCAAACCCCCTTAGATCATGATAACTCCAAGTGAAGTTATCATCAAATTCTTAATACAACTCAATAAAATATTGTTTTTCAAAATCATTACATACCTTTTCGATCTTCACTGATTTACCTTCTGAGACGACTACTGGCTCTCAGCCCTCTTCATTTACCGTGATATTCTTCTTTTCACCCTTCAATTAATCATCTAGGTTGAAGATATTTTTTAGAGTAACAAGACCCATAGGTAGTTTGTTTGTCTTCAACTTGATGATTTGATCTCCATATTGATCTTGGAGTCTTGATTGATTTCTATCAGAGAATTCAGCTTCTCTCAAAATTTTGATAATCTATTGATCACTATCAAAGACTTGCCAATTGGTCGCATTATCAGGGTCAGATAGCCTTATTATCAATCTTGCATGTTGGATGTTTTTCTTCATTTCTTCAGGTGGGTTATATTGAGAGCCTATCAAGGCCATACGATCAGTGTCTTTGTTTTGTGCTCTTGGTACTGCTTGAATGTTTAAAGCGGTAAAGTCTTCTAACAGGTCCCAAACCCTGTGTTTGTAAGATCTCAACAAATTTTTCCTGGTTATGCTTCTTGATGTTACTTGGTGAACAATCAACTCACTGTCACCAAATATTTGTAGGGATTTTATCCCTCTCCTTGGCCAATTGTAGACCTCGAATCAAAGCTTCATATTCAACTACATTATTTGTGTAGCTAAACTGAAGTCTGAAAGAATAGAAATAACTCTCCTTTTGTGGAGAGATCAAGACAATACCTGCACTATTCCTACTTCTCAAACCATCAAAGAATAGTTGCCACATTCCTTGAAGATCTTCAGCTAGTTTTACTAGATTCGAAATGATTGCATCATTTTCATAAATGCGATGTGTACTCACCCTGATTTCTTGTACAAAATCATAAGGATCAAATTGGAGAGTTGATCCCCATTCATCCAAATGAGTGCCTAAAATTTCTTCTATAGGTGTTGCAACTTCATGATCAGTCTCCTCTTCTTGGTCTTGTAATATGCAGTTCATGTCTACAAGGATAGGAGTATATGACTCAATATGGTCTTTAGCAATTGGCTTAGCTCGTATTATTACTCTTGTTCTATATCTCATTCTAAGCAACATGTGAGACCAATCTACAAATATATATCCTCCCATTTTTGTGGTGAAGTCTTGTGAAAGACAAATGGCAAAATAAAGGGGAAAATCAATAATTGAGATATCTTGGAAAATTGACAAGCTTGGACATGCATGGATAGTGAGGTTTAGACCTTTTATTGTACCTATTATTTGAATAGAAGTCTCATCCAATTATACTACACTTTTTGAGATAGATGTATACTTAATACCAAGAGCATCATTTATTTTCTTAGGCATGATAGAACTGCTAGAACCTAAATCTACCATGCAATTATGAATGAGATGTTTCGCTACTGAGTGAAAGATAGAAGGGAGGAGGCTTACCATTGTTGCTCACTTTAATGTCAATTTGTAGTTGACACAAATTAATTGCAGTATTAAGTCCCTTGGTTGAAACCTTGTCCGTTATATGAAAGTTTTTTAAAGCTTCTTGTAGCAAATATCTTTGTGCTGAAATGGATAGTGCTTCCCACATAGTGACATTCAAATTAGTCTTGTTCATTTGTTTAACAATACTGAAAGGATTGTTACCAACCTTTGTTGGTGCCTTTGCAGGAGTTGTCTTCTTTTATGATATTTGGAGTCGGCACTTTTGCTTTGGGCTGGCTCGTGGGCACAAAGGGTGGCCTTTGTATTGTGTTGTTCTTTGCAGGTTCTTGCACAAGGGGGGTTGGTCACTTTCTATTGCTCTTTTCTTTAAACATGTATTGGCTACCATCAGACCTCCACCATTGAATAATGCCTCTTCCTGATTTACACCACAAAAGTCTTCTTGCCAGTTTAAAAGAGTAGCCTCCCCCTGAGCAGGTTCTTGTGTATCTACTTGTTGGGAAGTGGCTTCTTCTTGCTATCCTTGTGTGTTTGATATGTTTTACATCATCAAAGCTTGATTGATGACACCATTAGGACAAGTATTCTGGTTATATGATTGAGCACAAGGATAACACCACTCATACACCTGGGCCAGGTTGTTCTGAATATGTACAATAGCTTTCAAAGCCCTTGGTGTAGGTAGAGCACAGATATTTGGAGGTTTCACTTGCATATTCTGACCTTGCAACTGTGAAATGCCATGGTATGGCTGCCTATTAGGTTGGTATGCTTGGTTATCTTGATGTTAAAGTTTGTAGTTCTGGAATTGTTGCCTCTTCATTGCTATTAACTCATTGCCAAAAAAATTCAATAGTGACTTAACCTCATATAAATCATCTGTGGGAGCGGAAGTTAAAGCTAGTGCGTTACACATGATGGGAATTAGAGCAATTGCCGGTGGTATGGGAGTTTTTTTTGGAAATAGAGGCATTGGTGGCCTTAGGGCAATTTTTCCTACTTGAATTAAATAATTTTATATCATCGTTGTAATTTCATAGGCATTGGGAAGTGTGCCACCCATTGACTGAATCATAACAGTTATATCACTATTCAAGACTCTTAAATAATATAGGAAAGCATTATTTGGAGTTAGCTTGAACAATACTAGAATTCTATTCCACATCTTTTGAAGGCAAAAATTGAAATTAGTCATATGCTTATGAGGCCGTTGAATTGCAGTTAAATGTTCAACTAGGGAGAGGTGGTCACTCTAGTTTTCAAATTGAGAGCATAGTTCAGTGCCCAAGTCATCCCAAACACAAATGAAATTGGGAGGCAAACCTTTGTACCATTGTAAGGCTTTACCCTTGAAAGAGGAGACTAGAACTCTGATTGCAAAATTATCTTGTACCACGTTGTGTATTGAATAAATATTAGCAATGTCATGTATATGTTCTATATGAATGGTGAAAGTTTCACCAGTAAAATACAGAAGGATTTTTAAATTCGAGGTAAGTATATCATCATACTAGTGCCAACTGGAGTGGGTTGCCTCCATTGAAAGTTACAAAATTTAAATTTCTAGCCATAATGGGAGGTATGAAATTGATGGGAACACTTGAAGGAGATGCAGAGAAATTTGTGGGATATACTCTAGGGTACAGTACAACCGATCTTGATATATTTTTAGACGGAAATGATAATTCCAAAAAATCAGCTCTCTTACCTTTAGTAGATGTTCTTGTTTGCTTCTTTGGCATACGTAAACTTTGAATTCTTGAATCTGTAAGCCAGTGGAGTTGCCAGGTGCTCTTGGAATGTGTATGGGGTCGGTACAATGCTTGTTGAGAATAACACCAATCTCTTTGTGATTTTCAAGTCTCATCGGGTATGCCAAAAATTGTTATCACATACATTTTGCACCCATTCTTGATGTTGTAGCCCACTATGCGAAAATATAATGATACAATGAGATCACCTCCAAGTTGTAGGACCTTGGCAAATTGAGCTAAACCTTTGGAGAAAGTCAACTTCCTTTCATTAAATTCGATGCAACTGATAAAATACCAATTTATGTAAAAATTCGCTTCTTAGTGATCTTGCTCATAAACTAGGGTTTGACTAGGGAAAAGAGTTTTGAAAATGACTTTGCAAAACTGAAAATGGTGATTGCACCAAATATTTTGTAGCGGATTTTAATGTTTGATTGAATGAACACAACAAAATGAAAAATATATTGAAATTTGTAGGAGCACAAACTCATGCAAATGTGGAATCAAAGACAATATTTTGTACTTTTCATACAAGGGACAAAATTCTTTATTTTTGATCAAAAAACTTTTCAAAAAGGTAAATAATACCACAAATAAATTTCGTGATTGAAATAAAAATTAAAACATTTACAAATATTTAAATAACCTTATATACACAAAGATCACATAGACAAGAAAGGCAAATCTTCAATTTATTCTCATTCTCCAAGTTACAACATGTAGACAAGTTATTCAAAATGAAGAATAATATTTATGGCAGCAAAAAGATAGATGGTCTATGCCATATTGCCTATATTTATACAATAAATCTCATAAAAGAGATATAGTTAAGAAGGAAATCCAAGCCTAGTAGAAGAACATGCAAAAATCTCAAAACTGCATGAACAAAGGCGTGATCTTCAGTTGGTGGCATCTTTGGTGAAGTGAACAAGTGTTGTAAAAGATCATGCAAAAGTTGGATGTGACCCAAACTTATGGAGGCGTGGTGGAAACTCCATACAACACCTTTCTTCTTCTCCAGTTGAGTTGTAACTTCATCTTCATGCAATGAGGTGCCAAAGTGGAACTCCAATTTTAGAATAAACGATAGCTTTAGATAACTTAAGTTACTTTTTGTAAAACCCTAACTTGTGATTTTCAATTGGAACTTTTACAACTTTTAAGTCACACGATCTTAACAAAATTGGAATTGTGTTTTACAATATGTGTTTTTACAACTTAAGCAACTTAAACTTATCAAAATAAAAAGTGTAATTTGCAAGTTTGCTTTTTACAACTTTTAATCTGCCAAAATGAAAAGTAAATATTACACATAGCACTTTCTCAAAAAGAGTTGTCAAAATAATAACTGCAATTTCAAGTTGCAACATTACAATATTTTTACAATATACAAGAATGTTTTTTATAGAAAGAATTAATCTACAACCAAAACATTTGTGGACTCTTTATCCTTATTGGCTTGTATCTTCTCAATATATGCATCAAACCTCTTGAAGATCTCCACGATTCTATCTGCATTAGGACCAAAATAGTAGAGGTTGCTTATCTCACATTTTGTTATTGTATCGAAGAGTTCCCTTCAGAAGGCTCTATATGCTTGAGTCTCTTTACCCATTTGATCCAATGTGTTATGGTACTTGATGAAACGGTGGATAGAGCTCAAGCTAAAGGTTGTATCTCTTGTTGATTCTCCTTCAATCACTTATTTGAATTTATCCTAAACTTCCTACACTGAAAGGATCCAATCTTGATAATTTGTTGCTTGACATGACAATTTATTCACCAAATCTTCAATTTCATATAGCATGTCAGTGGCCCTGTCATATACAGCCTTAGTTTTATTGGCACTATCTATGAGCATCTTTATTTGAAATTGAGTTGTTCTGTCTAATTCCTTTTGCTCTCCATCATTTTTCATTATATTTTCCGCAATAAGGATGTCAACATCAATTGAGTCCACAACTGTCAACTTTGGATAGAAAAGATTCAATTTTTCTATCTATTTTTGATCCTTATATATTTGTTCTCTCAAGGTGACCCTTCTCTCCTTCAGAGTTGTATAATGGTCCATTACCAATTCAATAGCTTTGTTGCCTTTTGAGATGAGCTCTTCTACCCATTCCTTTGTGGCCCTTCCCATGTTGCCAATTTATGTCACTACATCAAGTGTTGCTTGATCTGTGATCTAAGTAACAGGTTGTGTTGGTTGAACATTGGGCTCAATAAATTTCTTGAGTGCAATCCTTAGTTGTTCCACCTTGTTCTTCAGCTCGTCCTTAATGACCTTATCACTATCCATTTTCTCAAAGAGAGAGTTAATGCTGAATTGAACGTCATGTTTCAACCCCTCTCATAGGACATCCAAGGTGAACTTTTGAGTCCTAGTAATCCCCCACCACTATATCTTTTTGTTTGTTTGGTGGGGGGACTACAATCTCTACATATTTTCCCCCCTCTGAATCATACAATATCCTTGAAATGGTCTAGGGAGTTGTCTTGGATTCTTTATGTGCATTTGAGAGAACAAAATCCAATGTATTTGGGGACACCATCTACTTGTGTTTCTTCCCAACTGTATGTGCTAACCAACTAGGAGTAGCATCCTATTGTGCTAACACTATCACTTGAGAATCTGCAGTTGAAGATACTACAATGGTGGGCATGGTGACAAGTGCTCTATCTTTCATTGATATTGTCGTTGATTGTTCAGCAGATGTCTATGCCACCTCCCCATTTGTGGGTTGAGGGTCCATATTTGTATTAGTGTCTTATTCCTTCTCTGTCTCCTCTATAGGGGTTGGGGTTACTGTGAAAGTGGAAGAGATAAGGGCAATGGAAATGGATGTGTCTATTGGGGGTGTGGGAGATTGAAATGATACCAATAGAGGAGTAGACACAGGGATTTGGAATTGAGGAACCTGTAAAAGTGTGGAGTCCAAAGCCTTAAATGAGTCAAACAATTTGGTAGGAACACTCAGGGTTGGTAAAGTAGGAAAGATGAAGTGGGATGAAGATGGAGCAGTAGTTATCCCAAGGGTTGGGATGGCCAGTGGAATTATAGTCAGAATGACTGAATCCATGACTATATATTGTTGTGTAGTGTTGGTGATTAACGGAATGGAAGGAATTGTGGATGAGACAGAAGGAATTATGGAAGGGGAGAGTGTTTTTGTGGAAGAGGGAAGTGGAATGGAAACTTAAGTGTCCAATTGTGGGGAGACCTTAGTGTCCAATTGAACTAATTGAACTGTTGACAATGGACTTATTGTCATAAGTAAACTAGTGGGAATGGAGGGTGGAGTAACTTGAGGTGAAAGAGGAGTGGAGATAGGAGGAGGAGGTGTTGGAGCTACATGAATGACAAAAACAGGTGAGGGATGTATCACAGAGATGGGAGTTGACACTATGACTGAGATGGGGGTTGAAGTTGTGGTTGCTCCAACTGTACTTGTATCCTCAGATGAAATGATTATTGGTTGCTCTGTTGCTACTCTTTGGTTGCTTGATTGTATCTTTTTGTTCTTTGATTTCTTCTTCCTCTTATGGGAGATCACTGGCCTATCTGGTTGTTATGGGAGTGCTCTACAGCTAAAACCCTCTGTTGATGGTGGTACTCCCTTCTCCTTGAGCTCTAGTAGTTTACCACCAATGCTTATTGTTTCTTTGGTCACTTGGACCCCTTTACTTCTAAGCCAACTGAGTGTTCTATTTATTATGTTGGTGGTTCTATCCATTAGAGAAAGACTCGGGAGTGGACCACCTTACTCCCGGAAGGGGTTGCAAGTAGATCTTATTATCATGGTAAACCTTGTCTGTTGGGGACTCATCATCCACCAAGTCCTTGAGGACTGGTGCCAATTTAAAAGCTTTAACTTGATCCAAGGTCATTCTTGAATTATCTTTTAGTCTTACTTCCTCTTCATCATCCAAGTCCCCCTAGTAGTCTTCAAAGTAGGGGACATGGGAATATGTTGAAATTCCCAATGTACTAGTGATGTTGCCATGAACATCGTAGAATGGTCTTACTTCCAAAGCCCTCAAGGTCATTTGTGTCATTTCTGCATCTGCACACTTGGCTTTGGCTAGAGAAGGGCATGTGTACCTACTTATGCTAATGGGGAAATGAATTTCCGATTTGTGTTTGCTAGATAATAACTTGTGAGTTTCAACTAGTTGCCTCACAAGCTCCATTAATGCCCATTTGTCACTCACATACCTTGGGAGGGTGTAAGGACAACTATTGAATCCGCATACTCTGATGTATGAGTATGTAGGGAATTGGATGAAATAAGAACCCCAATTGGTGATCTCTAAAGTCGCAGCATCAGAGAATCTCTTCTTCTCTAGTTCTTTGTTGAACATAACTATGATGCAGTAGATGAACGTATCATTTACTCTCCTGAAGTGTTGTCTGCTTGCCTCAAAAGTGAAGTCGAGGTAATAGTTGAACACTTTATTTCCCTGGTCAACTACTGTGTTGAGTCCCAGAAAAACTCTCCCTTTGACGAATATATAAACTAGATAAGAAGTCATGTAGAACTTTCGTGTTTTGGACCTCCATCAACTACTTGTGGATGGAGTAACTAATGAGTTGTGCCCAATGGATGTATTGTTTGTTCTCATGGATAACCCATATATATTGATACATTTAGTCTTGGAAGCTCTTTGCATCAGGGCTACTAGTAATCCTATGTAGTAATATGATTATATCACCTACCTCATCCTTAAAATCAATCCTTGCCAATGTTTTAGGCAATCTGGTGGATGTAGCCCTAGGGATCCTTAGCCATTGTTTGTTCATTACTCTCTAACATCTTGTATTGTTGTCTTGATAGAATTTTCTTGATGACTTTGGAGTTATAACTAGGTAACTCTCAAATTCACGTATCAAGAATATAGAGTCAATGAAGTCTGGGTCCAAATTTAGAATCATGTCCCCTTTGTCATTCAACACCTCTCTTATCAACATCATAATGCTTTGCTAGTGCAAGTACCAACTCAGGGCTTTGCACAGTCAAGAGAAAATTTGTTCCCTGGGACAATCTAGAGTCATAGATGCTTTGGATCCAGTCGTTCTTGAATTTAGCATTTATTCTGATCCATAAATCACCTGGGTCAATGTGACCCAAGGCTATGTCTATAATCTCAGTTGTATTGGATTTCAGACTGAGAGTGACACTAGGTCCTTTAGATTTGAACTTCATCTCTTTCCCAGACATGGATTCTGGAGAAAATCTTGTGAAAAAACCTACTACAGAGTTGATGGGATTTGCAAGTGCAAAATGTGGGTGGAAACTCCGACGAAACTTGGAGTTGCTTTGTGCAGGTGAAAATTCCGCAAGACTGCGAGGTTGCAATTGTAGGTAGGAATCTCCAACGGAGATGGTAGTAGCAAATTGCACTTGCGTTTCCCAGTGAAAACTCCAACGGAGATTGGGATTGTTCAAAGCACTGGAAAAGTCCGCAGGACTATGGGGTTGCAATTGCAAATTAGATTCCCACGAGGTTTGGAGGTAAAACGTAGGTGGAAAGTCCATAGGGACTATTAGGGAATCTTGCAAAGGAATATTTGCTGGTTTTGGGAATCTTTAAAGGAATATTTGAGTGGTTTATTTAGGTTTTGCAAGCCCTAGATTTCCTAGTACAAGAAAATGAAAGGTAATGATTCAACTAGGAAATAGAACTAGTTGATTTGAAACAATGCTAAGAAAACCCTAACAAACATTTAAATAATGACAAATCCCAAATTTCGCAACTAAAATAGGAAGAAAATGCAAAAAAATACCCTATATTGCTTGGCAAAGGGAAAATATCAACTAAAAAATGCAGTAGGGGAATACTAGGTATGAGCAACAATGGTGATCTTGGTTTGAAACGTGGCTCGAGGTCGTAACGAAGTGGCTTGTAGGGTCGAAGGCATGGCAACATTGCTTAGCAGGGTTGTGGTTTGAGGCAAAAGCTCCAAATCTAGATTAGCAAAATTAAATGACTTTTAAAATCCCTAATTTCATTTATATAGACCTCTGCAATAAATGCCCTAATGGTGGTGGTTGGCACAGATCCAGAGTCTACAAATAACTTCACAACTTTGCAATTTTGCTAATTGCACTTTGACCTCTAGATTCCACAAGCTTGGCTTGTTTGACCCTTCGAAAACAGAAAGGCAAAACTCAGGGAGCAAATTGCAATTTGCACTTGGAGTTTTGTATCCTACAGGTAAGGTGGTCAGCGGGAAGTGGAACTCGAATTGCAATTTGCAACTTTGCAAGTTGCAAATTACTCCCTGAGTTCTGGTTTCTAGTTGGAGCGTTGCATGAGAAGTAGAGCTCCGTTTGCAATTTGCAAGTTGCAAATTGCAATCCAAGTTCTGGTTTTCATGGGGTACTTGGTTTGCGGGAAGCAAAACTCCACTTGCAATTTGCAACTTTGGAGGAGCAGTGCAACGAGATTATGCCATGTGGCATCATCCTGCTAACCTGCAAGCCCAAAGAGTTTTGAATTGTATGAACCATTTCGAGACTCTTGGTCACTAAGATTGTGACATGTAGAAGCATCCTACTTTCCCACTACCTTGTTGACGTGGAAATTCCTAGGAAACTTCATGAAAATTGACTAAATGTCAAAAGGCATTTTGAAAGGGCTCGGGACTGTCAAGGGATCGATATGTGGCATCGAGCAACTTTTGCAAAATTGACTAAGTGCCAAAAGTCTTTTGAAAGAGGCACAAGCCGCTGGGAGATGCAAACGATTGTTGTGTGCCACCGTTCGATTAGCCCAGTCTTGTTGCGACTGACAAACCAAGAAACCATCAAGACATCATCGAGGGCCCATCAAATTAGATCTTGTCACCTCCTGAAGCCATCACCAAGAGAAAAAAGAACCCCAAAATGGCTATGTCGAAGCATTTTTTGACCCGTCGAGCAACTTTTGAATAAAAACGACTAGTGCTAAAGCAGCGAAAACATGACACATGGCTCCGAGCAAAGTTCAAAGAATTGACTAAGTGTCAAAACATTTCCTTTTCATGCAAAAAGCACGACATACCCTAGTGTTTGGAACTTGTGCTTTTGGAACTTTTGTTTAGAGCAAATGTTTTGACTAGTCGCAACACGAAATCCGAAAAGTAAAACACTTGGACAAAACCCTGAGTGCAAAGACCATTTCTTTGAAAACCTACTAAGTCCTTTGTTTCCTTCCTAACTTAGCCACTTCTGCTGAATTCCAACATAACTTCGAAAGCCTTCCCTGTTGAGCCATGAACTGGGTTTGGATATTGCTCTTCCATGGTGACCCAAAATGATCAACAGTTACATATCCAACATTGGCCTTAGTTTAAACCCTCATCTCTATTTAAATTGTTTGAACATTTCACAATTTCAATTACTTCCCTTAGTCCTCTCTTTGCTAAATGATCTTCATTTAAGATGACTTTATCCATTTCCAAGTAAATATGATAGTGTGTATGCCCCCCTTAGTCATCCCTTCGTTAAATGATCTTTTAAGATGACTAGCCTTTTCCATACAAATATAATTAGGTTTATAGTGTGCAAATGTTCCACTTGATAGTGAAAAGTATAAATTACACATTAATTATTCTCCAATATAGGCCTAACCTGCCCTAAACACCCTTGTCCTCCCCATCCCCCTCACCCCTGTGGCCAATGTCTAAACCCTCATCCCTATTTGAATTGCCATGGCGTTTTACAATTTCAATTGATCTGTTTAATCATCTTTTCATTAATGATATTCCTTTGCGATGACTATCCTTTCCATACATCATGAATTATAGAGTGTGAATGTTCCACAAGAACTAGCTTATCCCCCTGATTGTGGCAAAAATCCACTTCCTCCAATATTCACTAATCCTCTTCTAAATGGTTCCAATTGTTTCTTCAATATATGATAGCATAAACATGAGAGAAGATAGACACTATCATGTCGCTTTTTTGAAATATTTAATTATGGAAATAATTAAGTTACTTTATTTTTTAACATAGAAAAGGAACACTTATTTATTATTATTATCATGTGAGCCAAAAAATAATATTTTATTAAAAGCGTTTTAAAACGCTTTTAAGATAAACTGAGAAAAAAAAATAGAAAAGAGGTGTAGAGGGCAAACAAAAATGAGTAATATTCATTCATTATTGAAATCAACACTCTATTCCAGAACTTGATCTTTTGGTTCAACTTCTCCATCTGAGGAAAAAAATCCTCCAAGCATACAGGGTTTGAAGATGAAAACCCTCCTTTCCTTCATGGCAATTCCATCCAAGCATTACAATTGCACCTAGAAAGATCAGGGTTGAGTACCAATTTAAGGATCGCTGTGGATTATTATCAGTTTCAAAATTTGAAGAATTATAGAGAAATTTATAAGTGTTTGTCATTTCTACTCACTTCTTGTCGTACAATTATCAGATCATGACATTAAGGGGTTAGTTGTACCTTGGTTTCAAAGCTATCCACCTTTGGACTGTTATAGTAGACAAACACCCAAATTGCGGTCTTTGCGAACTGCTTGGTAATAATAACATGGGCCTAAATTGATTGTTGGGTGCTAATTGGTGGTAGTTGAACATTAATGTTAGTGAAAAAATCCTATTGGGGCTGACATAAATTGAAATAAATAAACACTGCATAATTAGATAGTTGTCCTTAATCACAACCATTGATGAGACTTATTGATATGTGTAATGCTATTTGACTAGGGGGCATTTACTATATGGGTATATTGTTGTTGTATATCAACGTTTGGAATTCATCTTTGAAGTAAGAGTTTGTTGTTTGCCATTGTTATTCAATTGACATTGTCTTTAGTATTATTATGTGTAATCAATTGATTGAAATAAAGAAAGCAAGTGGATTTTTAGTCTTAAATGTTGCATGTGCTATTTTAATATTTGAATTATATCCAATTTTGGCAAGGGAATCGCAGTGAATTCCAAAATCCATAAATTTACCTAAAAAGGGACATTACAAACACATACTATTTATTTAGACAACTATTGGATCCTTAGTTGATTTGGGCATCTTTTCTATAGTTTTCCAAAGTAAAAGCATAGACTTAATATTTCTCCTTTAAAAGATCTTTACAATTTTCTTGGAAATCAATGTATGGTGGGGTATTGAAATCTTTCAATATTTGACAAGGATCGTAGCATTTACAAATGCCCTTTCTATTTGTTTCGCTTTGTAGCCATTTCGGTGGATAACCTTAGTAAAGTGTTGCTTTTCTTGTTCCATATGCTCGTCATCTGCAACTCTAAAGGCTTTATAAATGTCTACTTTGGAGCTTTCTTGTAGATTTTTGCTTATCTACTTTATCTTTACAAAAGCAAAATCATATTGATTTTATAAAAGCAGAAAACTCCTATCAAAATTATCAAGAAAGGCATAGGATACAACTTTCTACTAGTTTATGCATCGATACACACAGAGACCTTAAACTAAGTAATGTTTCTGCCTATGCTGATTTTATTTTACTGGCTCGGATAAATTAGTTCATATGAACAAAAAAAATTCCTTAGTTATACTGAATTCTGTGGAAAAAAAGAAAGCAAAGGTTGGAGCAGAGCATAAAGGACGTACATGCTTGACATGGCATCAACGGTAATACAATACTGGGATTTGGGAGGAGAAAGTGTTTGCATTTCATAGGGTCAACCCATTCCCCATTTATACTAAAATTTACATTTACATTTACACTTAGACAGTTCGTAAAAAGCCACGGACATCGAGTAAAAAGTGATGAAGGTTGTTTCTGAACCTCTGGCGGTTTGCTCGGTCAAGAGAAGATGTGATATTGTTAGAATTGATGAGTTGATGAAATGCTGTTTCCAGGCGAGATTGGAATATAACAGTTTTCTGCCCCATCAGCACCTCTTGTGCCATGCTCTGCACATGCACATGCACTCCTCTCCTCAGCTCCAGTGCAAACATAAAAGGCAAACCAAATCCAAAGCAATTGATGGGATGGGTACAAACCTGGTAAAGAGTCGTGTCACACATGATTAAAGGTAAAAGAGCATCTGCCGAAGGGCCCACAAGTTCAATGCTGAGACAAGCCAGCAGAAGTAGAAGTCGATGAAGAGTCAGAGTTTTCTTCTACCATGTTAGTTAGTATGCAGACTTTCTCATGTCCAAACAGAAAATAAATTTAAACAAGTAATAATGAATTTTCTATGCATTTCAACCATGCATGCATGCTTCACTCTACCTGTAATCTTCAAAGAGGAGGAAGTGCATGAGAGACCAAAGAAAGTGTGCCAAAACACCTTCCTGCATTGCTCCATTGCCATTTTGAGAGCTTACGGCATGAATTCCCAGACCTTCTTGACCCTTACAGATTGCTTGGTATTGATAAAATGCAATGGCATTAATTGCTATTAAAGTCATCCTGACAACTTCAGTGTCCTGACGTGTAAAGAAACATCAGAGCTCTAATTATATTATGGTGGCAGGGGATCAAGTGGAATAAAGAGAATAAAAATATTTTACAATCCAGTTGGCCATCCATATTCCTTGCAGAAGGTGGGATACCACAAATTAATCACCTGATGGCGAAGACCAAAATCAAGAGTTCCAACAATTTGTGCAAAAGCATCTGGTGCTAATTTGGCCACTTTCTCTGGGTACACCTCTAACATATGGACCAAGAGAGCAAAATACTGCACAAGATATATATAATGAAAAAAACAGGCTGATCCTACATCTAAAGAATGGACATTAACTGTGTGGTAATGCTTAACATAATACGAAAAATCAAAAGCATAGTACCTGATGACAAAGTTTGGGATATTTCAAAAGGTCCAAAGAAATCAGAGGGGTGATAATGCGCAAACCCAAGTAGACTGCCTGAAACAAAAGCAAGGAGGTCAAATATGAGATTTGAAATTCTCTCTTTTCACGAATGTGTCAAACCATCCAAGCATCTATAGAACAAATATTGACATAGGTAGAGAATTACTTGAGCTACATCCAGATTCTCAGCATCGCCTTCAGAGTCAGAAGAGAAGTCCACCTGGAGAATCGAATGATTCTCAGATATAACAGGCAATCTCCAATGACATATAGCTTAAACAGAAAATGGATTTAAAATAGATAAGTGATTAAATTTTGTAAAGCGAAAATTAACCAAAATGTACCAAATCTTTGGAGCAAAGACAGCTGAGTAGTTGAAGCAAGGCACGCAAGTCCTTGTATTTCTCTGTCTCTGTTTCACTTAGCAAGTGTCTTGATGTGCTCAATGAAACCTGCAAACACATTAACATTTAATGCTGTAAGAATTGACAAGAACATGAAGCCACATTTTGACTTGAGTGTGACAAAGTATAGAATCCTCTCCTATATCAAACAAACTTTGGGACATTACCATGATTCACTGAATCTCATAGGAAAGTAATGAAATTGACAAGGAAAACAGATCAACAGAAATACATTTTCTATATAGAAATTCGTTAGTGCAAATAAATTAACTGAATACAGAAGAATCATAAAGTCAGGCAAACAGAGAATAAAATCTGAAATATAGTTGGCAACGCTAATTAATAGAATAAAAATTGTGAGAATGTAACCCTAAAGGTGTAAACTGAAACGTTGAGGAATATCAGGCATCTTAAAAAACCAATATGCAAGGGAAGTTCCAACAACCACCGGAGAATCAATAATAAACTACATCTAAGAGATGAGCAATAGCTTAAATTGTGTTTCCTTGTATTGGTATACAATAGGAAGTTAAAGTCAGTTTTTGTAGTTAAGCTGGTTGGGAAGCTAGTCAGGACATTTAGTAGTTAAAAGGTTCAACAGTTAACAGTTTCAATGTATTTTAAATGAAACAACATCAGAGCAAAGTTGAGGGTAGAATCCAGCAGCTCCTTCCTTGCTTATAAAAGGCATGAATTGATACCCGATTCCTTAATGAACACAGATGGTTGTTTTATAATTTTTCGGTTATTACAAAATGGGAAGGATCGTACATGGGCCTTTCGAAATGCTTGTGAAAAACTCAAAGCATGAAAATGAATCTCTTAAGTTTCCTTCTAAAGACATAACAGTCACATGGCTTGAAGGGGAATTTAAGAGGCTATCAGGAGGTTCTTCCCAGCCATCTGGTCTTATGAGTAATTGTGCTATACTGTTGCATTGGAATGAAGGATGTTACTAGAACTCTCGCAACTCAAAAACCCAAAACCAAGCAGCCTATTTGTTCTCAAGAACAAGTCACAACTACGAAAAATATAAATCAACCCATCAAAAACAATCTATCCATAGACAATATTGATGACCTCACAGAGGGAAAAAAAAAATCTACACAAGCTAAAGCAACAACAAAGTTTTAGTCACCAAATTAACATCACCGAACCTATTCCCATTAGCAAGGAACAACTACCTTTAGACATCCAAAATTCAATCCAATCACACTCAAACATTCAAAGTTTAGAATAAACAACTGTAGACTTCCACTTCCAATCAAGGTTTATCCCATACCTTGGATGCTTCTATTATTGAATTAGAAACTACACCAACCATAAACAAGCCCATCCTAGATTTAAAAACATCATTTCCAACAACGTTAGCTTCAGAAGATGCACATCAGCAGGATTTACATCATTCTTCTCTTCAATGCTAGGGCAAATCATCTTGTAACTACCATCAGCCATCTTGGTGGCGTGCCCAGGAAGGGAATTTCACCCTTGCTTTTCAATCTTATCCTTACCACAGAGAGAGCAACCCTACACTAGGCAATGCTTCACATTCCCCAAGGGGGCACTCATGCCCCACATCTACATCTACCAAAAGAAACAACACTATTGGTGGCATCACTCAGCCACCCATTCCATCCACAAATGTAAAACTTGCAAGTGACATCTCAACATTCAACGCACCAAGAAATTTCATACAGATTCACATTTCAATCCCACTTTAGACTTGGGGACATCTCCCAATGCCCCTCCTTCCTCAACCAGTAGTTCTAACCAAGATTTTTTTAGCCATTAAAGATGCACAATGACAAGTGGAGCAGCGAATTCAGGACATCATCTCATCTTTTTAGAAAGAATTACGCATAAGGTACATATTTCATTTTTTAATTAGTGCACTCATTAGGCATGTAGAATAGTTTGCATCTCATGTTATGACTAAAATTGCACAATCCCATTTTACTTTTGCATATTCATTTAGAGAAGACTTCAAATTTACATGCAATCCTAACTTGGCTTATTTATTCACACTCTTGCATATAATCTTAGAATTTATCTTAGCTCAGATTTGCATACTTCATGGCATCTTACCTAGCTACATTTTATCTTGCATTTGTAGTTGTATTTTATCTCATTATCTCATATCCTTAGCCTCTTGGATTTCCTTTAAGTCTAATGCATGTATGTCAGCTTATAACCTCTTTAATTTTCGTCTCCGCCACTAGATGCACTCTCTTCGCATCCCATCAAGACAGTTTCAAGTGGGGTCTCACAGGGTTAGGATTAAGACAGATCACCGGATAGATCGAGCAAATAGGATTTCTCAGTTATGCAACATCCAGGGGGCGGAGTCCGAAGAGCACTTCATCTTTTGCTGTCCCATTTAGTATGAGATCAGAGGGAGGTTTTACTGCCTATTTAGGAGGACACATACTCTTTTTTACTTCTTCAGATATGAGGACCACAAATGCTTGGCTTTATATATACAAGAAGCTCTTAAGCTTCGTGATCATTTTATTCAGAGACCCACTAGATCAGTCTCCACTCAGCGGATTACTTCCTTTTTCACAGTGCTACCTTCGAGGAGAGGCACCAAGCGACAGATTGACATCAATACAGCGCCATATTCCAGATCAGTGAGGCCCAGAGACACTATTCACAGCTCCCCGAGTTTTCATTAGCATATGCACCTTAGACTCAGCATCAGGAGACAGAGTAGATCCACCAAACCTTCACAGAGGACTTTTCTTCTAGGCAAAGGATTGGAGGACAGACCAAGCATTATACGTCCCCTTCTTTGGGTCAGACTTCTATTTGGAGCTTCTTCTCATCGGCCTTGGACGCTAGGAGAGTTAGATCTAACTCTTGTTGGGTTCCCTCTTGGTTTTTCTATCTTAGGGATCATCCTTGTGCTCCCGATCTTTACAGATTCTTGGAGATTCCTCATTTCTTTTACTCCCTTCTTTGGACCTAAGCGTGGTTAGGTCCTTTGGTGGTTTGGCTCTGAGCGTGGTCACTCCTTGCCATGTTTTTATACTATTTATTTCTTGTTTTCGTAGACTTTTTTGGTCTCCCGCTTTTCCCTGACACATTTTTGTAATCTACAGTCCCTTTGACCTACTTTTGTGGTCATTAGTTGGACAATAATATATTTATCTTATCTTATCAGCCTCCTTATGCTACTTCCAACTTTTATCCCCTAGGCTCTATTTTCCAACCTTGTTCCCAAATCCAGAAGTATATTCAGCTTCTTGCTCCCAGCCATAGCTAAGTGTCTTGTTTAGATTTGGCAAGTCAATACTCTTACAGTACCCACATTGCAGTCTTTCTCCATGCCTCAACCATAACTCCCTCTTTGGACCAAGTTTCATCCTCTTTGTCATTGTACCATACTGCTTTACACTTTTTGATTGGGACGTCCAAGTCCCATCATATCTTCCTATTATCATATTTCCCTACTTTTTGGCACACCAAGGTTGGATTAAACACCACTCTTTGACAAGGTGTAAGTCTAGGAGTATCTAAAGGTCTAGGTCTTAGGTCCCTCTTCTAGCTAGATGTAAGCTCTCTTGCCTCGTCATCTTTCAAACCCATTGTTGGTCATTCAAGTCCGTATGGAGGAGAACCAATTACAGCAAAAGAAAGAAAAATTAAAAGCTCAAATCCCAGATCATGTGTTCAAAACGTATGATTTTATCTCTCATTAGCATGACCCCTATTGTATTTGAAAGCTCAAACTCCATAGTGGCCTCATTAGGAGTCGAAGATCCATTGGGACATCCAAGTCCTGCATGTCCCTATTATCATATTTCCCTACTTTTTGGCACACCAAGAACATATTAAACACCACTCTTTGATAAGGTGCCAATCTAGGAGTATCTAGTGTCATGGTCTTAGGTTCCCCTCTTTTGGCTAGGTGTAAGTTCTCCGACCTTGTCATTTTTCAAACCTATTGTTGGTCATTTGAATCCATATGGAGGAGAACCAATTAAAGCAAAAGCAAGAATAATTAAAAGCTCAAAAGCCAAATCATGCATTCAAAATACATGATTTCATCTCACATTGGCATACCCCCTACTCTAGTTGAAAGCTCAAACTCCATAGTGGCCTCATTAGGAGTTGGAGGTCCATTGGAGTGTGGTATGCTGATAAACTAGGGTAGGAGGCCACACATATATCTTATGAATTCCCTGTCATCTTATGCAAATACTCAATCCTCATGGTGGTCCTAAGGAACAGAGGAAAAGTCATGGGAAGGTAGTTACCTTTATTTTTATGTTCCTGGCATCCTATAGCCATCTTACGACATCATTTCTAACATCACTAGTTAGCCCAAGCCTAGTTTTGGAAAGGTGTCTTAAGCCTAGATGTTGAAAACTTCTAGTCTTGAGTATTGATTAGGGTGTCTTGCTTCAAGTAAAGTTTTATTTGCCTTAGTGGTGCCCTCCCTTCCATCTTTCCCCTTGACAAACAGTCTTGGCTCTAGGCTTTTGTCACTCATCTTTCTATCCCCTTCATCTCTTTTTAGGCATTTTGACAAGCTACATACTGTAGTTGCATAGGGTTAGGTTTTGGCCAATCATCTTTCTATTCCCTTCATCTTTTTTAGGCATTTTGACAAGCTACATACTGCTGTTGCATAGAGTTATAGCTGCATCTTAGATTTTCACGGTGCTCTTTTGGCCATTCCCTTATCTTTCAAGGATTCCCCTTGGTTATGTTTGGGATCCTTAGCTTTCTTTCTATCCTATATCATCCAAACTTAACCTAGCCTTTGCCTCATTAGCTATCAAGACCCGTCCTGGCATCTTATATCCTTGATCATCCGGACCTATCCTGGTAGCATTTATTTGAGAGCTATTATTAACATCTTTATGGCTTGCATTACATATAGCTACACTTCTCATCTATGTATGCGAGCATTTCTTTAGTGCATATAGTCCTATATCATTAGGGTTATCTTAGGCAAATTTTGAGGAATAAATGAGCATTAGTTGCACCCATCATGAGCAAAATTGGACATTTGCATGCTCCTCATGAGCAAAAAGGTAAGTTGAGGTAAATAGATTTCATTTATAACATTCCTACATACATTATATCATTATATTATTTCATTTTATTTTTGGCATGTTTTCCACAAGGCAAAATCCTTTGCTGCACATTTATTGGCACTTTGCATCTCCCCTCATTTGATATATTGCAATATTGGGGTGGGCTCAACTAAATAAATTGCATTGTCATAATCATAAGTATGCACCTTTAGCATGCCTTCTAAACCTTACGCTTAGACACCTACCGACATCATAATGATTGACTTCATTCCTTAATTTAGCCTCCTTGTGTCTTTCCTAAAATATTTTAGTTGTTTTTAGGTCCTTGTATTTCGTTGACCAGATCATGGCCAACATCACCATCCCTAGTCGATGAAGTGCATTATTGTCGTTTTCTCAATTGCCCAAAGTTGATTACACCATCCATGGTTAGTGGCATCGACCTTGTAGAGTTATGACCTTGGATTTAGTACTCATATTTATAGGCCCATTCTTAGGCCATTTCCAAATGAAAAATCACCAAATTCACTTTATCCTTGCAAACTACAATAAACCTTCCTATGACTTTATAATTCCCCTATTAGGAGGATAGAGGAATTCTCTGCAAGAAACACACTAGTGCAAGCATTTGAAGGCTTGGAGTTGAGGATTTTCCACATAACAAGATCCCACCACAACACAAGCAATAATTGGCCTAGTAATACTAAACTAAAGGAGACTCCAAAACAAGTGTTTATTCAAAGAAATGCCATCTTTTCAAACCTTCATACCAAGGACATAGTTAAAGAAACCCAAATTATCATATCGAGTGTATTGTAGAGTTATGACCTTGGATTTAGTACTCATATTTATAGGCCATTTCCAAATGAAAAATCACCAAATTCACTTTATCCTTGCAAACTACAATAAACCTTCCTATGACTTTATAATTTCCCTATTAGGAGGACAAAGGAATTCTCTGCAAGAAACACACTAGTGCAAGCATTTGAAGGCTTGGAGTTGAGAATTTTCCACATAACAAGATCACACACCAACACAAGCAATAATTGGCCTAGTAATACTAAAATAAAGGAGACTCCAAAACAAGTGTTTATTCAAAGAAATGTCATCTTTTCAAACCTTCATACCAAAGACAGTTAAAGAAACACAAATTATCATATTGAGTGTGTAGAGTTATGCCCTTGGATTTAGTACTCATAATTATAGGCCCATTATTAGGCCATTTCCAAATGAAAAATCACCAAATTCAATTTATCCTTGCAAACTACAATAAACCTTCCTATGAATTTATAATTCCCCTATTAGGACACAAGAATTCTCTACAAGAAGCATACTAGTGCAAGCATTTTAAGGCTTGGAGTTGAGGATTTTCCACATAACAAGATCCCACACCAACACAAGCAATAATTGGCCTAGTAATACTAAAATAAAGGAGACTCCAAAACAAGTGTTTATTCAAAAAAATGACATCTTTTCAAACCTTCATACCAAGGACATAGTTAAAGAAACTCAAATTATCATATTGAGTGCACTCTTCAAACTCTCTTACTCAGCAATCCTATTTTTCATTGAGGCCAATGATAATCAAGTCATCAACATAAAGAAAAATAGTCAAAATATCCTTATTACAACTTTGACATACAAATATTATTAGAGCTTGCTCTTTACAGAAACCTTCCTTTTGGAAACTCTCATCAATTTCAGCACACCACGTTGTAGGAGCTTGCTTCAATCCATAGAAACCATACGTTACTTACCTATCTCACAAAGTTGCTACTTTGCACACACACACACATGTATGTATTCATTCCATTCAAACAAAATAGTATTACAAAGCACTTATTTATACAGACAAATCATGCTCGTAATAGTCCTAGTAAATCTGGGAGAGCATTATCAGATAATCTCCCAAATACAATACGGTAGTAACAAATTACTATTCTTAAAAAGATTTTATGATTTACTAACCTAAATAAATTAACAACCTATTTACGGTGAGTAACCATTTATTAATTACTAACTATAAGTAATAAAATATTACTTATTTATTTACAATGGTGAATTAATCACCTCAAAATTCTCCCTCTTAATTCAGCATTGTCTCAAGTGAACAAGAGAGAAATTCTCTGAATGCCTCAATTTTTTCCCGCGCAAGTGCTTTAGTAAAATCATCTGCACGTTGTTGATCTATCGGGCAATATTGGCGCTGGATGTTGTTGTTTTGAACATGTTCACAGATGAAATGAACTTGCACCTTAATATGTTTAGTGAGTTCATGAAATACTGGATTGCGAACAAGTTTCACTACTCCATTGTCTACATGAAGAATTGTTGGTTGATTCTGTGGTAATCCAAATCCTTCAAGTATACGTCTGAGCCAAATCGCTACACAAACAGCTCCTCCTACGATGCGATATTCTGATTTTGTGGAGGACCTTGAAACACAATTTTGCTTCTTACTCCCCCATGATATCAGTCCAGATTGCAAAAAGAATACAAATCCTCAAGTGGATTTCCTGTCATCAATGTTTTCTACATGATCTGAGTCCGAATATTCTGTTATGAAGAAGTTATCATTCTTCTTGTATTCTAGGCCAAAATCCATAATTCCTCTGATGTACCTCAGTACTCGCTTTGTTGCTTTCCAGTGACTGATCTTAGGCTCTTGCATGAACCTCGAGAGATAACTGATAGCATAGTTGATGTCTGGCCTAGTGTAGGTCAGGTAAATGAGACTCCCCATCAACTGTCGATATAGAGTTGCATTTAACTGTGGCGATGGATCTGCTCAAGACAACTCAAGTTTTGTCTCCAAAGGTGTGGCAATTGGTTTGCTATCCACCATGTGAAATTTCTCGAGCATCGCCCTGGCATATTTGAGCTGAGATACAAAAATGTGATTTTCTCTCTGCCAAACTTCTAAGCCAAGACAATAATGCAAAAGCCTAAGATCTGTTATGTTGAATGATCAATTTAGATCTTTCTTTGTCGATTCAATCATCTTCACTGAACTACCAATGATGACTAGATCATCGACATATACAACAACAATTAGTATCTCCCCCCTTGTTGTTTGAGGTAGAGATTGGGATCATATGGACTCCTTCTGAATCTATCTTTCAAGAGATGCTCATCAATCTTGATATACAATGCCCTGGGAGCCTATTTAAGACCATACAGTGATTTGACAAGTCTACAAACTTTATCTTCTTTTCTAGATTTGACAAAACCTTCTGGTTGAGTCATGTAGACTTCTTCCTGTAAGTCCCCATTAAGGAAGGCACTTTTCACATCCATTTGATGGACTTTCCATCCAAATTGTGCAACTAGAGCAAAAAACATCCTGATAGTTTTGATCTTTGTTGTGGGATCAAATGTCTCCTCATAGTCAATGCCTTCTTTCTAAGTATACCCCTTTACAACTAGTCTTGCCTTATGCTTGTCAACACTGCTATCTGCTTTGTACTTCGTCTTGAAGATCCATTTGCATCCAATTGGCTTCTTCCTTGGTGGCAGATCTACACGCTGCCATGTTTTATTTTTCATCAGTGAATTATATTCTGCATCCATAGCATCTTTCCAAGGTTTCAACTGTAGGGCTTCTTGAACTGTAGAGGGCTTGACAGATTCAACAACTGTACTAATTAAGGCCAAATTGACCTCACCTCGAGCCATACTGTGAGTCCTCGGTCCAGTGGTGGATGTGTTTGGAACACCATCCAATTTCGCATCTCTGAGTGTATTTGTATACCATTTAGGCATACATTGAGTAGTTCTTGTAGGTGGTGGAGCTGCACCATTATTCCCATCATTACTGTATTCATCTGGGAGATTACCATCTTTTATATTTTCTATGGGACTGATTTATCAGGTGCACTTGTAGAAGGATCTTCTACTTCTTTCTTTTCAAAGAAGTCAACATCCCTACTAGTGTAGATTTGTCTAGTTTTTGGATCCATGAGTCTATAGGCAAGTGCTTCTTCACTGTACCCTTTTGACTTTCATATCAAGTTTAGTCTTTTTTGTTTTGGGAATGTGCATACTTTCTTGGCATCCAAAAACTCAAAGATGTGCCATAGATGGTTTTTTCCCTGACCAAGATTCATGTGGAGTTACTCCATTAAGAGCTACAGTGGGTACTCTATTGAGTAGATATACGACAATTTTGACAACGTCTGCCCAAAATGCCTTTGTCAAGTTTGAATCATGTATCATACATCGCACCATTTCTACAATAGTATGATTTATCCATTCAACAACTGCATTTTGTTGTGATATATGCGGAGGTGACTTTTGACGACGAATGTCGTTTTCTTGCAAAAACTATTTAAACTCATTACCGGTGAATTGCCCCCCACGATTTGAGTCGAGGGTCTTGATTTTTTGTCAAAATTCTGTTTCAACAACCATTTTGAATTGCTTGAATGTTTCAAAGGCTTGACTCTTTGTTTTCACACAGTAGACACATTTTTATGGAATAATCATCAACAAAGAGCATGAAGTACTTAAATCCAACATGGCTAGGTGTCAGTGGTCCATATAAATAGTTGTGAACCATATCAAGTTTACCATTGGATCTATAGGTACTTTTCTGAAATAAAACTCTGTTGCTTACCTGCTAAGTAATCATAACATTTGTCTGTACCCTTTTGAAGAGGTGGTAAGCCTCTTACCATGTTGTAGCGGTGGAGTATTTTGAGATATCGAAAACTAATGTGGTCAAATCTTCTCTGCCACAATTGTGCCAAGTCTGTGTCCATTGCTATGAGTGCTTGATTATTTTTCTGAATGAAATCAAGATGAAACATACAGTTCACATTGGATGCTCGTGCAACAATTTTGGAGTTTCTAGATTTATCTCTGATCAAACACAATTTCTTTCCACCTTTACAGTCAAAGTCAATCTTCAAATTGTGGTCTAAGAGTTGATTCACTGATAACAAGTTTTTGGTTAAACCATATGCATAGAGAACATCAGTGATTCTACATGTTTGTGTGCCTAGGGGTAAGGCAATGTTGCCAATTCCTTGCACACTATATGAGGTATCGTAACCCAAAGAAACATGAATTTTGTTGAATGTGTCCTTCAGAGTGAAAAAACAATCTTTTCTACCTTTCATGTGTTGGGTTGCACCCAAGTCAACATACCATATGTTGTTTTGTGATGCGGATCATCATGGAGATCTGTAGAGTATAGGAAGTCATCTTCATCATTATGTTCTTCATGTTCGACAATATTGCCTTATTGCTTTGATCTCTTCTACCAGGTCCCCATTTTCTATCCTTGTGGCTTACTGAATGATCTAGGGGATAATTGTTGGTTAGCAGACTTCTGACCACTAGAAGATCATTTTTTGAAGGTATTGTACCAACAATCTTTTAGTTCATGTCCCTGATGACCACAAATGAGACTTTGTTTCTGTGATTTTCCTTGTGAATTCTGCCTTAGATTATGTTTTGATGAAGATTTGACTGGTTTCTTGCCTTTCTGTTGATGAGAAGCCAACACATATTTTTCTTGGTTGTCATGAGTATTGAAAGACTCTTCCCATTGCAACATATTTACCAATTTTTCAAAACTTGGTTTCTATTCTATGACAGTCGAAGTGGTCACAAAAATCTTGTATGAGGGTCGCAGTGCTCTCAAGGCAATAAGTACAAGAGAGTCATCTGAAATTGTCTCACCCAAAGATTGAAGTGATGCCCTAAGCGTTGCAACATGTTTTAAAAAGGCCTCCACTGTTTCTCCTGATCTCAATTTAAGAGAGTGGAGTTGACTTTGCAGATGCAGAATAGTACTCTCATTTTTGGCCTTATATACAATTTGTAGCTTGTCCCAAGCTTCCTTAGCTGTTTTGGCTTCACGGATGTGTGGCTGAACTTCATCCAATACTCCGAACATGATTATCAACTTAGCCTTTTGGTTGGCTTTGTCAAACTTACGTTGTTGATCAACCCCTGTTGCATGTTGGGTATACGAGCCATCTACTACAAACCAAATTTCTTCAAACTCCAGATGAGTTATGAGCTTTGTCTTCCAAGCAGAGTAGTTGTCACCTTTGAGGAGCTATAAATCTGACAGAAAGAATTTTGGATCCTATGCAACTATTATCAAGACTACAGGTGATGGATTAGTTCTTTATCACTCTAGGTATACAGGTCTCCCTTTTTATATACTGTTAGACCGATATACCAAACCCTTTCTTTATACACGCCCTTCCTTTATACCCATTGGTACGAAGAAGAAGCTCGCCCTTTCTATATACCCGACAGTACGAAAAAGAGTTTGATACTTGGTACCTAGACAGTACTGAAAAGAGTTTGTCCAGTCACTAGCACCTGCTTAGGTGAATTTCCGCATATGCACACGTAACTTTGCTATATACTTGAAAATTCTACATGTGAGGATTTGCGTCTTCCGATTGTAACGAACGAGTATATGAAGGGAAAGATATGAGTGTATGTGCCTTATTTATTCTCGACGATTTAAAGGGCTGATGCCCAAACGTCATTGTTGCAACTATGTTAGGTGTTGTATGCAGTAACTCAAACTGGATGACATTACCCGTAAACATGAGTCAGAGGCATAGCTATGACCAAACACTGCTTAGAGTTTTTAAAACTCGTGATTTTGTGCAATACAATGAAATTACAATTGCTTGTAATATAATTTGAAAATGAAATTTACAATACTTGCATAAATGAAATTTCACTTTTTTTTATTTGGGCTCTTTGGCCTCTTTTTGGCAAAAAAAATCATTTTTTTTAATTTTGCCTTTTTCCCTTTTTTTAATAAAAACTTTTCAAATTTTAAATTTTTTTTTGTTTTATAATTTTTTCTGCTAATTTAGTTAGCTATGACTAAATTTAGCGAATTTCTCAAAGTTGGAGGGGCTACTAAAATTTTCTACCAAAAATTATTTTGGGGGGATTTGAACCTCCCACCTCCACTTTACTAAAAAACAATCCCAGCAACTCATCTATGCATCAATACAAGTCTTAATAAAACAAAAAATGTATTTGTATGCTAAAAATTTCTGATTTTTAAGCAAAACCACTAGCCTCAAGAATACCATGGATTTGCTTTTAAGTAGTTTAAAAAAAAATTGCAACAAAGAAAAAGTTTACTGAGCGGTTTTGAAGGAAAGATAGGTGGTTTTGAGAATTAAAGGGTGGTTTTGGATCAAATAAAAGTTTGATTGGATATCAAATAGACAAAATCCAATGCCAGGCTTTAAATATGCTTATAAAATAAATAAAGAAGTACAATAGCTACCTCGTTTTTTTAACGGCTGGTTATTAATTCCAACGCCAAGCTTTAAAAACTCTCCTTTAAGACACCAAGCTTCTCAATGCTTTTCCTTCACACCTCAGCAAAACTTCTCAGTGTTTGTGAATGATGCCTTCCTTTGGCTACAGATCGCAGCATACAGATATTATTTTTTTTTTCTCTTTTTTCCCCTTTCCGGCAAACTAGTTGCTTCTACGAGGGTGCTTGGGCTCCTCCCAATGCTCAGCTTGACAAATGAAAAAATGACTTCAGAGGAAAATTGTCAATGTAGATAAATTTCTTCTACTTCCTCTGCTTACAAACTTCCGTCAGAGTGCACGGGCTTCTCCGAGTTTCTTCATAGGGTCAGAGTTGCAGAGCTCTGATATCAGATATAAAGGAAGAATAATTTTATATTCATTCCATTCAAACAAAATAGTATTACAAAACACTTATTTATACAGACAAATCATGCTCATAATAGTCCCAGTAAATTTGGAAGAGCATTATCAGATAATTTTCCAAATACAATATGGGAGTAACAATATTTTACTAACCTAAATAAATTAACAACCTATCTACGGTGAGTAATTGTTTATTAATTACTAACTATAAGTAATAAAATATTACTTATTTATTTACAATGGTGAATTAATCACCTCAATATGTATGTATATCCTCCAAATCAGCATAAAGGAAATGACTCTCCTCTAGACATATTTTCTTGCACAAAACCTTGGACCTCAAGAATATTACTCGTGATAGGGCTCAAGTGACCCTAGATGGCACTCTTCTAATTCAGTTCTAGTCTATCAATTACTTTTTCAGACCCTGAGAGCTAAATCAAGATATGTTTTATCCCCAATAAGATGTATTTGGACAAGAAAAGTGGAGGAGCTTCAAAAAAATCATGCATAGGTTGTGGCTGCTAGGAAAGATGAAAAATTGGTGGTCATCCACAATAGCAATGTCATGATTTATGATTCAACTACCCCGATATGGTCACATCCTTGGCCAACCAAATGACGGCATTCATGGGTCCCAAAAGTTCATGTAGACTTTTTGTATCTTGTTGGAGTTGTAATAGTCTAGTAGGTCTTCTTTGAGTACCTTCCAATATGTTGTCTCTTCACGAGATCTTATCTTTCTCACGAAGACCCATGGGAGCCGAACAACATCCCTCGCTCCCATTATCAATCATCACTGGTTCTCAGCCTTCACACATGAGACACAAATCAAGTGGTGTTTGCATTTTCTGCAATGTTTCCTCCCTCATTTGTGACTGCCTCCAATCTATGGGTTTTTTAGTTGCTTCCAACGATCAATCTAGGTACGTCTTTTCCAATCAAGAGGGGCATGGGCCTCTTTAAAATACCCTTTTTGGGGCGTGTTAATTCCCCTCAGCCTCTTCGTCTTTTGTGGTTCAAACTGATGGTGACCCGCATATTAACATTTACACAAAGGTATCTATGTAATCCCTAGTTGATGTTTTTCTAGCCAATTTTAATGCTTATACAGGAATCTGCCATGCGAATTTCCTTGGTCGTACTGAGGATGAACTGTGCTTTTTGAGCTAGATCTACGAAATCTTGCATTGCGAGTTTCACTAGATAAAGAATCCAATCAGCACTTATGAGAACATTTTGTTTACTTGTGTCACATGGTCTCTTAATTCTTAATGGGCTACTTTGATTTTTGAATTCTGGCAGGTTGACTTGCTTTTCACATGTTGGGGATGCCACCATGGTTGATTATGTCCTTATTAATAGGTCTCTAGTCTCCCATAGTCTGGACATTCATATATTGGGTCAACTCACCCTTTCTGATTGTGACACGTTCACTTTTATAAACTATTAATTCTTCACTTCATTTCAGGTACCCTAATAGTAACCATGCATGATTCATTTCAATTCTTGGTATAGAGACGATTAGATTACTTGTCTCTTTCAACTGATGTTGCATTATTATTCCCTCTCTAGACCTACAATCACAACCATATATGACTTTCTCAATTTCCACAATTCAAACTACACCCATCCCAATGATTCTTTTTGCATGGATTAGTAGTATGAGAAAGAATGTAAAACCATGCACATGATACTCCATTGTGTCCTAGCTTTTGATCCTACTTCCAACTCCTCTACACGAAGAGTATTGTTTTCTTCTTCAACATAAAAAATGTAAGTTTCTTGCTTTTAAGCCATATGAACAACTTCATGCCCTCCCAAATTCCCTTAAGGCCTTCTAGCTTTTAAGCCAAATGAACAACTTCATGCCCTCCTGAATTCCCTTAAGGCCTTCTAGCATATGTCCCTTCTAAGGCAATCCCCCTTTTGATGTTGACCCCCATACTTGGGTCATATTCTCCTACGAAAATCCCTCATATGACATTTCAGATCAGCATGTTATCCAAGTCTTCTCCCCTCCAACTTCATTTCATTTATTTGAAATAAAGACATTAAGAGAGCTATTTGGAATTTATGCACAACAAAAGTAACTATCGATTAAGGAATTCAAGCTGAGTCTAAGACTCTAAAATATGGTTTTGAATCACTTGTTTTCCCATTGCAAACTATTTGATGAGATTGTTTGAACAAGTTTGCCTCTCTCTTCATTGTAGCACATCATTTAATCCATTCCCATATCAAGGCATAGTTTGGACCATAGTTTGCATAACCGGTTGGAGCAAGTACTCGCCAAGGGCCCATTTTGGGTAACCGGTGGTTATTCGATAGAGATGGTTGAATAACTGACAAAGGCAAAAAAATACTTAAATTTATCAAAAAAACATTTTTTTTTAGAAATTGCAAAAGCGAAATAAATGAAATGAATTTGTAAAACATAGGGAAAGTGTTTTCTATTAGATTTGAATACAAAGTACAAAATTGCATAACCATGCGTATAAAACAGAGTCACAAACTACAACGATACTTATAGACTTATAGTCTTATACAAGATTCTACAAAACTACAAGTACAAATCACAATAATCTATAATTTTCTCTTCCCTGCTCTCTGAAAAACTAAGGGAGACTGAGAAACTCTAGTCCTCCCACTCGGCTGCCCTGCCTCGCTCTATCTAGAAGACTGCATCGGCCCCTGTGGCTCCACCTCTGCCTCTGCCTCATCTTCAAGGATGTCCTCCAATCCAATCTCTCCTCCTGCTTCAGCTGTGCCCTCCATAGCTTGCCTCTCGAAATCAACAATCTCCTCCTCTGTGAACATGGGGGCCTCTTGTGCAATTCAATCGTAGTAGGGATCGATTTCATCTAGATCGATAGGCTTCTCTGATGTGTTCTCCAACTTCTTTATGCAAAGTCGAAGGTTGTATTGCACAAATATCAAGTCATTGAGGCGTTGTTGACTCAACTTGTTGCGCTTCTTTGTGTGAATGGAGTCAAACAAACTCCAATTACGCTCACATCCAGAAGCGCTACAAGGTTGAGATAAAATCCTGAGGGCTAGCCTTTGAAGATTAGGGGTATTTCCACCCCAATCTTTTCACCACGACCCTACAAACAAGATATTCAAAACTGCGTATTTACAATGTATTTGCAACATTTTTGCAATGTTTCACATCAAAACCACATACAGACAATGTTCTGGACTGTTCTTGCATACAGGCAGCATGGGAGATAACTGCCAAGTAACCGCCGGTCTAAAAAAATTTGCAATTTTTTTTTTTCTAGTGGTCTTGTGTGGTGGTTATTGCCACAACAAACAACTGACAAGTAACCAACCAACCGGTGATTATGCCATCTATGGTTTGGACCCCACTAAATCCCAAATAATCATTAAGGATGCTCGACAACAGTCTTCCAACGTCCTTTGTTGCTTTGCAAACTTAAGAAAGGCCTTTGACAATGTAACTAGACACTTGTTCCGAAGGTTACATGTATTTGAATTTCAAAGCTCTTTATTGCTTCTATTATGAGCCTCTAATAAATAGTTGTTGGCCAATGTCAGATAACAAACTCTCGAACCATTTCCAGAGTAATATTTGTTGTCAAATAGGAGTGCCCTCTCTTGTCAAGTATCTTTAAAATCTACATTGATGAGCTTGAATAATTCGTTTGAGAACAAACTCATGCAAACGGTTTCTTCTCTAATGATGTGCTCATCCTCACTCGCTCTCCCAAGAGTTTATAGAGACACTTGTATACTCTCACTATAATATTCCAAATCGGAATATTTTACATTAATTTGATTTTATCGAAAATCCTTTTTAAAATAATATTTTTATAAATATAAATATTGCATTTAAAATAATAAATTAAATAAAGTATAAGTCCTCAAGGGTTTTTGTCCTTGGGTGAGATGACAAGGGTTTTCGTCCTTGCACCTAATTTTACATTTAAGGGTTTTCGTCCTTAATTGTCATTGTAAAGCATTACACTTGTACAAGGTTTTAATGTTTAATACATGAATGATTGAATGCTTTCTTCCATATCAATGGCTAGTTATGTATATCTTCGAATCCTTCCATCAAAAAGACATGTCTTCTCCAAAGGTTTTTTCCCAATGTGTAACTCTTCCAAGGGTTGTGTCCGTCCATTAAATGACTGTTGTTTAATAAATAAATTAATTAATAACTGATTAAGTATTGTTGGCTGTAATGTGGCGCTGCTCTTTAATGCTGAATTCTTAATAAGAGTTTGGCGCTCCACTTGGATCATTTAAGGACTGCTGGCTTTGGCGCTTCCTTTTAGACAATTTTCCTTGCTGATTATATAACAGTGATCTGACTGCATAATGTTTAATTAGTGACTACTGTGTTTTGAGGCACTTTATTACAACTTGCGATCTCTTTAATTGCTGCAATTTCTTCTTGTTTATTGTTATGACTCTCTCCCATGTTGTGATGTCAATTATCTTAAATTGTGGCACTCCACTTTAAAATGTTGTGAGTTCATTTACTGACTGCAAATCAATGATTTGACTGTATATTAACGATTTGCTTGTGGTGGAGTTGTTGGTTGTGTTTAGTGATTTGATGGTCAAGGGTTGAATATGATTTAGTGAGTTAATTGAGGATGTTTGCAGCGATTTAATTGGGAATATTACACTCACATTTTTTGGATTAGTAAATTTGATAGAAGAATATATCGAGAATATGCATAGGTCACTAGGATATCATTCATAGTTTATCAACCCTAAAATGGCTTTCTATACTTATCATTTTCTACAGGTTGTTGATGGCAACCTCATCTACCTTGACTATATTCAGTGTTATTAGACTCGAAATTTTTCTTGAACAATCGAGAGTATGCTCTCACTATCACATATTGAGACTGACCACATCATATTCCTCAAGACTATAGGATCTATCACTTTTTCTCCCTTTAAGAGGCAGAGGAATCTTCAGGTTTCCTATCTACTATGAGATATGAGGGAGATATTATAGGTTATAAAAAGATTCAATAAGGTCACTTGCTACCTTTTTACGCTATCCTGGTGAAAGATGTTTGGCACTTTTACCTCCAAAAAATGGTCACCTTAGATTTCCTAGGGGGCTTCATCGATCCTATCCCAATTGTTGGTGATAAGATTCCATTACACTATACAATAACCTATAGGAAAGGAGATATGTCATTGAGACCATGTCCACCTTGGCCATCATCTACCAAGTTACATCCATCCTCCTTTTCTTGAGCTAAATGTGGTGGATATGTTGATCTTCAATGTAGATGGTCAACTACCTTGTGCACATTCAAAATCATGATGGATGGGCATTGCCATCTTTCTCTATTCTTCAAGAGGATCTTTGACCATGAATGCTAGGAAAGTTTTTGGATCTTATCAAAACATACATTTGATCTTTCATTATGGTGAATATGAAACTAATTCCTTCTCTAATTCTAATACAGGTTACAGCCAACTTTTCCCTCCAGTCATGGTCTATATCAACTATGCCTGCTTTATTTGCTTCAGCAATGAGTCTTCCTCTCACATGGTTAGCTGTCATGTTTTTAATACACGAAGTTGTCCTTTTTAACATGTTTAGAAATTAGTGGTTTTGGGTTCACCACGAACCTCCTCCTCCTCCCCTCCCCCCTCCTAGTTAGAGACTTATGTTGTCATTTTACCTTTTAGCTTACAGACTGTCTTCTCTTTTAGCTTTGGTCATCTAAGGACTAATTTATTTTCTTTCATTTTTTCTTTGAGACATTGGAGCTTATTTTTTATATTTATTATTTGCTATTGTCAATGGCTTTGCTTTGGAGTTCCATGGTCATTCATGAACAATATAATGTTACAAGAAGTTTCCAAAATGTGGGGGTTGGATCCCAAAACGTCTAGATATTTTCAAGAGACTTGGGGATGGGGAGAGCAGGTATTAAAAAAATCAAAATATAAGAATTATTTTTAACTTTTAATGACTAAATGCAAATAAACAATAAATTCAAGATGGAAGAATTATCGCACCATCATATATTATCATACAATTAAAAATAGTAAATACATTCAGTTATACTTCTAACTTTTCAATCTCACAATTTATCATTAATTGATAATTCAAAATGGAACAAAAATATTACAAAAATACAATGTGTTATTATCTCGCGTTTGAAATTTTGACATTCACAAATGAAACATTACATTGAAGCGATAGGTCTTAAGATTAGTATCATATATTGTGTATGTCCAAGAAAATCATAACATATAATTTAAATCCCAGATATAAAAATAATAATAGTTCTACAAACTGAATACCTAGTATCAGAGGAATAACTGTATTGCACAAAAGAAAAAGCCGCATGGATAAATCCTTGCTCATCTTGTGTTTGTGCTACTTCTGCTCTGTCCTCAACTTTCATGTGCTCCACATTTTGCTCAAGGCCAAACATAATATATCGCACTCAACCATAACATTATCATTTGTAAATGGTACCCATTCCCACGTATGATTTTCATTGAGAAAATAAAGTCCGTCATGGCAGTTTCTCAACCTGGTCTCCTCGAGATTCTTCATAGGTTTGGGGGTCAATCAACCCCATGACCTAAGAAGTAAAACCATACTCAGCATGTTGACTCCTAATAAATCCTTGATCATTGACATCCATATAACCCTTTGCCTCTTTAATGGCCTTCATGTCCCATTTTTTACAATAAGTCTCACCTATTCTGGTGTATTCCCCTGTATGAGGCTCCTCATCAAGAGAAACAACTTGCTAAGGCGAAAATGTAGGTGTAGAACATGGTTGTTCAGGTTTCTTATAGCTTCTTACAAATACATTTCTCCTCATAATAACATCATTAGCTTATGCATCATGCAGCTTAAAGGCATTCTATTTTCCATCATAGCAAATATATCTTTGCGGATATATCCATCAATTTTCCTCTCTTTTCATTAGAAATATGGGCATAATCATCACAACCAAACAATCTAATACAATATAAAGTATGTTTTCTACCACTCCATGCTTCTTCAAGAGTGACAAGTTTGACAGCTTTTGCAGGCATTCTATTCAAGATGTAGACTACAATGTCAAAAGTTTCAGCCCAAATTTTAAAATGCATGTTTCTAGCTAGAAGCATGCACCAAGCCATTTTTATTATGGTCCTATTCTTTCTTTTATCCACCATTTATATCTATAGAAAACAGTCAATTTCCCTGAAAAAAATATTCTCTCTAAAAAGTTAAAGATATACTAGTCATTGTTTACATATTCCTTCCCGTCATTTGTGGTAACACCCTGATCCACTTTCCAGTTTGATTTACATCAAGGCTCGCATTCTTTGAGCTTGTGAAACACTTCATCTTTATGCTCAAGGAAATACATCCAAATTCCTCTAGTGTAATTATCAATAAAGGGAAAGACAAACTTTACACCTACACAAACCATGTACATTTGTTGATAGAATTGATGGGTTCTCTATACACCAAATGAAGTTGTGTCTTCTCTCTCCATGTGCTTCCCTTTAAAACTTGTTCATGTCATGCTCAACATACAAACATCCTTCACAAGAACCATATTTTAGATAATATTTCGGAAACCATAAAACGGTATTCAATTTAACCTTCAAAGAAAGATTACAAAGGTTCATATGCTAATATTTCACAACACAATGTTATCGTATCATTAACATTTGCACAAATGAAATCTTTCCTTCTTCATCCAAGCATGTTGATGTGTGAATGCTACCAAACTTTTTATATTATATAGGTAACCATCCAAATTTGCACCTTGTCATTCTGGACGGTTATGGATTACCCATGACACATGCTCAGGAAACTCATTTCCAAATGAAACATGTAATTATCCTCAACAACTGCTTAGCTTGAGGCAACACAGCGCTTCCCTTGGAACAAAATATTAGCAAAGGTGTCTCAAAGTCAGTGTTTCCATATTCAAGTAAAAAGATGCATTAGGATCTTCTCTTCCCCTGAAACTTATGATTCTTTAAAGTGTGCAGCCATTGATGAAATAAAAACTAACATAGCACAACTAACATAATCAAGATAAGGAGATAAAGGAAATCAATAGGAAAATGGAAATTATGGAGGGTAAACAAGAGGCAACGTGGAACAAAATCAACAACATAGAAAAGCAGATGAGGGACATTCCCATAAAACTCAAAGATTATGAGAACAACCTAAGGGAACTTATAAAGGAAAGCAGAATAAAGATGGAGGAGGTTACCTCTAGCATTTGTGCTGCTGCTGTAAACATTGGAAAGAGAGCAAATGAGGAAATCAAAACTTTGGAGGGGCCTAGCAAGAGAACTAAACAAAGCTCAAGAAGGAAAGCAACGCAAGAGGGTTCAACGTAGGCGACTGCTGCTATCCAAGACACTGTTGTGAAAGGCAAGGAAGCAGTGAAGATGATATTGGAACTAGAAGAATAGTTCCTGGTTCTTATAGTTGGTTTTTCTAGTTGGCTGTGATATCTGGTCTTGGTATCTGGTTTTTTGAACTTTTTTACTATGGGGTTTCCAGGTCTCTGTAAAACTGGGGTTTATCTTTGGTCTTCTGTTTGTTAGCTTAAGGTCTTTGCTTTCCTGGTTTTTTACTTCGATGAAGTAGGTTTAAGGTTCTGCCTGTGGTCTTTACTGTTCTATCTTTCTCCTTTTGTTCAGGGTTTCGGGGCCCCTTCAAAACCTGTTTTTACCTTAATCTAAAACATAATCAAGATAAAATTGTCCAGTGATGCAAGTTTTATCCATGTCAACAACATAACATAACCAAGAATTCAAGAAAATATGAAACTACAAGAGCTTTTCATGTTGCATTAGCCTTCAATGTGAATTTTGTTACATTCAAAACATTAATTAAATTATAAAAACATATAAAATACTTCTACCTTTCCAATGTTATGAAAAGAGTAAATTTGAAGAAGTTGTAAACAAAAGTTGAATAAAATTGTGGTATCATTGGCTTCCAGAAATGCTACTTGCCCATCAACCCAGTCCACGACGAATTTAAGCAATATGTAAACAACCATAGACTGAAAATAAAAATGAAGTTAGCAAATGACCTGCAGGTTAAATCAACTGTACATAAAACTGCAAATTGTAATAATAGAAAAAGCTGCATTGTGTTGCCTTGTATGAATGAAACTATGAAGAAACCAAAAAATCGTTGGAATATTAAGAGTGGAAAAGCATGAATGGTGTGCACCTGATTTTTATAAACTTCTAGAAAAGTCAATAAAGAATTCATAACCGAAACACCCATCTCGAAAGTTGCTCTTTGATTTCGGGGCTCAGTAGCTATCGCTGCTCCTCTTAGACGCTCCACCAAGCAAGTAACCTGCACTACCAATCAGGGAGTCACAATTCTACACTCTCACACATCAGGCACATGGCTACCATTTATAACCATCTCATGGCCGAACACAATAAAAGATAAAAGCTTCTGATTACCAGGAAGATAACATCTGGCTTTTGAGCAAAGACATGCAGGTCACTCTTTTTTGACATATCAATCAGATATCTAGTGATCGGCCCCATTAGATCCCTCACATACCTAGAAAATAGAAATGTAAGTAAATAAAGTGCACATCATTACCTTACAGTTGATAAAATTCCTAACATAACGAAGCATGAAAATGACTGAATAAACTTACTGGTTGGTATTATCTGAGGTTCCCATGCCCGATGCTGAGCGGCAAAGAGACTCTGCAAGTGATCGCTGAGTAGAGAGGACAAATATAATCAAAGGATAAAGAATAGTTGTCAATGTAGCCACAAACATTTAAGGAAGAGAGTAATAGCAGAAAAAGAAATTGAAACAGTAAAGGAATTGAATTTTTAATCAGCCTCAAACATTTGAGGAAGAGGAAAGAAGGAAATATAATCAAAGACTTGCCATCCCTTACTTGAAGACGTGCCGGCAAGGAAAGCAGGGTCCTTTCATTTGCAAAGGCATTTGCAAATTCCTTCCATGGATCCTGCGAGTAAATAAATGTTACAAAATGAAAACAGAATGGAACCTGGTAGAATCTAGAATTCATTCTCAAGAAAATCATGATTACTTCCAGATTTACTTGTAACAGACTGGGAATAAAGAGGAAAGCTAACCAGTGTGACAAGATGGACACATATATTTCGGCGTCGAACCAAGGCACATAGTAACTTAAAACACACAATTTCCTGTAAATTTAGAGAAAATGGCATTATGGCTTAAGCAATAACATCTAATCTATAAGTGGCAGAGGCATTAGAATTTCAGTATCTGTAATAATATAAACCTCGTCAACAATAAGATAAATGTTTTGCAGTATATTCACAATGATAGGACTAGTGAACTCCATTGCTTATCACATAGCTGCAAGCACAAACGTTTAAGGAGTATCCAAATATGAAATGAAGAAATAAATATGTCAATACTAAAATATATCCTCCATGACACCTCCTTTACCATGTTCACATAACTTATTTGCTGATGAATTCACGGATTAATACATTGGTAAAGGATATGATTATGGACAAAATGATTACTGTATGCCACTAGTTCAAATACTTAAAAGCTAAAATTCTGGTTGGTGACAAACCTGAGAGATCAATTACCTTTTAATCAGTAAGCTGATTCATATACTCAAAAACACATGGTTCAAAACTTAAAAGTCACAAGTATCAACAAGCTACGATGTACAAACAACAAGATACCATGTACCCAGTCCTTATCAAAATCTAGCAATGTATCGAGGCTCCATATAGTAGTATGGTTATTTAACATTCCTACAATCTTCTTGGAACTTGATGATCATAAGTTGCTTTGTAGCCAAGAAATTAACAGTTGAGGGATACACAATAATGCTAACATGCGAAGTTATGGATGAATAATATGTGAAAGATTATTATGACTTAGGTTCAATGCCACATGCACTTGGCTTTCCAAGTTTAGGTTGTTTTTCTCTAATAATCCCAAAACTAAACACATCCCTTAAGTTATACCAGTAATGGATGATGCTACTGACATTGGATATCCTCCACCAGATTATCATGACTTCACAGTTTTAAAAAAAATAGCGTTATAGGGATAAGGGAATCGTATATCACATTATTATATGTTTCCAACATTTAGTTAGGGTTAATAGTCAAAAAGTAATGTCACAATTATTTATGTTCGTGGTAAGAGTCTCATGAAAGAACAAGGAAATGATTCTAGATCGAGTGTGCAGAGTGTCAATCCAATGGTTGCACTTGTTGGATCAATGCTCTTTCTCAGTGCATTGTTGATTTCAAAGTTATATTGTTTCATATGCAGGTGCTGTGAAATATTGGAGGACAATTGTTTTGAAGAAATAATTAATTAATTAGTATGAACAACAAGATACTATGAATTCATATTATGAAGATCTAACACCGTATTGAGGCTCCATATGGTAGTATGACTATTAAACATTCCTATAATATGCTTAATACTTGATGAACATTGGTAGCTTTGATTTAAAGAAATTAATAATCCACAAATACATAATAATGCCAATACGCAAAGTTATAGAAAAATAAACTCTAAAATTTAAAGAAATTAATACTCCAGAAATACATAATAATGCCAATAAGCAAAGTTCTTGGAAAAAAAAACTCTAAAATTCTGGCAAATGCCAAATGCACTCAGATTTCCAAGTTTAGGTTATTTTTTTTCCATGAAACCCAAAACCAAGCACATCCCTGAAGTTTTACCAGTAATGGGTGATGCTATTGGCTTTGGACATCCTATAGCAGATTATCGCAACTTCACAATTATATAGAGTGAACATGATAGGGATAAGGGAATCATATATCGCATGTTATTATAAGTTCCCAACATTTTAGTAGGGTTAATAGTCAAGAAATAATGTCACAATTTTTTTTTCATGGTAAGGATTTCATATAAAAAAAGAGAAAATGATTCGAAATCTCAAAAGTGTTTGGAGTGTCAATCAAACAGTTCCACCAAAGAATTGAGGCTGTCACAGTCCATGGCAATGGAAAGAATCTTTTGGTAAAACTGCATATAAGTTATTACCGTCAACATTTCGGATTACATCAGGTAATCCATCATCAGGATGTAGAGAACTACATCCTGATGATGGATTCCCTGATGTAATCCAAAACATTGACAGCAATAATATTATATGCAGTTTTACCAAAAGCTTCTTTCCAATAGTTGCACTTCTTGGATCAATGCTTTTCATCAGTGCATAGTTCATTTCAAAGTTCAATTTTTTCATGTGCAGGCACTGAAATATTAGAGGAAGATTGGAGAAATGATGAATTAATTAGTTATGTGCTGATCCACAAGAAGATAACTTCATAAAGATTCTGGAAACACCTGCCATCGTTACAACATTACCATGGTAATAGATTTTATCAAATCAATTCTTCTGTGCAAAGTTGGTTTTAGAGAGAGAGAGAGAGAGTTGAGAGAGTTGATATCCATGAATGACCAAAGTCAGTCAATGGCACTTGATATTACAATCAATATCATCAGCATGTGGGAGACAAAAAGGAGCTCCAATCCCAAAAGAGAGAGAAGACTGACAATCTAAAAGCTGAGAGTACAAAAAAGAGAAGAATCTGACCAGCTAGGGTGTGTAAACAATACGCATCACTACAGGTGGTCATGTATTTCAAATAATAAAGATAACCATGAGAGATTAAGATTTGTGGCTGATGGAGACCGTAGCAAGAGACAAATGTTGATCCTAATCTGTATCAGATGAAGGACCAACATCCCCATCAACCTTCATGAAAGAGCTAATACAAAATCTGATGATTTCCATCACACAATGGCTTGGACTGAGTGGACCTAGTTGGGAAATTGTGGGGACGCAAAGAATGTCTCCCAACAAATTTCCTAATATCCATGGCCGATGGTCCCCTAGCAGGAGAGAGGACAATGAAGAATGTTTGCCTTTTTTCTAGTCAATAAGACTTAAATTATTACTTGTATTAATCAGATCACCAACATAGACAACCAGATAATCCTATCTTGATTTTCACCTTTATATACAGAATGTTTCTGATTTACTCCACTAGAAATGTAAAAGCCATGAGTTTTTAACAAATCTTCATAAACCAAGATATGGGGGCTATATTAAGAGCTCTGTCTAATCTAAAAACTATGATCTCTTTTCCTTTTACTGCAAACACTGGCTGCTCCATATATACTTCTTCCAAATCATCAATCAAGAAAGCGCTTTTCATATCTGTTTGATGGGCTAGCCATCCATACTGCGCCACAATTGACAATATTGCTCTGATTGCAATCATTTAGGCAGTGTGTGTGAGCGTTTCTTCTATTCAATACCATAGTAGCCATGTTTTAAAAAAATTGAAAACAAGGGGTTTAAAAAAAGTGAAATATGCTTGAGAAAAAACAAATTCATGAAAAAAAAAAAGAAAAAAAACGATATATAGAATTCTTCCCAAGCAAGTCTCCCAAAGCAAGTAGATCATCTTTCATATAGAACTTTCAATTTAGGGTCAATTAAGGATATAGAGAGTGTGTCAACGTATTACCCACTTCAAAAAACAAGGTTTTAATATGTATGGCCCAATAAAACAAGAAAACATGGTTTTTTTCCAATATGGAGGTATTTTGCTAATACAGTTGTTACCTTCCACATGTTCAAATCCTTTCACCTCAATTTTATGCTTTGTAAACACACCTGTCCAATTTATACATTTTTTTACAAACCTGCTTCCACTTGACTAGCTTGTTTCTTGCAGTAGCACAACTAGCTTCCATGTGTTTCTCATCAAAGCATCAAATTCTACTTGCATAGCATCCCTCCAAATCTGCTATGCATTGGCTTTAGTAAATAACTTGGCTCACAATAGGATGCAGTAATAATCATTAGCGCAAGATTTTACTACATTTTGGGAAGCCCTTCTTTTTTACTTCCTTTTCCATGTTCATTTGTGTGCAATTCTTCCACATTCATTTAATACTGCTCTCGTCTTTTCCACTCAATTTGATAGTTCAAGTGGAGTTAGTGGTGGTTGCTCAGTTTCTTCCGTTTCTTCTCTTCTCCTTTTGTATGTAATAAGAGTTTGAGCAAACCAAATGTTGTGTGCTTTGTAATGGGATGTCTGGCTGTGTTTCAATATTTTTTTGTGCAAATTTCCAAGAGGCTTCTTCATCTCTATCAGACAGATTCATTTTCGTTGAAAAGGGCATCTCTTCTAATGGCACCTTTTCGTTATCAGCAGCATATAGTTTGTGGACCTTGGACATCAAATTATAACCAATGCAATCATGACGTTTGCGTCCATTTTTATGCCTTGTTTCATAACAAGTATGATCTTAGGGTGTGAAATTGAAAGCTCAAATATTTTTCTCAGCTGCAGCATTCATCCACACTAGCTTTCTGAAATATCCCTTTTAGGGCGGATTAAAAAATTAGGGAATTTTAATGAAACCCTAAGGTGAAAGTACAAAATTCTCAAAATGATCCATAAAACATTATAGGAAAAAATACAATCCATATAGAAACCCTCAAACAATTAAGACTCAATTTATTTCAAGAGTAGAATCCATACAACTTCAAACCTGATTTTTTTATAAAATATTTTCAGGCTGTAAATTAATTAATTTACAGCGGATCATACCAATGCAATTTCAACCATAATTGACCAACCAGCTGAAAAATTGATGTTGTATCAAACACGAAACAGCCTTGGGCAAGCTCAAGATGAAACCACACACTAAGCAGCCCTCAAAACCAGCTCCCAAAGGTGATGTCAGCCCTCCGAAGAATGACATCAGCATGCCAAAGAGCCCTGCAACAAGTTGACAGCCCAAAACAGGCCTCTAGCTGATGCACCAAATAAAAAACTGATGCTTTAGCCTGTGTTCAATGACTTTTCACTCAATTGTGACCCTTGAATGAAGCCACCAGCAGAAGTTGAGAGTTTTCATCCCCAAGATTTGATTGTTGAAGAGGGTTTTCGTCCTCAATAGCTGAAAGTAGAAGCAAAATTGCTCAACTCACAAAATCAAGTGATAAATGAATCATAGCTCCCACAAATGAACCCCTCCATCTTCTTTTACACTTTGTCCCCAACTCAATCTCCAAAGCAGGGCGCCCCAAGTGGAAGGTTATTTACTATAATTCATAAAGTGACTTTTTAATTTCTAATTAAGCGTTGGCTTACTCCAATTAGAAAAATCCCCTTTAATTTAAATTTAAACATATGTTGCCGAAAATAAGTTACGTTTTAGCTAACTTAGCTCACCAGAACCATGTTTGCCTTCTCGTCCCCTTAGCTAGCGGGAAACCACAGAATAGGCTAAGGGTCTTCATACAGCACTAATCCTAAGAAGGAGACATTACAGCTTCTTCAATAGCCATAATTATGTATTGCTTTCGCAGCACTGTATTGCAAATGAATCAAATAGTGTGCTTTTGTCAAGAATTCATGTCCTAACTATGCATTTTCAACATACAATGGGGGCAATCTCCATGACTATCCAATACTTCTTCCCTACAACACCACTTTGTTATGGTGTGTAGGAGTTGTAGTTTTCCCACAAATGGCTTCTTGCTGGCTAAAATAATGGATTCATTCCATTTATCTATTTGGAGAGTGATTTGTCAATTGTGTGGAGATTCCACTAACAATTCATCTACAAAAATCTTATACTTAAATACTAGCAACTTGATTATTATACTTCTTGTTTGTGTCAATTTCCCTCGCAAACAAACATCAAAGGTGCTAGAACTGAGTCGGGATAATGCTGAACAAATTAAAGGAAACAAAACCATATAAGAAAACAAGCAATCTACTGAATGTAGCACAACAAAACAAAATTGCAAAATAAGACACATGTTACCCTAGAGAAACTCAAATTGAGAAAACTCCAGAAAAGTGAAGTAAGTCCTCTTGCCACTATCTCTTTCTCAGGTACATAAGTATTGCCTTCATGAGGCCTTTATGAACATCTTTTACAATACAACAATGCTAAACACTTGTATACTAATCTACACTTGTTAACACACTCCATTACACACACACACAACACAACTCCGAACACCAAAACACAATCAAGAACACTTGCTAGGAGAACACTACTGAGTACATGGATGAATCATTGCTTAACTCAAGCCCAAACAACTACTCAACAATTGAATGTTTGATGCTTTTGCCTTCTATTTTAGTTACCATATATGCATCAAGGAAGAAACCCAAAATGGAGTTGAAATAAACACAAATTAGAAGAAGCATTTGCAACCGTTCCTCTACTTGTGTTATGATCAAGGGTGAAACCACTGCTTTGTATAGAGAAAAACTGTTGTGATGGTTATTTAACTGCCCCCTTCACGAATCGGCGATTTCCTCGCTGTACAACTGCCGCCTATAGGAACTTGAGGTTTTGTCACCTTCAATGAAACTTTGTCTTTCTTCATCATAAACCTACTGAAACCTTCACATCTAGTGTTAAGATTTAGTCCTCACATGTGGATTTAGTGCCCCACATTAGAATATTATTTTATTATTATGTGTGGGAAAATAGTGTTTAGAACAAATAATGTAAGTGATTTGTTAGAACAAGTTATGTAGAGTTTGTAGAAGATAGGATGGGTTGAATGAGAATCTCTAGGAGAGATAAGTGTGAGAGATTTGTGGGGATAAGAGATTAGTGTTTGACTCCTAGTTTGTAGGAGATACAGTATATTGTAATGTATTCCATTGAATAATAAGTTGAAGTTGATTGACCAATTATTTGTGTTGTGCACATACAAGCCTTTGGCTCTTTCATATTCTCCAATATGGAGTAATTTATATATTTGGTATCAAATTAGGTTCCCTATGGGCCTCTCTTTTACCCTCCATACAATAGTTTAAGCATCAAAATGGCTTAGTAGCTATGTAGTGCACCCCACATGCAAATGTCATTTTTGCCCATCCACTCTACTTGCACACTATCAACAAATTGTAGTGCAAATCACATGCACATTTATTGACATTCACCATTGACCTGCATTCTCTCTTCTTCCACCTTGTTCACTCCTGTCATTGTATACACTCCATTATGTCTATCAGAATGAGCTCCAAGAATACTGATCCGAGTGAATGCACTGATTCAATATGCTATGTGAGACGCGTATTGCACAAGACAATACTGAGCACACACATACACGCAACGGCAAGAAATGAACAAGAGGAATGAAACACCAATGATCCACACAATATTGCATTAAGAAATATGAAAGAGAACAGGTACATATATAGGTTTTAGGAGGAAAGATATAACCCATTCCAATGAATGTGGTATTAAACTTTTCAAATAACCAACATGACACTAAAGCCCCTAAGCAAACAATATGCAACCGTGTAGCCAAAACCCATGGGAAAAAAAGCATACACCAACACCCCCCCTAAGCACAGCTTAGGTAGGCAATGATACACAAAAAATGCAAAAAAATGGGTCCCGACAACAAGGCCTGATGAGGTACCCATGTATAGTGCGATCTCTCATAAAGTAGAGAAAAGGAGAAATCCCAATGGGAAAAACTCACCCCCAAAAGAGAAAATAAGAAGAGACTAAAAGACCCCCTAGAAGAAGATGCTGAAATAATCAATACTCCAAGTACATAGCGATGATCCCCAATATCCTACAAAACATGAAGTGTGCCTCCACACAAAAGAGAATGTGAATGCAGAATGTCACATGACGAATGTTGTAGTAGGACCCTCTATAACAAATGATGTCTCTTTCTTTCAGAAGAAAGAAACTATGAGTTGTCAAACTGCTGAATTCCCACTCAAGTGGAATGTGTAGGAATCACGATGTAGATCTCTGAAAAATGTTGAAATGCCTCCCTGCTAGTGCTTGAATGTGCCAAATTCTGATCAAATATCACAATATTAACTGTAGAAGATAGCAATGAAGGAGAAAAACCAGAGAAGATAGACATGGAACATTTGCTGAATGAATGTCCATGGGAAGAGGAGAGCAATGCTCAACAACTATCGAAACTGAAGACTGGTCTGCAAATGAAGCACTCAGATCTCCAAGATGAATGTCCTCAGGAACATATGAGTCGTCGATACTCTCAATTTGTATACTCATACTAGAAAGAGTAGACTCCTCCAAAGTGCAAGTCTATGAAGACTCTGAAAGAGCAACAATCGATACAAGAACGGAAGTAGAATTTGCGATAGGATAGTTGAGGTCTAGCAGAATCTCATCTTGTAGTGGAGGCTCGACAGAAGGAAGAGCACTGTCCACCATAGATGTGTCATCACAAAAAATAAAAGCAGGAGGTGAGAGTACAACTGTCTCTGAAGAGACAATAGGTAGTGGTGTGACATAAGTCTCAGTTGGATCTCCAAAAAGAATCTGAAAAGTGCTCCAAACAGTGGAGGGACACTCCGTGTGCTCTACACGGTGGTGCAAATCCCATGAAACATGCAACAAGTGACCATAGACACAGTCACAAGAGTTGGCCCAGTCATTGTATTGAGCTAGGTCAATAGGCTCAAGAATCTGTCCATATAAGAATGGAGTAAGTACCTGATCCATAAGTGAACGTTCCATATAAGCACGCCATGAAGCATAATTATCCTTTCCAAGAAGGATCACTGGAGACGAACCAACTCTCCTCAATAGAAATCTCTCAAGTGGAGTCGACATGACCACAATTGAGAGTAATAGTGCACGCTCTAGAGATGGACTTCGAACTACGCTAAAAATGAGTCCAATCAAGTGAGAGCAATTAGTATACAAGTGACAATGCACGCTCAAATGGATGTCAGGTTCTGTTGACAATGCATATAGGAATATAAGAGCAATCTGTGCAAGCAGTCACGAAATGGGCATAGGTAACAGTTACAAAAATTGAATGTGCGCACAAGAGAATGTAGGGCCCACAACAAATCTCCCAAGACAATCAACAGTGACCCCCTTATGCTTGCAATAACAAAGCACGCTCAAGGAATGAGCAATCTGTGCTTATGATTGAGTACCAGTGCACGCTCTAAGTATAGACATTGGAATTAATCGAAATGGGTCCACATAAGAGCAATCAGTGCATAAGTGAAAAAACACGTCTCAACGAATGGACGTCAAACTCAGCTGACAATGCGTCCATAAATGCGAGCAATCAGTGTAATATCCACTAAATTGGCACAAATGAAATGCAAACAAGCCAAGTAGGAGGACGTCGGATTCTGTCGATAATGCATCTGTATGAGAAATAAATATGTGAACTAGTTAGGTAGCCCCACAAAAAAAATTGGCACTTTATAATTCAGTGCGTTTTACAACTGCCACTTGTCAATGAAGTGGATTTGATCTTAGGGAATACAAATGCCAAAAAAGGCCACATAAAACAAAGTACAATTTTTTAATAAAACTAGATCAAATAGATTAGACCACTAAAAATTACAGAAAAAATCATGCACTTTAAAAAAAAATCATCAAAAAATGTTGACGTATGTGCCCGAACGAAGCTCTGGTAGGGTAAAAAATGAGGATTACTCAGCAACATCTGTGAAAATCTGCAATTTCTGGAAAAACCAAACACCAAAAACAAAAACAAATTGCACCAATGTGTATAGAGCGAAATTCTACCCCAAATAAAAAAATTGCTCCGAAAAAGAAGCTCGTATGACCAAGATATGGTCCTCCGAAGTTGACTGATCCAGAGCAGAATGCTCATCCGTGAAGGGGGCAGATTTTGCAAAAACAAACCTCTGCTAAATTTGGCATGACATTGCCAAATTTGGCGATGCCGACAAATCTAGAGGTATGCTAAAAAAATCCATCAAATTTGGGGAACCTCCAGCCAAATGTAGAACTCAACTAAATCTGGCAAAATTGCCAAATCTGGTGGCAAAGTTGGCAAAATTTGCAGAGAATATTCCAGAAAAATCACTGGATTAAATTTGATGGTCAAATGGCCATCACTGCTGCGATTTGACTTCCTCCAACTTCAATCTCTTGCCAAATGTGCCTCAGATATCAAAATTTGACGAAACGATAGTTGATCTATATAGATTTGGGCCTTCTGAACGCAATGGCGGGGTCAGATTTGGCTAAAAGTGGTTCAAAAAATGCTGGTACCTCCCGGATCTGGTAACCTTCTCCAAACTTCAAACCCTCATAAAAAATGCTTAAGAACTCCAAATCTGATCAAACAAAAGCTGATCTTGACTTTCTCGAGCCTTCCAGACTCGATGAAAAGGTCCTTAATGACTCAAGATGTAGCTAGCTATCTCATATGCCAAAAATCACTCCCTTTATATATATATATATATATATATATATATATGTATGTATATGTATATGTATATGTATATGTATATATGTATATGTATATATATATATATGTATATATATATGTATATATATATATATATGTATGTATGTATATATGTATGTATATATATATATATGTATATATTTTTTTTATTACAGACAAATCTTTGATAAAAGAGAAATTGATCAAAAATCAGATTTGATTTCTACAATTCCACAAATAAAATTGTTAGTGGCAAATCAAATAAAGCATCAGATTAAATCTAAATGCTAAGAAAGATTATGATGCCAACCTTCTGTAATAAAAATAGATCTGAAAAAAATTAAGCCCAAATCTAAAGCAAAAAAGGAGACAAATTCAATGAAAAATTTGCAAAATATACCTGACAATCCTCAGATCTCGATCAGCTCTGATACCATATCAGAATGAGCTCTAGGAATATTGGATCCGAGTGAATGCACTCATTCAATATGCTATGTGAGACGAGTATTTTACAAGACAATACTAAGCAAACCTTAACACAAAACTGCAAGAATGAACCAAAGAGAAATGAGACAGGAATGATCCACACAATATTCATTAAGAAATATGAAAGGGAATAGGTACATAAATAGGTTGGAGGAGGAAAGATATGACCCATTCCAGTGAATGTGGTATTAATTTTTTCAAATAACCAACATGACACTAAAGCCCCTAAGCAAGCAATATGCAACCGTGTAGCCAAAAACCGTGGGAAAAAAGGCATACACCAACAATGTCCATTGTTTGCATACCTAAAAATTGAATGTATGTTTAGCAGTTTTCTATGTGTTGGCTTTTTTGAAGGATCTAAGGAAGAAGAAGAAGAACAAAGAAAATCAGTCTTTGGGGTGCAACCACAAGCTCTGCATGAGTGCAACCCCTTTGTAACAAATTGGAGGATTTGCATTTGCAAAGTATTGCATGCTATCGCCAAGCTTGGTTGTATTTTAGCAGCTGGTCTATTTGGTGGAGAATGATATTCAATGAAGAGATTTATAATCTCATAGATAGCAGCTCATGAGACCCTTGCAACACTGTTTCCCATGGCTTCTACGAGCTACCTCACACTATTTACCATTATGTCCATGGGCTACCTCAACACTATTTACCATGGTGTCTATGGGCTACCCTTGCAACTCCATTATGTCCACTATTTGCATACCTAAAAATTGTATGTATGTATGTATGTATAGCAGTTTTTTGTGTGCTGGCTTTTTTGAAGGATCTAAGGAAGAAGAAGAACAAAGAAAATTAGGCTCTAGGGCGCAACCATGGGCTCTGCATGAGTGCAACCCCTTTGTAATAGATTGAAGGATTTGCATTTGCAAAGTATTGCATGCTATCGCTGAGTTTGGTCGTATTTTAGCAGCTGGTCTATTTGGTGGAGAATGATATTCAATGAAGAGATTTATATTCTCACCGGATGGAAGCTCACAAGACCCCTGCAACACTGTTTACCATGGTGTCTATGAGCTACCTCACACTGTCTCCTCACGTTGCACTCCACGGTGACCCCTCCAGCAGTCTCCAATGCGTCATCAAGCTTAGAACAGCTTGTGCACCTCTTGTTGTTCAACCATTGTCTCCTACATGAAGCTCGTCCTCCAAGCTCAATCGAACTCCACACGGTATTTCCCACCGCCTAGGATGTCTCCAACCCCTAAGGTCAATGCATTGAGATCTCAAGATCCTCGTCAAACCTCCTCAAAGATCCTGCTGCTCTTCCATTCCAACAGCGAAACCATGGAACAAAGCCCGCAGTAATTCTTATGTCTTTTGTTTGAGTTTTAGTTATTTAGGTTTTGAACCCATAGTTTTGAATTCCTCTGGTATTTTTAGTTGTTTTAAGGTTTTAATCCGTGGTTCTTTAAATTGGTAGGTGGTTTTGTATTAAACTTTTAGGTTTTAGTTTGTTTCAAAGTCTGTGGCATTTAGTAATTAATTTTTAGTGTTTTAAGTTTTTTAATATAGTTTTGTTTTTTGGTTTTTATATATATTTTTTCTAATGTTTTGTGATAGCCTATAAGTCATAGAGAGTTTTGTTATAAGTCTTGTTTCAAGACTTTTTTTTGTTATAGGTATGTTAAAAAGTAATATTTAGTATTATTTTTTAAATGTCATTTTAAATTGCCTAGTCTAAATAAGTCATTGTGTTGAGGTAATGTCAGTTGTGAATCGTTTTATTAGACGATGTTATTAAATTTTGTCTTTAGTTGTTTGTCACTTGTGTCTAGTGTCATCATTTTTTTTGGTGTTCTTTGTCTTTTGTCAAAAATCATCGAATTAGCTTATGAAGGTATGTTATATTTGCGCCTCGAAAATGATCTCTCTCGACGTATTTTACATAGATTTATTTAAGATGGGTATGCTAGTAGTATCTGTGCATATTGCATATTTATTTAACATATAATATGAAATGATGTTACTCAAAAGGCATTCAATATGAAACGATGTTATTCATTTACTTGGACAGCATAATTTGACCATCATGTCAGTCTCTACATCCTCATAATTTACCATGAGAATACATTGTATCCACCTTACAATTCCTTTGGCAAGTGTAAAGCATTTCCAAGTTATAGCTATATTTCCTTATGGTTGGAATAAAAGTTATCTTTACAATGAGATGAAAATCGAAGTTGATAAAAATCAATTTTCAACCAAGGAGAACAAGAATTAGGCTACAAGAATCAACTGCATAATATACCTGCAGATTTCCCTCTCCAGACCATGAGGTCAAGGCTGTGATGGCAACACGAACAAGAGTTGCAAGCAAAACTTTCCCTTGATTTTCATCTCCAATTACACTCAAAAATACTTTCCTTCCAAGCAATGTTTTATATTTCTTTTCACCATCCTCACCGAGAGAATAAGTTGGTCCCCTACCAACATCATGAGGCATTAAATATGTCCCAACCCACCTTGCAAGAAACCATACCACTGCCTGCATAAAAAAAAAACTTAGAAAACATGATCTTGAGAAACAAAGAACCGTAAGATAAAAAACAATGAAATACCAATTTTATAAGTGCATTTTCTATTGCAATAATATTTTTAGTATACATCTATTAGTCTACACAAACATTTGAAATGGATGTCAAAAGGCATATCATTCTCTAATATCATTATTCTATGTACAGAAACCAGGGTTGCATATTTATTCAACACCAAGGAAAATTGTATTTAGAAAATCTATATAATACTCAGCCTAGTGCAGATACATGTCCATTGTAAAGCGTCTCCTGCATTTCCAGGATAGAAGGGGGAAAATGAAAAAATAGCTCCCTACATCCTTCAAAGGCATGAAACAGCCCAAGTATGGTTTAGGGATGTCCTGAGGACGTCCTGTCCCTTTCTGAAAGACACATCCAAACATCCTCCAAGCCAATAGGTGACACCCAACAACATCAAAAAAGCTTAAAAAGAAACTAACTTTTTTCTTTGTTTTCCCAAGAAGGCTCACTTTTCCCTACATGCACATAATAAAAGCCTATCCGTACTTGCACCTCAAAATAATTAAAACCAAAAAGCGCACCTAAATCCAGGTACAGAAAATTGCAGAGAAAAAACACTATTTACTAATATATATTGAGAAATGTATGATGCTGATTACAATAAGAGAGGGTATTGACTATCTAGAATCTAGACACACCCTTATAATCAATGGTTGGTTAATATAGTTGTATAATAAATCGTCTCTACTTGAGATGTTTTTTCCTCAAAGCATAGGAAAAGGGGAATGTATAAACCATAGTTACCTAAGTCTTTGGAACTTTCAGGATTAGGGTTGAATGTTTTTGTAAAAATAAAAGATTTTTTTTTGGAGGGAGGGGTTTTGTTTTAAAATTAGAGCGTCAGAATTTTTTTAATTAAATAGATTAAAAAATGGAGGCATCCCCGTCAAGCCCTTGAAACATCCAGGACACCACCAAAATCTAGGGGATGCATCCCCACATAACACTGGTGTAGAGTGTTTTTCCAAGGATGCTGCTTCTTGGTAAATTCTTCCACTTGATTAAATAATCTGTGATCTATCTGAATATAAATTCCTAAATTCCTTGTACGCATTTCCAAGAATCCTTTAAGTTCAAACACTTGTCCCTCCTCTTCAAGGACAACTAATTTGGTTTGGACAGGTATGTGCATTCAGATTTTCTTCTTAAGGCCAGTTATATTTAAAATGTTATGAACACAACTGCTTCATGGCAAGTCCAACACAAAAAACTGACCCAAGTTTCTTGGAAATCAGGAATGGACTACAACTTTTGTGACAACGTTAAGTTTCTACCACTCTACTTCAAAGAAGTTTGCTTGTAACGTTGAAAATGAACAAAGACCCAATCAACTCTTGCAATCATCCCTCTAAAATCCATCTTATGTTGATCTGCTTGTTGCTTCAAGAATTTACAAGAAAATTCAAATTTTTCCATGAGGATGTCAATTATCTTCTAAGACTCCTCAAGTTAATTTTTTACTGTTGTTTCTTTCATATTAGTACCAAGGAAATCTTTAAGTTGCGGTGGTTCATACCCATAGAGGGAAATGAATAGAATCATCTTTTTTGACATATGGTAGGTAGCCATAGTATTATAGTACCATTCCACAAGATGCAACCTTTCAAACCATTGATTTTATTTACCAACAATAAAACATTGTAAACATTCTTCTAAACATTAGTTTACAATCTTTGTCTAGCCATTTGGTTGCATAGGGTATGAAAACTCATGGTCAAAAATATTCCCATTTGTAAACACAATTCCTTCCATAAATTGCTTGCAAAAAGAGCATCACAATAGCAGACAATTTATGAAACCTATGTCATTTGTTAATGTTTTTCACATAACTTCTAGCATGTCCTTTTGTTAGGGACATCCTTGAAGACCCTTAGCCTCAACCCATTTTCTGGGGACTAAGGGAAAAGAAAGAAAAGAAAGGGAAATAAGTGGTTTTGAATGAATACATGTAAAAGGTACTTTATGTTATAAGAGCCACTTAAAGTGGGGCCCTTTAAGGGTCATGAGCGCCACTTGACTGAAGTAAGAATTTTAAAAGCAATCTTCCTTATGATTTGAATGTATGTTTCACTCCCTTTTAGGCATGCCCCTTGGGGGGAGTTGTATAAAAGCAAAGGAAGGTTTCATTTGGATGTTTGTTGAATTTGATATTGAATCTTATGCTCAAGTATATCAAGCTTGAACAAGTGACTTGAGGACGAAACCCTTCAAGTGCACAAAGGAGTTTGGGGATGAAACCCTTCAATATTCCATCTAGGGCAGCTCTACACAAGGGCTGTAATTGCACTTCAGAATTGATATTTGTTGAATTACACCCTCTACTAGAGTGGTGACTCGCCTTGGCAAGTGGATTGAGCATTGGGGAGTGGTGGCTTGCTTTTGGAGGTCATTTCCGATGTGTTTAAAGGTTTTTGAGGGTGGCGACTTGCCTTGAGGCATTGAAGACCCCATCAAATTGCTGAGCTACACTTGTAAACCCTCTCCTAGAGTTTGTGATTTTATTTGGAATTTATTGCAGCTAGGCGACTTGCCTAATGGGGATTTTGAGGGCAGATTCATGCCCTAGATCAGATCTGTAATTTCTTAATAATTATTCCAATTGGACGCTTGTATTTTGAAACTCGTTGTGGGGGCTTGTGAGGCTATTTGAAGGTCAAATAATATTAATAATATTTTGCATATTACTTCAATTGGGCGACCCCCTTGGGAAGCCATTTGGAAGTGTTTTAGTGGCCATTCAAGGCCTAATTTGCACTCTGAAATTTTATATATTTTTTTCCAATAATTTACTATTATTTTTCCAACAATTACACATTGGAAATATTCAGTTATTGAGTCGTCTGGTGGCTCAGATTTATCGTACAATTTTGCTAATTTTCAAAATTATTTGAATGATATTTTAATGATGATTTGACCACTTGCAGCAGTCTGATTTTATTGGCAGTAGTGAGGGTCATGAAAGTTCGGAATTAATAAATTCTTGATAGAGTTTGCTTGATAACCCCATTTGATCCATTTGTCCCAAATTGGGGGCATTACAATGGTATCAGAGCCAATTTTTTGGCCAACTGTGGGGTGAAAATAAGAACAAGGGAAGAGGCCATGGAAGAAATGGAGAAAGAGAGGCTCTACAAAGCAGGGAAGAAATTAGAGCATCCATATCAACAGGTGGGTGATCTAATTAACATATTAGAATAAATAGAAGGTGGCTTATCCAAGGTAGATCAGTCACAATATGAGGCAATGGAAGGGGCAGTGCAGCCCTCAAGGATTTGTTTGCTCCAACACCAAATTTTGAGGCACAACAATAAGGAGGTAAGACTTTTGGCCACTAGTTGTATTAGTGAAATTACAAGACTAACTGCTCCCAAGGCTCCTTACAACAGTAAAATCATGAGGGAGATATTTTAGTTGATTGTAGAGAGTTTCCAAGGCCTAGAGGGTAGCAAGGGACACTCTTTGGCTAGGAGGGTGACCATTTTGGAGACTCTGGCATTTATCAAGTCATGTAATTTGATGTTGGACTCGGAATGTGATACACTTATTGTTGAATGTTTCAATATTTCCTTACAATTGCTTGTAAGAATCCTACCGAAAATGTTGTAACTCCTATGCAGAGAATCATGACTGTGACTCTCAATGAAAGTGATCTTTCGAGCCATTATTATCTATCTTGTTGACAAGTTTGAGACAAGAAGAGAATAATTTTCATGTTGCACGTGCTATTTGAAAATGTTGTAAAAATTTGTGAGAAAAAATTAAGGGCTTATTTGATAGTGGAGCATGTAGAAGAATAAGAATTAGAGATTCTGGAGCAACAAGAAGAGTTTTTGGAGCAGCAAGAAGATTTGTTTCAGCTAAGTAAAGGACAGCCAATGATTGAATTTTCTGAGATAAGAACCAGAAATTCAAGGGCAGCCTAGTGAAGATTTCCAACAAGCTATGGAGCAACCAATGGGGTTGCAAAAGGTAGACACTAAGGGGAGAGTAACAGAAAAATCAGAATTTCCCAAGGTGAAACAAGAAGTTGTTCAACAACTTCATGAGCAATCAAAAGAACAAGAGAAAGAGGAAGTTAAAGAAGAAGAAGAATCCATTTTGCATATTGGGGAAGAAAAATCAATTTTTTATATAGGTAAACAATTGGGTTATCTTATTGATAAGTGCTCATTGTTTTCACTTCATGCTTGGGTCTTTCAATGTTTTGATCCTAAAACTTGTGCTAACAATAAGGTGGAGTTGAAGGGCACTCAATGGGGAAGAAAATTCTTATAAGTGAATCCTAGGGATAAGCATGACAAGCTTCCAACATGGATGTGGGATCCGGGTGAGCCTTACAAGCATACTTTTATCATTGTGTTATGTTGTGAAACAAAGGATAAAGCTTGGATTATCATGGAAAGGGGTATAAGTAAGAAGTATCATGATCCAAGGATCAAAGGATGGTTTGTAAGTAGCACATTAACTACTGTTTTTCCCATTTTCAGTTTGCTTTCCATCAAGTTTCTTGTTGCCATGGCGAGTATTGGCCCTCAGAAGGTGTGGCTCTTACACCTCAACACCATGGGAGTGGCTCACACATGTATGAGTGGATTTCCATCCACTATCAGGGGAAGATTGAAGAGGGAAATAACTTGCTACAGCCATGTCAAGAATGACATGAACATATCTTTTGAAATCTAGGTGAAAGAGAGTTGTAAGGAAGAATCACGGCATCAAGAAGGGATGCATTTCATGATCATAGAGCTTAATAAGATGATCAAAAAGGTGTTATTAAACACCCTTGTTTTTACTAATATGTTTGTTCCATGTGTATTTTCAATAGAGGAACCGGTTGCAATGGCCATAAAGAGTGCAAGGAATGTTATGATTTCCGTACATGAGCAACCAATTGAGCATGGTAGAAACCACCCAACTTCATGGTTGGAATGCTTGGTGAATTCCGAAAATGATGAAGGTGAAAGAGTAGAAAGAGGTAGGCAATCTCAAATAATGGAACACTAAGAAAATTATGAGATCTTGGCATATTACAGCCCTTCACAAAAACTGGAGATGCATGTGCCAAATCTGATTTTTTGTGCTCAGAATTTGCTGAGTTCGTAAATAAAATACAGCCACCTATTGAGGACATAAACTTGGATTTTGTGAGCATATTACAGCCCAAGAAAGGTATTGAAAGTAATCTCACAAGGTCCAATTTTTTTCACTCGTAAAATTCTAAGTTGATGATGCAAATGCAGCAGTATCATGAGGACACAAATTCTGATTTTTTTGACTGGTTATAGCCCAGAACAAGTTCTGGAAATACTCATGATTTGGAGCACTTCTTGCATAGCAAAGGTTGGGAAAGCACATGTAAGGTACAACACTCTTTCGTGGATGAATTTGAATGTTTGTTGGACTTATTTTGTGATGCATACATGCTTGAAGATGTTGACAAATGGCAGCAAGTGGAAGAATAAATGACACACATAAGGAGATCCATGCATGATTGCTTATATATCCATGACATTCCTTTACAAGGTATGCTCTCAAATTGGTTTGAGGTTTTTTTCTCTTTGCAAGTGGGGAGGCTACAATTTTGGTTTAGGTAAAGTTTGACATGGGATATAAAAGACCCTAACAAGTATTGGAATGCATACCATGGGAGCACACCCACCCTAGCGCACTTTCAAAAGGGAATTTTCATAAGGGGCATCATTGTCATACATTTCAGTTTGATTCATTTCTGCAACCCTAGCCCTTTTTGCATAATGTTTGAACTCACAATGGCTTCCTTGAAAAGTATGGAGATGAAGGGCTCATTGGAGGTCAACTTGGTAATGAATAAGTTGACATTTTGGAGCAATCGCCTAGCTATACATCACAATCACCTAGCTATACATCACAATCACAACCCACATATCCACATATTCATTCCTGTTGATGAGGTAATTTCTTCTTGGATGAAGGAACAAGTTTCCATGGCTTCACCATGGAAAAATCCAACTCATGAGAGGACCATGTTGAAGAGTTTGGGGCATGAGATGAGGCATATTAACAACTGTTTTGAGTTGCATTGGGCAACATATGTTTGGGGCAGCAAGTTGTTTGAAAGAAGAAGCGGTTGGAAGGCTATTTATGAAGATGAGAAGCACTTGTGGCTTCTTAGCAACAACAGGTACATGAATGGCAGTTGCATATGGGGGCATGAGAGGCCTATAGAAGATTGTTATGGCGTTTATGACACTTGGGGTAGCCCTCAAATCACAGGTACAAGGGGAGGTTTTGGATTGAGGTTTTCCTTCTTTGGGAAACATTTACAGGTAGACATTGCATAATAAGGTATGTTGGGAAACCCCTTTGGATATGGCAATTAAGGACAAGCAATTTTGGGCCGGGAGGATTGTCATGTCCCTCTTTTGTTGGGACATCCTTGAAGACCTTTAGCCTTAACCCATTTCCTAGGGGCTAAGGGAAAAGAAAGAAAGGGAAATAAATGGTTTTGAATGAATACATGTAAAAGGTACTTTATGTTATAAGAGCCACTTAAGTTGGAACCTTTTAAGAGTCATGAGCGCCACTTGACTGAAGCAAGAGTTTTAAAAACAATCTTTCTTATGGTTTGAATATATGTTTCCCTCCCTTTCGGGTGTGACCCTTGGGGGGAGTTGTATAAAAGCAGAAGAAGGTTTCATTTGGATGTATGTTGAATTTAATATTAAATCTTATGCTCAAGTATGTCAAGCTTGAACAAGTGATTTGAGGACGAAACCTTTCAAGTGCACAAGGAGTTTGGGGATGAAACCCCCCATTCTTCCATCTAGGGAAGCTCTACACAAGGGCTGTAATTGTGTTTCAAAATTGATATTTGTTGAATCACACCCTATCCTAGGGTGGCGACTTGCCTTGGCAAGTAGATTGAGCATATTGAGGAGTGGTGGCTTGCTTTTGCAAGTCAGTTCTGAAGTGTTTAAGGGTCTTTGAGGGTGGCAACTTGCCTTAAGGTATTGAAAACCCCATCAAAGGGCTAAGCTACACTTGTAAACCCTCTCATTGGGTTTGTGATTTTATTTGAAATTTATTACAGCTAGGCGACTTGTCTATTGAGGGTTTTGAGGGCAGATTCAAGCCCTAGATCAGATCTATAATTTCTTAATAATTATTCTAGCTGGGCGCTTGTATTTTGAAACTCGTTGTGAGGGCTTGTGAGGCTATTTGAAGGCCAAATAATATTAATAATATTCTGCATATTACTTCAATTGGGCAGCCCCCTTGGGAAGCCATTTGGAAGGGTTTTAGTGGCCATTCATGGCCTAATTTGCAATCTGAAGTTTTACATATTTTTTTCCAATAATTTATTATTATTTTTCCATCAATTACTCATTGGAAATATTCCGCTATTAAGTCGTTTGGTGGCAGGGATTTATTGTACAATTTTCCTGATTTTCAAAATTATTTGAATGATATTTTAGTGGCGATTTGGCCACTTGCAGCAGTCTAATTTTATTGGCAGCAGTAAGGGTTTCATGAAAATTTAGAATTACTAAATTCTTGCCAGGGTTTGCTTGATAACCCCAGTGGTCCATTTGTCTCAAATTGGGGACATTACAACTTCAACCATCTTCAATGTATCGCATGGTCTCTTCATTGCCATAAATGATTGTCTTTAAATCCATGGAATTCTTTTTCCATTTCTAATAGGGATGTTTAACAACAAATCCTAGACACAATTTGACTCACTTGTCATTCTTTGATACACAACGCACTCTCCAACATACTTTTTTACATTAGTCTCTAGAGACAGTTTGTTTATATATCCTCTATGGAGACAGACTAACTCACTTTTCATTCTTTGAAATGTGCAACTTGTTCTCGAACAACTGAAATTGAGTACATGTTTTCTTCTTCTTTATGAGGTACTACATCTACAACACTATCTTTCCCCTTTTTATACAAAAGTTTGAATTTTCTCTATCAACTTTGTTGTTTCATGAATAAGGTCTACTTTTGGGACAAATAATTGAAGCTACCATTCTCTATCTTGACAAGAAATTTACCACCCAATAAATATTGCCTTTGCTTGGCCAAAGCATACGGAATGGAAAGCATTTCCTAATTACTACGTTGTTTAGATACGTGTAATGTCCCCTTCTCAAACCTGATCTCACAGTGACCGTTGGCCTAGTTCTGGAAACCCGTAGGCTATTCGAAAGGTGCAAATTAGGGTTTCCTATTTTTTAGGATGTCCTTGCTCGGAGTTTTGCTGGCAGATTCTTTCTGGGTTTTTCGAGAGCTTCACAGGGGTATGTTTGTTTCGGCTTTCTGAGCATTTCCAGGAATTTACTATTTTTAGTAAATTCTATTTTTGGCAGCTAGCAGGTTTGTCTCAAGGAATTAACTTTCCCTTTCAGTTGACTCATTCAGTTTCGGCTTCAGAATGCGGTCTTGGAGAAATAAGTTATTTCACTTAAAAATAACATTATATTTTAACGTTATGACCTTGGCCTAGTCGCATAACTTAATGTTATTTTAAAAAAAGGTGGACTTGAAGGGGGGGCGCCATCATTGCATGGAAAAAGGCGCCACTTTTGGAGATAAGGCTTCAAGGGAGGCCAACTGAAGCCTATAAAGAAAGCATTGGGTTCTCATTTCATCATCTTGGTCTACTACATGGTTATGCTGCCGCTTTGGCTCTGGAATTGCTTTGGGGAATGAAGGCCTCATAGCTAGGGCATCGCTTCATGCTTGGAAGACAGCATCTAGTGGTGATTCAGTCTTTGATATTTGTATTTAGTTGTGTATTGATCCCATTTATTTCATTGTTAGTTTATTTGGTATATTAGTGTTTTCAGTTATTGTATTTTGTATAAGGCAGATCTATGTTTTTATTCATAAATCAGAAAATACAAAAAAAAGGTTATGGGTATTAGTTCAATATTTTTGGCTAGGCTTCGGTGCCCCTATCCTCAAATTTATAGAATTTTTAAAGCTTGCAATTAATTTCTAGAGCAAATCACCCTATTCAGCTGGGACGCCCCTTTGGGCTGCATTGGAATCCGTGTAACAACTCTTGGATGCAGATTGGGTCTAATTTTTGATGCTAACTTGGGCGCCATCTTAAGGAAGAGACTTTGCAACAGAAATCAGCAAGATTGAATAAGTTTTGGGTGAGTTATGAACATCTGAAGAATTTAATAGGTTGCTGGTTTTTCTTCTTTCTAAGAGCAAATTGTATTCAAAACTGAAATTATTATATTGCTCTTGAATCTTTCATTGTTGGGCATGACTATCCATGATATGGATAATATTCTATGATGTAATGCTAATCTTTCTACTTCTGACGACATTGGCATACAGATCCTTCGTATTTTGTAAAGCTGACAGTAGTACTGGCAGCCATTCTTTACTTGTTCAAATCTGATTACAAAAGTTCAGTTTCTAATAAATTTATTATATTAGTTTATAGCTCCGCCCTATGGTAGCTACTTTCCCTATTGGGGTTAGCAAGCACATTCTGGGTGTAGAGCTCCGCCCTATGGTAGCTACTTTCCCTCTGGGGTTAGCAAGCACATGTTGGGTGTGGAGTAGTTTCATTCTTCAGTATTTCCCATTAAAGCATTGTTAGTAATTTCACTCCGTCATATGGTCGCCCCTTACTCCGCTTTGGATTGGGAAGCACATACTTGACATAGAGTTCCTGTGTTTTGTAATTTACTCCGTCTTATGGTCGCCCCTTACTCCGCCTTGGATTGGGTAGCACATACTGGACGTCGAGTTCCATTTCTAGCATTTAGAGTTGTTTCAGTACGTTTGAGTTTATCTTCTAACCTTAACGGTATTTACTTGTAATGTTGAAATCCAATAACTAAAAATTTCAAAAAAATTGGCTCGGGTTATTTCAGTGGTATCAGAGCCACGTATCCTGCCATCCTGTGAGCAAACCATCTATGAGTGACAGAGAAAAGAGATATATTGCAAGAGAAGATAAGAAAATTGCAAAACAGTTCCAGTGGTATCAGGTTCCCGAAGGTCAGACAACTTCAGAAGTCTTGAGGGCTCATTGGGAGTCTTCTCAAGAAATAGATATGGCAGAAGGTGAGAGATCAGTCGGGGGTAACGAGAGGTTTACCAACACTAGAAATGATAGTGGGAAGGGTAGAGAGAGATCACTAAGTCCCGAAAAGAGATCTGAAAAGAAGATGGATGCCTTGATGGATATGGTATCCCTCATGTTGGGGAAAGTGGGTCAGAACCCAACTCTCCAGAACAATTTCGGATATAGAGGAGAGCCTAGTGCCTCTAATCAAATTGATGGAAGTGTTGTTCAGCGTATTTCAAACAACACTTACATTTCGTCAAGGCCCTTCAAACCCACCTTCGTAGCACCAGTAAACACCCAACCTGATCCTGAAGAGAATTCTTCATTTGTGGAACAATTGAGATGTGGCCATGCGGAGTATGATTCTCTCCCTGATGACATCAAAATGGACATGTCCTATAATGAATTTATAGATCATAAGAGAAAGAGTAAGGGACAAGGGAGAAATTATGACCAAAGAAGAACTCCAGCACAAGGAGACTTGCATCAAGCTATCAACAAGGTTTTGCTTTCCCACTTTGATGGAAGTGATAATAATTCTGCTCGTGCTTGGATTCAGAAACTAGACAACTATTTGGCTCTTAGGCCAATGGCTGAAGAAGACGCGATTAAATTCGCTACGCTACACCTAGATGGGGTGGCGCATGAGTGGTGGTACCATGGCCTAGTCACCTTGGGTCATGGGTCAATCACTAGCTACGATGAATTCACCAATAGACTCATTGAGAGGTTCGAGAAGAAGGACCCAGAAGTGCATTTTAGGGAGTTGGCGCAGTTGAAGCAGTATGGCACTGTTGATGCCTACATAGCTGAGTTTCAAAGACTTTCAGTTATGGTCACTGGAATCACTGAGAGAAGATTAGTGATCTTATTTAGCGAAGGTTTGATGGAGCCACTCAAGGGATGGATCAAAGCTTTTCATCCACCATCCTTACAAGAAGCCATGAAAAGAGCTAGAAACATGGAGTGGGCTGCTCCCAAAGCAAAGTTCCATTCCAAACCATCATTTCACAAGAAGGATAGAGGGAAAAGGTTTCATCAAAAGCCTTACCAAAAGGAGTTTAAACAGCAGAAACCTCTTGGCACAAGATTGGATCCTGAAACTATCAATGAACTCCGAAGAAAGGGGTTATGTTTCCGATGTAGAGATAAATGGTCTCCAGAACATGTTTGCCCAGAGTCAAATTTCACCAGATTGAGTATTATTCAGCTGGTGAGAGTAACTCTGATTTTTCAGACCAGCAGTCTGATCTTGAAGATAGTGAAGTGGAAAGAGCTCCGGAAGAGTCTGAAAGTGAAAAAGAAAGTGATGGTACGTTGGCTCAACTTTCGAACTTCCAAAAGAATGAGTCTTTCAAAATTCATGGGACGATCAAAGCGCAGCGTATAGTTGCTTTAATTGATACTGGAGCAACCCATAACTTCATTGATGAAGCTGTGGTGGCAAAGAAGGAGTTGCAAACAAAAGATTTTGAAGGGTTCAAAGTTATGGTTGCTGATGGGTTCCACATCTCTTGTACCAAAAGGGTTCCCAACATGTCAATGCAATTGGGCAATTACAAAGTCAAAGATGACTTCTATGTGGTTAATATTGGAGATACGGATGCTGTCCTTGGCATTCAGTGGCTGCGATCTCTTGGAGAGATCTCTTTAAATCTGCAAACCATGGAACTCAAGTTTCAATCCGATGGAAAGAAGGTGGTGTTGAGAGGGATGTCAAATGGTGGCCCTCGGATTGTGTCATTCAAAAGGATGGCAAGGTTGATACGTCATGACCAAGTGGACTGGGCTGCGGAATGCATGGTTCTTCCAGCTAGTCCTGCTGAAACGAAAATAGAGTATCCTCTTGATATTCAATCTTTACTCACCAAGAAGAGTAAAGTGTTTGCTAATTTACCTCCTGGACCACCTCCTGATAGAGGTTCAGAACACATCATTGAGCTCAAGGAAGGAGCAAAACCGGTGATCATAACTCCATATCGGTATCCGAAGAGGCAAAAGGACGAGATCGAGAAAAATATTCAAGAACTCTTGAAGATGGGTTTCATACGCCTAAGCAAGAGCCCCTTTGCTTCTGCAATGGTTCTTGTGAAGAAGAAGGATGGTACCATGCGCATGTGTGGATTATCGTGCTTTGAATCAAAGCACCATCAAAAACAGATATCCCATACCCAGGATAGATGAGCTCATTGATGAGCTACATGGTGCCAAGTTCTTCTCAAAGATTGATCTGAGATCGAGATACCATCAGATTCGAATGAGGGGATCGAATGTGGAGAAGACAGCTTTCAGATGTCACTATGGCCATTTCGAATTCTTAGTCATGCCATTTGGGTTGACTAACGCTCCGGCTACCTTTCAGTCTTGCATGAATCGTATTTTTCAGAGTCATTTAAGGAGGTTTGTGTTAATATTTTTTGATGACATTCTGATTTACAGCAAGACTTGGGGAGATCATCTTAAGCACTTGGAGGAAGTGCTTAGTATCATGGAATCTGAGAGCTTGTTTGCAAAAGCTTCCAAATGTGAATTTGGGATGACGGAGTTACTATACCTTGGCCACATAGTCAGTGCTGAGGGAGTGAAGGTGGACCCAGAGAAGATCAAAGCAGTAGTTGATTGGCCACCTCCTGAGAGCTTAACTCAGTTGAAAGGTTTTTTGGGTCTTTGTGGATTTTATCGGAGATTCGTAAAGGGGTATTCACAGAATGTTGCTCCCCTTACTGATCTCACCAAAAAGAGAGCCTTTGTTTGGTCAGAAAAGGCTCAAATTGTTTTTGACAAGTTCAAGAAGATCATGAGCTCGTGTCCGGTTTTGGCAATACCGGATTTCTCCAAGCCATTCGAGCTGCAATGTGATGCATCAGGTGAAGGAGTGGGGGCTGTCCTGATGCAAGATAAACACCCTATCGTGTTTGAGAGCAGAAAATTACGAGGTGTTGAAAGGACATATTCAATCTATGACAAAGAAATGCTTGCTATTATGCATGCATTAGCCAAGTTCAGGCAGTACTTGGTGGGGAACAAGTTCGTGGTTAAGACTGACCACAATAGCCTCAAGCATTTCATGCACCAGAAAGATCTAAATGAGAGGCAACAGAAATGGGTGAGTAAGCTTCAAGCTTACGACTTTGACATTGAATATGTAAAAGGAAAAAATAATATCGTGGCCGATGCTCTCTCCAGGGACCTCATCTTAGCTCATTGTGTGAGCTTACTGCAGATTGGAGACATGTTGCTTGCTGATTATGCTAAAAATCAGTTCGCAACCAGCATTCTTGAGGGTACTTTTCATGATGAAAGGTACAAGATGGTTGAGGGATTGATACATTATAAGGGAAGAATCTTTCTGGTGGCTGATTCTAAGCTGAAGAAGAAGATTCTTTTGACTTTTCATGATATTCCAGTTGCTGGTCACCAAGGTTTTTTCAAGACATATAGGCAGATCCGAGAAAGGTTTTCTTGGAAGGGATTGAAAGGGGAGGTACAACGCTACATTCAGGAGTGTCCTGTTTGTCAAGCGAATAAAAATGAGCATACATTACCGGCCGGTTCACTGCAACCACTCCCTATTCCCAATCAAAAATGGGAAAGTATCTCGATGGACTTCATCACAAGGTTGCGCAAGGCCCAAGGGAAGGATTGCATCTATGTAGTGGTGGATCGGCTAACCAAATTTGCTCACTTCTTCGCCATTACCAGCACTTTTTCTGCAGCCCAAGTTGCAGATCTGTTTTTTCGAGAAGTGTTTGGGCTGCATGGATTGCCAAAGAACATCGTGAGTGATAGGGACAGCAAGTTCCTAAGTAAGTTTTGGCAAGAAGTCTTCAGAATGAGTGGCACTGTGCTCACCCCAAGCACTAGCTACCATCCCCAAACAGATGGGCAAACTGAAGTGGTGAACAAGTGGTTGGAAGGCTACTTGAGAAATTATGTGTCAGAACAGCAGAGAACTTGGGTCAAGTGGCTGCATATAGGTGACTACTGCTACAACTCTTACTTTTCATATGTCAATTAAGATGTCTCCTTTCTTGGCACTTTATGGGTATGAGGCACCTAGTTTTGCAGATTTGGTGTTTGGTGACAGCAAAGCACCCCTAGCCAAGGATTTGTTGCAGCATAGTCAGGACATAATGAAATCTTTGAAGGATAATTTGCAGATTGCACAAAATCAGCAAAAGTTGTATGCGGATCAGAGGCGGGTTGAGCGTTCTTTCGAAGTTGGGGATATGGTCTATCTTCAATTACAACCATATAGACAGTCTACTCTCAAGAAGCGTGGAGCTGAGAAGCTCAAACCTCGCTTCTATGGGCCCTTTAGGGTCAACAGAAAAGTTGGAGAAGTAGCTTATGAATTAGAGTAACCTTCTGATAGCAGAATGCATAACGTCTTCCACGTGTCTCGCCTCAAGAAGGCACTTGGACATAATGTGATTGCTTCATCACAGTTGCCACCTTTGGATGAAGACGGACAGTTGGCTCTAATTCCAGAGGAGATACTTGATGTCCGAGAACGTTCTTTGAGGAAAAGAACCATCAGAGAATACTTGGTAAAGTGGAAGGACCTACCTATGGAGGATGCAACTTGGGAAAATGATGAGATATTGCAGCATCCTAGTTTGCGATTGCTTGAGGACAAGCAATTTTGGAAAGGGCGGACTGTAATGTCCCCTTCTCAAACCTGATCTCACAGTGACCGTTGGCCTAGTTCTGGAAACCCGTAGGCTATTCGAAAGGTGCAAATTAGGGTTTCCTATTTTTTAGGATGTCCTTGCTCGGAGTTTTGCTGGCAGATTCTTTCTGGGTTTTTCGAGAGCTTCGCGGGGGTATGTTTGTTTCGGCTTTCTGAGCATTTCCAGAAATTTACTATTTTTAGTAAATTCTATTTTTGGCAGCTAGCAGGTTTGTCTCAAGGAATTAACTTTCCCTTTCAGTTGACTCATTCAGTTTCGGCTTCAGAATGCGGTCTTGGAGAAATAAGTTATTTCACTTAAAAATAACATTATATTTTAATGTTATGACCTTGGCCTAGTCGCATAACTTAATGTTATTTTAAAAAAAGGTGGACTTGAAGGGGGGGCGCCATCATTGCATGGAAAAGGGCACCACTTTTGGAGATAAGGCTTCAAAGGAGGCCAACTGAAGCCTATAAAAGAAAGCATTGGGTTCTCATTTCATCATCTTGGTCTACTACATGGTTATGCTGCCGCTTTGGCTCTGGAATTGCTTCGGGGAATGAAGGCCTCATAGCTAGGGCATCGCTTCATGCTTGCAAGACAGCATCTAGTGGTATTTCAGTCTTTGATATTTGTATTTAGTTGTGTATTGATCCCAGTTATTTCATTGTTAGTTTATTTGGTATATTAGTGTTTTCAGTTATTGTATTCTGTATAACGCAGATCTATGTCTTTATTCATAAATCAGAAAATACAAAAAAAAGGTTATGGGTATTAGTTCAATATTTTTGGCTAGGCTTCGGCGCCCCTATCCTCAAATTTATAGAATTTTTAAAGCTTGCAATTAATTTCTAGAGCAAATCACCCTATTCAGCTGGGACGCCCCTTTGGGCTGCATTGGAATCCGTGTAACAATTTTTGGATGCAGATTGGGTCTGATTTTTGATGCTAACTTGGGCGCCATCTTAAGGAAGAGACTGCAACAGAAATCAGCAAGATTGAACAAGTTTTGGGTGAGTTATGAACATCTGAAGAATTTAATAGGTTGCTGGTTTTTCTTCTTTCTAAGAGCAAATTGTATTCAAAACTGAAATTATTATATTGCTCTTGAATCTTTCATTGTTGGGCATGACTATCCATGATATGAATAATATTCTATGATGTAATACTAATCTTTCTACTTCTGACGACATTGGCATACAGATCCTTCTTATTTTGTAACGCTGACAGCAGTACTGGCAGCCATTCTTTACTTGTTCAAATCTGATTAGAAAAGTTCAGTTTCTAATAAATTTATTGTATTAGTTTATAGCTCCGCCCTATGGTAGCTATTTTCCCTATTGGGGTTAGCAAGCACATTCTGGGTGTAGAGCTCCGCCCTATGGTAGCTACTTTCCCTTCTGGGGTTAGCAAGCACATGCTGGGTGTAGAGTAGTTTCATTCTTCAGTATTTCCCATTAAAGCATTGTTAGTAATTTCACTCCGTCATATGGTCGCCCCTTACTCCACTTTGGATTGGGAAGCACATACTTGACGTAGAGTTCCTGTGTTTTGTAATTTACTCCGTCTTATGGTCGCCCCTTACTCCGCCTTGGATTGGGTAGCACATACTGGACGTCGAGTTCCATTTCTAGCATTTAGAGTTGTTTCAGTACGTTTGGGTTTATCTTCTAACCTTAACGGTATTTACTTGTAATGTTGAAATCCAATAACTAAAAATTTCAAAAAAATTGGCTCAGGATATTTCAATACGGGTACGGGTACGATTCGGGTACGCGGGTACGTCATTTTTCAAAAACCTTGATTTGGATACGTCGTGGGTACGTCTCTATATATATATTTTAAAATATATATATATATATATATATATATATGCATATTACTCAATTTTTTTGTAAAACACTTGAAAATAGTAAATACATAGTGTTTGTTCATTCATTGCTTCAAATTTCAAAATGTTCAAAGTATACATTGCAAAGACATTGTAGAAAATTTAAATTAAAAATTTAAAATAAATTTAAATTTAAAAAAAAATTAAAATTAAAAATATTAAAAATAAAATTTAAATACTACTTAAGTAAACTGTAAATTTAAAATAAAATATAAATTATAATATTAAAAATTTAAAAATGTAAAAACTAAATAGTATTTAATTTAAATTTTTAATATTATATTTTGTTTTATTTTTAATAGTTATATTGAATATTCTATTAACTGAAAAATTTAAAATTAATTTATTAAATATTAAATACAAATTTAAAAAAATTAAACCTAAATAGTAAATAATAAATGGAAAAAAAAAAATTAACATACCTGGGTCTTGGAGCAAATGCAGTCCTCCCAAGAAGGCGCGGCTTCACTCCACACTATCTTCACCTGCAGGCTGCAAACTGTCTTCTGAGCTTCTCCTCTTCACTGTCTTCCGCGGCACACTGTCTTCTCCTCTTCACGATGTCACGTTTTCACCTGCAAACTGCCGCTGCGAAGCGCAAATGGTCGCGATTTTTTTTTTGGTGTGTTTTGCAGAAGGGACGCACGTGTTTTATAGGTTTCTCTACGTTTTCGGTTTTCGCGTTTAGGGTTTTTTACATGTTTAGGGTTTTTCTTGGCGCGTTTTCTTTCTTTTTTTTTCCGCAACAGTGGCCGGAAAATGTCGGGGACGCCCCGGAGTCGTCCCGGAGGCTCCCGCCGGCTTGCCGGACGTTTCGGGCACGCCGACGGGCACCTCCAGGTGTCCCCGGGACGTCCCCGTGCTGGAGGCGCCTCCGAACATGGATAGCTACTTTTCTTTTACTTAACACAAATTTCAAAATTTATCGCGAGGCAATATTGGCATTATTGAAATTTTAATCCCACATCTAGAAGCATCAAATTAACGACTTTGAAAATTTAGGTGAGGCTAGCACCAAATTTGACAATAATGCTTCATTTATTTTTAAAAGACTTTGCTCTACTTCTTTCCTCCATAAAAATAACTCTTTAGTAAATTTGCTAGTGGAATCGCTATGTGGGCATATTTCTTAATAGAGCACCGATAATAACCAGCCAAACCAAACAATGTTATTAACTTGGAGACATTAATAGGCACTATTCATTCAACTAATTTTTTGATCTTTGCAAGATTTTCCTTAACTCCTTTTTAAATCATATGGTCCCCTCTATCCACAAAGCTACATTTAGACTTTTTTACAAAATTATTAGATTCTTCCACTATAGAAAGTACTTGGTCATCTCAAATCTGCCACGATTCAAAGGTAAGGATGAAATATTTGTTGAGTTGGATCAGGTTCTCAAAATATGCTCATTTCATTTACTGAGTGGTCTTAACATTGTGAAGTTAGACTTCCAAAACATTTTAAGTTACATGGGATCCCTCAGTGCATCGTTTGTGATAGGTCCCTAAATATTCCAAAGTGATGGAGGAGCATCCCTGGTTCCCAAAGTTATCCTGAACTTGATGGAGCTTTGAACAACTTTCATAAGGATTAAGTAACATTAAAAGAAGATTCCAACAAGAAACGTAAGAATTTGCTCTCCGCAAAGCTTAATTTAAGCTTTGCAAGCCTATAGGGCTTCACAAGTCTAACAAAAGCCTTGCAAGCCTATAGAGTTTCCCAAGATTGAAAAAAGCTTCAAAAGACTACATAGCTCCACAAGCATATGGAAACTACACAAAGGTGAAAGAACTTTGCAAGCCACCCAAAGGAAGGTATACTACAAATCCCATTCTCATGGACCATCTTCAGTACTCCAGAATCCCATCTAAAGGTCTTTGGTTCCTCCAAGATCATCAATCCACCTCCACCGATACCGCACACCCTTCTATAATTGGGCAACATCATCAAGGTAGTTTGGATGTGGTACCATCCATGTAAACACTAAACCTTATGTGGTCTCTGCCAATTGAAACTCTTATCACATGGTACTGTCACGTACTAATATCATTTCTACCTTCGTGCCAAGTGTTTACATTGAGTGGATCCCTTCAAAAAGGCATTTCTTTATCTTGGACACTACAAGAAGCAATGCCACCTACCACTCAGATGCATTCCTTACAAGAATAAGAGATCCGTAAAGTCTTGGAACCATTGGACCTTGTTGTCCAGTGTTTTAGCACAAACACAGTGGGGTGATATACCCTCCCATTTTAAACCTATATAAACTAGACTAGGTACAGGTTAACAAAACCTACTAAAGACATGGAAAACATAAGACTAAACTAGAGAGAAACTAATCTAAAACACATGCCAAAATCCTATTTCATAGACTTTGTGATTGTAAGGAAATAATTAGCATGTGAAAGATGGGCTCAAAAGGCTTAAGAAGTTCCTAGCCAAAAGTGCACATGAATTAGGAGGAATTGCACCAATTCAATACAAAGTGTAGTTATGGATGTGCTAATCAAGAAAGATGAGGCTGAATATGAACAAATGTCTGCACGCATATTCGAGGAGAAAGACAAGGCTACACGACAAAAGAGAATGGATGAAGCAAAGGCATTCCAAGATGCAGTAACACAAAGGTGCATAGGAATAGAAAAATCCTTTGATCAATGTTAAAGGAAAACCATGGAAGAAGAGATGGTCATACACAAGGAATGGGTAGAACAAAGGAAGGAGTACAAATAGAATATGAATATAATCCTTCAGATTTGGAGAACTTGGAGAGTTTAATCACATCTCAGCAAGAAATGAGTAAAGTGGTAGTCACAACAGCTCAACATTGGACTCAATTTGAACAAGAATTGTAGGCAAACGTTCTAGAAGTTTTGATTGCATGTGATGGAGAAAAAGCAAAAAAGTAATAATGGTCCAAACTTGTCAAGGGACAGACAAAATATTTAGTGTATGGGAATGCTCACCCTAAAGTTGCACACAAGGTGAAGGACTGGATTTTGGCTAAGTATAATAATATGCAAAAGAATGCAAACATAAAATAAAGGACATCTACGCAAGGTTAAGACTACTGTTCAAAAGTGGTACATAAGGAAGTTCTCGACAGAAAGACAAGTGGCGAGACCCCAAGGAGATAGGGCCCGCAAATGATCCACGAGATGGTGTTTTAGTGAGCACATGGGATGACCCTAGGAATCTTCTAGGTCCATCAAAAACATATCCATCTAGATCCAGTTGTCATGACTCATGAGTATGTCAGTGGGAGAAACCTACTAATAGACATGCCGACCTATCATTTGTACACACAAAGTTGATGTACACACTTTGAAAACCATAGAGATTAATGAATATAGTGCAAGGTTTTGGAATGTATTGTAATGCGTAGAGAGTGTTAGGTTGTAGCTTGGATGCATATTTTTGTACCCTGTAAAGAATGCATACATTTATGTAATGATGATGAATATAACGGAATTGTGTTTCATACTTACATTATGTGTTTGATTCACACTTAAAGGAATATGTTAGGGTTTGATCATGGATGTTTGGCTAGGGTGGATTAGTTATTGTTATGTTGTGTGTTGATCTTCATTTACCTTCTAATGGTAGGGTTCCCAATGATCTCTCTCTTTATACCTCAGGTGAGTGCTTTTACTTGATTCAAGTGATATGTCAGTGCAAAAGTGTCTTATTTGTTGAGGCTAGCTTAGGTAGCATAGAAATTTTGATGTGCGGTAAAACTAGTGCAACATCAAGATTTCTACTACAAAACGAAGGAGCACTTAGATTGATACAAATATCCAAGGAGATATCTCAATGCACCATTCAAGCAAAAGAAGAGGCTGATGAGGAAAAAGAAAAGAGGTTGTATGATAGTCAAATTGGAAAAAACACTCAACTAAGTGTTGGAGCCAAAAATGTGCGCACTGAACCATGTAGAGCTCATTGAAAAGGAAAGGTTGGACACCTAGGGAGTCATAGATGTTAGTGAAAAAGAGTCGATGTATAAAGTGGGAGTAGGGATTAGAAAGATGTTGATCACATTGTCAACAGCCAAGCATCCCAATGAATAATTCCTTTCAGCAAAGAAGATGGAGGAAACAAAAGCGAAGTGGGATGATCACGAGGAGTTAATCAACTTGGTTAATTCACTCAAGGATAAGACCAATGTAGCAAGCCATATTTTTGACAGATTTCAGTACAAGAGAACATTTGTGGATGTGCTAATCAAGAAAGATGAGGCTGAATATGACCAAATGTTTGCACGCATATTCGAGGAGAAAGACAAGGCTACACGACAAAAGAGAATGGATGAAGCAAAGGCATTCCAAGATGCAGTAACACAAAGGTGCATAGGAATAGAAAAATCCTTTGATCAATGTTAAAGGAAAACCATGGAAGAAGAGATGGTCATACACAAGGAATGGGAAGAACACAGGAAGGAGTACAAATGGAATATGAATACAATCCTTCAGATTTGGAGAACTTCGAGAGTTTAATCTCATCTCAGCAAGAAATGAGTAAAGTGGTAGTCACAACAGCTCAACATTGGACTCAATTTGAACAAGAATTGTAGGCAAACGTTCTAGAGGTTTTGATTGCATGTGATGGAGAAAAAGCAAAAAGGTAATAATGGTCCAAACTTGTCAGGGGACAGACAAGATCTTTAGTGTATGGGAATGCTCACCCTAAAGTTGCACACAAGGTGAAGGACTGGATTTTGGCTAAGTATAATAATATGCGAAAGAATGCAAACATAAAATAAAGGACATCTACGCAAGGTTAAGACTACTGTTCAAAAGTGGTACATAAGGAAGTTCTCGACAGAAAGACAAGTGGCAAGACCCCAAGGAGATAGGGCCCGCAAATGATCCACGAGATGGTGTTTTAGTGAGCACATGGGATGACCCAAGGAATCTTCTAGGTCCATCAAAAATATATCCATCTAGATCCAGTTGTCATGACTCATGAGTATGTCAATGGGAGAAACCTACTAATAAACATGCCGACCTATAATTTGTACACACAAAGTTGATGTACACACTTTGAAAACCATAGAGATTAATGAATATAGTGCAAGGTTTTGGAATGTATTTTGTGGCTTGGATGCATATTTTTGTACCCTGTAAAGAATGCATACATTTATGTAATGATGATGAATATAACGGAATTGTGTTTCATACTTGCATTATGTGTTTGATTCACGCTTAAAGGAATATGTTAGGGTTTGATCATGGATGTTTGGCTAGGGTGGATTAGTTATTGTTATGTTGTGTGTTGATCTTCATTTACCTTCGAATGGTAGGGTTCCCAATGATCTCTCTCTTTATACCTCAGGTGAGTGCTTTTACTTGATTCAAGTGATATGTCAGTGCAAAAGTGTCTTATTTGTTAAGGCTAGCTTAGGTAGCATAGAACTCTTGATGTGCGGTAAAACTAGTGGAACATCAAGATTTCTACTACAAAACGAAGGAGCACTTAGATTGATACAAATATCCAAGGAGATATCTCAATGCACCATTCAAGCAAAAGAAGAGGCTGATGAGGAAAAAGAAAAGAGGTTGTATGATAGTCAAATTGGAAAAAACACTCAACTAAGTGTTGGAGCCAAAAATGTGCACACTGAACCATGTAGAGCTCATTGAAAAGGAAAGGTTGGACACCTAGGGAGTCATAGATGTTAGTGAAAAAGAGTCGATGTATAAAGTGGGAGTAGGGATTAGAAAGATGTTTATCACATTGTCAACAGCCAAGCATCCCAATGAATAATTCCTTTCAGCAAAGAAGATGGAGGAAACAAAAGCGAAGTGGGAAGATCACAAGGAGTTAATCAACTTGGTTAATTCACTCAAGGATAAGACCAAAGTAGCAAGCCATATTTTTGACAGATTTCAGTACAAGAGAACATTTGTGGATGTGCTAATCAAGAAAGATGAGGTTGAATATGACCAAATGTTTGCACGCATATTCCAGGAGAAAGAGAAGGCTACACGACAAAAGAGAATGGATGAAGCAAAGGCATTCCAAGATGCAGTAACACAAAGGTGCATAGGAATAGAAAAATCCTTTGATCAATGTTAAAGGAAAACCATGGAAGAAGAGATGGTCATACACAAGGAATGGGTAGAACACAGGAAGGAGTACAAATAGAATGAATACAATCCTTCATATTTGGAGAACTTGGAGAGTTTAATCTCATCTCAGCAAGAAATTAGTAAAGTGGTACACACAGAGTTGATGTACACACTTTGAAAACCATAGAGATTAATGAATATAGTGCAAGGTTTTGGAATGTACTATAATGCATAGAGATTGTTAAATTGTAGCTTGGATGCATATTTTTGTAACCTGTAAATAATGTATACATTTATGTAATGATGATGAATATAATGGAATTGTGTTTTGTACTTGCATTATGTGTTTTATTCATGCTTAAAGGAATATGTTAGGGTTTGATCATGGATGTTTGGCTAGGGTGCGTTAGTTATTGTTATGTTGTGTTGATCTTCATTTACCTTCTAATAGTAGGGTTCTCAACGATCTCTCTCTTTATACCTTAGGTGAGTGCTTTTACGTTTTGTTCAAGTGATATGTTAGTGCAAAATTGTCTTATTTGTTGAGGCTAGCTTAGGTAGCATAGAACTCTTGATGTGCAGTAAAACTAGTACAACATCAAGATTTCTATCCAACTCACCATCACTTGGTATCGGAGTCAGTTGTATCCAACTTGATTGAGAGCAAGTTGAGAGAAGTCTTGCATAGTGAGTGTAGAAATGACTTGAGTTGAATCTGTGAAGAATCTGGTATTGTTGATGTTGAGAGCCACTGAGAGTATGTGATGGCACATAAGAGGAATACCTCTTGGAAGAGCAAGAAGAGCATCAAGAGTTGAAAATATACTAAATGTGTTGAGAGGACTACAAGCTATATTGGATGCTATGGAAACTGCACAACAAAGAGGAGTTGTTGCTAACATAAGTGAAGATGAAGAAGAAGCCTTGGAAGTTCATCTAAAAGAATTATAAGAAGAAATGTAAGTTAGATTATTGAAAACCATAGCCAAGATGGAAGGCAAGAAAAGGATGAACACCCTTAGCTACTCAGGAAGTTTGAACCCTAAAAATTTGATCAATAGGATCACAAAGTTGGGAAAATATTTTGATGATGAACAAATTGACGACCTCAAGAGGTTGAAGTTTGCATGTACAAAGTTGAAGGGACATGCATCCATATGGTGGGATCACATGTAGCTGGAAAGAGTCACAATTGGGAAAAATAAAATTAAGACTTGGGATAAAAGCTATATAATTTAAAGCAAAAGTATACGAGTGTAAAAGATTACACCGAGGAGTTATGCAAGCTGACCATCTAGGCAGGTCTTGTAGAAGATGAAGAAAAGACCTCAAGGTATGCAAATGGTCTCCGACTTTCCATACAAGATGAGTTTGAAATGATAAAATTACGTTCTACAGAAGACGCCTATCAATGTGCTTTGAAGGCTGAAATGAAGTTGTCCAAAAAACAAGGGTGAGGAAGAAGCAAGGCACATGGAATACAATCCTATGGAAGAGGCTAAACCTATGCAAAAATGGAGGATGAAGCAGACCCAGAGAGGTGATTATAATTCCTACAAAGGAAGAGGATATGGAAATAGAGGAAGCGGTAGAGGATTTAATGGCACATTTCAAATGTATAACAAAGCCTAGATATGCTCGTTCATGAAGGAAGAGTTAGCATATCTAGGCTTTGTTATTTCACAAGAAGGATTGAAGATGTACCCAAAAAAGTGCAAAGCAATATTGGAATGGCTTATGCCAAGGAATGCTACTTAGGTACAAAGCTTTCATGGCTTAACAAGTTTCTATAGGAAATTTATAAGAAACTTTAGTGGAGTGTGTGCAGCATTGACTATGTGCATGAAAAAGGATTTATTCAAGTGGACCTCCCAAGCTGCAAACAGTTTTGAGTTATTGAAGGTCACAAAGAAGCCTGTGTTAGCCTTGCCATATTTTGATGAAGTGTTCCAAATAGATTGTGATTCAAGCTGAAGAGCAATTGGTGAAATATTGAGAATCAGTAAGGAAGGCCAAGTGCATATCTTAGTGAGAAGTTGAATGAGGAAAAACAAATATATTCAATGGATGATCAAATGTTCTATGCTATAGTTCAAGCATTCAATAAGTGGAGGCATTATTCACTGCCCAAAGAATTAGTATTGTATACAAACCACTACACCTCAAAGTTTATAAACAAACAGACCAAATTGAACAAAAGGCATATGCAACAGAGTACCTGCAGAGTTATTCGTTTTTTTTTCAGCATATATTAAGTCCTACATTACCGGATACTGCTGTATAGGGTCCCGGATACGGATACGATACGGATCCGATATGGATACGGGTTCGATACACAGGGGGATATGGGCAGGATACGTCCTGCCCCCTGCGGATACATCCCCTGCCCGTATCCCTTGCGTATCCAGCAGTTTTTTTTTTATATTTTTGCAATTTCGCCTAATAAAAAGTGAAACACGAACTTCAAAAAACAATTAAAAACAAAATAAAGTATGAAAACCTATCTGCAGTTTCAATGGCTGGCTATGTTTTCAAAACGTGAGCCTCAATCAATTCATCTGTATCTTCTTTATTAGGGCTGTATACAACAGCTATGAAGGTTGCCAGAGCAAGTCAGCAAGTCTTCCAGTTATTGGATCATGATACAGCCTTGCCAAAATAAAGGAAATAAATGTCTATAACATGATCAAGATGAGGGAGAGGTTGAAATCAATAATGTCTTTTTTTTGCTTATCCTTTATGTCCCAAAATATGGTTCTCCAGGACTCTTTTTGTGCAGTACATACAGTAAGATCAGTTGCCCAGGTATAATTAATAATACAAAAGCTCAACTGGTGAATAAGCTCAAAGAAGAGAACAGGCCATAGCCTTAAGTTGATCTAATACCAGGGCATCTCATTGTAATCTTCACCAAACTGCAGATAGTGCATTTTCTTGTCTGTATTTTTGTCCATAGATTGTAACATTTGCACTATGTACTTGTTATAACTACCAAGACTAATCTAAGTTCAACAATTGAATAATATGATATGTGGCATTGAATTATTTGTATGTTTTGTGGTTATTTAACTTATACAGCAGCTGTAAAGGTTGCCAGAGCAAGTCAGCAAGTCTTCCAGTTATTGGATCGTGTTTCAGCCTTGCCAAAACAAAGTAAATAAATGTTTGTAACATGATCAAGATGAGGGAGAGGTTGAAATCAATTATGTCCTGTTTTGCTTATCCTTTATGTCCCAAAAATATGGTTCTCCAGGACTCTTTCTGTGTAGTACATATGGTGAGATCATTTGCACACGTATAATACAAAAGCTCAACTCGTGAATAAGCCCAAAGAAGAGAACAGGGCATACTCTTAAGTTTGATTTAACACCAGGTCATCTCATTGTAATCTTCACCAAACTGCACATAGGGGATTTTCTTTTGTCTTTATTTTTGTCCATACTGGTAAGTTGTAACATTTGCATTATGTACTTGTAATAATAAATAAAACTAATCTAAGTTTCGACAATTGAATATTATGATATTTGGCATTGAATTATTAGCATGTTTTGTGGTTTATTTAACTTATTATGTTTCTTCTATGCATAATATGTGGTTAATTTTGATTATATGTCTATATTTTTATATTTTTTAATTTTTTATATATATTTTTGTACAGCCGTATCCAGCCGTATCCAAAGCCCCTAAAAAAAAATTGCCGTATACCCGTATCCGATTCTCATACCCGTATCCGTACCCATACCCGTATCGGCAACTTAGATTATGTTGGTCAAATAAGGTAGCAGATGCCTTAAGTAGAAGAGTTATGTTGTTGAATACTATGTCAGTAGAGATGAGTGGATTGGATAACCTAAAGGAATTATATGAAGAAGATGCAGACTTAGCAGAAGTATTGAAGCATGCAAGGAACCATGAGTGGGTAGTAGAAAGCCATATGAGGATTACATTATCAACGAAGGTTTCTTGTTCATAAGGATCAATCAAGGCGAAGCTCATCAAGGAGTTACATGCTAGTGGATTAGCAAGCCACTTTGGAAGATATAAGACACTAGCATTGCTAGAGGACAAATACTATTGGCCAGATATGGTTAAGAATATTAGCAAGTATGTTGAGAGATGTAGAATATGTGAACTCACGGAGGGAACAAGTAGGAATAGCGTTTTGCATAAGTCATTGCCTTTACCACAAGGGCAATGGGAAGAGCTGAATATAAATTTTGTTCTTGGATTTCCGAGGGTGCAAAGAGGTAATGACTCCATAATTGTTGTGCTCATAGATGTTCCAAGATGTGTAACATCCCCCGATTTTGGACCCTTGATTTCAGTTTTGGAATAAGTGCTGGGGGCACAGTGATGTAATAATAAGCATAAGTTTTGACATTGGAATATTTGTATTGATTATTTTCAACTTACTTTCAGTTATGTTATAATGGCATCTATAAGTTACATGTGGATTTGATTGTCATGGGCTGACATTAGAAAGAACATTATTTATTTTTGTTATAATTCAGCAGCTTTATTTCGTTGCACGGTTACTTTTATGAATTATTATTTGAGCAGGTGCTGCTGATGTTTTGTGGATTGTTTACATGTACAATATGGGCCAATATGAAGTAGGCTTGTCTATGGAAGGGTACCCCTCAAAGGCAATGGTAAACCATTAAGAGTGAGATTGAGGTTTGACTAAACCCCTAGCAAACCACTCCTAGAGTTGCATGCATGTTTTTGTGTCACTATTTATTCAAGCCATGTTTTGATATTACGGCATGGTGACTTGTCACTATATCAACATTTTGCGATGAGATAACTATTGGTTATCTCAGGTTGCAATTGATCAATATGGTGATCCTCTTGCTATATCTTGAGTACAACAGTGAATCTAATTTAAATTTCAAGTGGACATTTCTGTTAAGGGGACTTCAATTGACAGTACTATAGTAAATAAAGCTTGGCAAAAAGGATATCAATAGTAAAGACCTTGATACTTAAGTTGTGAAGGTCATTTGAAATAGTATAATAGTTAAGTGAGCTTAACATTCAAGATGATTGTTAGGAAACATATCTGTTAAAAGTTATACAGTATATTTGCATATAAAATTCATTACAACCCTATGTTGTTTGGGTACGGGTATGGGAACGTTTCAGAAATGTCATTTTTCAAAAAGCTTGAATTGGAAATGCCGTGGAATTTTATTGTCTATCTATATATCTAGATGATTTATTATAGATTTGAATGTATTTGCAATGTCTACTTTGAACTTTTGAAGCAATGAAAGAATGAATACTATGTATTTTCATGTGTTTTACTAAAAAAATGAGTAATATGCATGGTTTATAAATATATACACCATGCATATTACTCATTTTTTTAGTAAAACACATGAAAATACATAGTATTCATTCTTTCATTGCTTCAAAAGTTCAAAGTAGACATTGCAAATACATTCAAATCTATAATAAATCATCTAGATCGCCCTCAAAATCATGAATGCCACTCCCACTATTTTTCAACATTCTCATTTACTGACATTTTCTCTCGCAGGGGCTCGCTGGGGCATTGAATCTCTCAAAGTGCAAGCCTTAAGGGGTGCACAAGGAATGGGGTGGGATCGGCTTGTGGCACTTTGAGATAGATGTTCTCATACTATTCTATCATACATACATCCTGTTGTCAACTAGGAGCTGCGCCCTGATTCGAAGACGTGCATGAAATGACTAGTCTTCTATCCGGCTGAAATAATGGGATCTTCTCACGAGGGTGGGTGCCTCAACGGTGAGAAGAACCTCTAGAGAAGGTTGGTTCCTATATGATGTATCAATTAGGATCTCTACTCTATGCTGCGGACTAACATGGAAAAGGGAGAAGGAAAACTTAAAGGTGAAATCCTACCTAAAGGGGTGATACACCAGAATTTTGATCCACTCAATTTGGAACCTTGAACACTGAACGAACAAGGGAAAAGGAAGACCTATGATTTCAATCAATCACTTAAGCATTAATTATTTCATGGAGAGGTTCAATCTAATGACCAAAATATGGGGGGAAACGATGGAGAGAGGTCTGATAAAAGACACTTTGCAGCCACCTAACATCCACTTTAGCTTTAGCAAAAGACATAAAGAACACTTTAACATGACCTGCACAAGGATAATCTAGCAACTAGGTATGAACCAAAATTTCGGAAGGGAGAGAAATCTACCACTTATGCAAATTGTTGAATGAAATATACACTATGCCAACGCTTGAAATTTGAAAGTACAGTCCTTCTATTGATCAAAGAGGTTAAACAACTCACCAATGGCAGAGTCTGGTCTAACCAAGAGAGAGATCGGATGATTTTTAATCAAGGCTGAAAGCCATTATATAGAGAATTACAAGAGGCCAAAGATTGGCGTTGAAAATTTGAAGAGAAGGATTCACTTCGGTTAACTCAAGGCTTACTTGGCCTTTCAATAAAATATGTTTTCTTTTGCCTTTGCATGAAGCTTCTTGCGCTTGAGGAAGTGAACTTGTCTTTGTTATGAATTGCCCGCCTCTCTTTGCATGGAAATCCACGCCAATGTTAATTTTAGAACTCTACGTGAGCTACTTGATGCCAAATTGGAACGTTGAAAACGCTGAGTTGGTCGTTTGATATGCTGAGTTGGTCGAAGAGATCATTCTCTTTTGCATGGAAAGCTCCTAGTGGATGCGGCGTTTAACAATTAGTAAACTCTAAATTTGAAAAAGTCAACTCAACATTCGAATTCAGAACTCCGGTTGAAGCTGAGTTGGACCCTCGAATGCCTGAGATGATCTGGAGACGAGCAAGACTTTAATAACCAGTGAACTGTAGCTTTGGATGGCGTTCGAAGATAGCCCCTGCTTGCATGTATTTTATCATGCTCTAGTCTGCCTGTTCCTGTCTATTTCTGGCGAGATTCTATATTCGGATGTATTAATCTATATTTGGTCTATATTTTCCCCATTGGGCTTTGCTTTCGGAATTCTAGCTTTACCCCTGTTTCAACAGTTACTTCTCGTGGTCAGAATTTGACGACTTGCGGGACGTCACCGGAAGCTTTCTTATTTCCTTCAGAACCTCTTCTCTGCATATATTTCCTGCAGCATTTCTTTCCTTCAGCTTTATCCTCCGAAGTATTCCTTCGGACAAAAAGCCCGAAGGAATTCCTTTCGGACTTTTTCCCTAAGGATATCTTAATTCTCTTTTCCCTTTGCTCGGGCTTTTGTGTTAGTCGGGTTTTTCTCTTAGTCATTTTCCCGCGGACAAAATGTCCGCAAGAATGATCTCGATCACTTCCTTTGACCTTCAGAATTCCTTCAGGTTTATTTTATCGGGCTTTTTGTGCAGCCCTTTCTCCGAATTTCTTCAGACTTTTTGTCCGAAGGAATTCCTTCGGACAAAAGTCCGAAGGTTTCCTTCTGCTTTGCCTTTGTTTCACTCGTTTTTCTGCGGACTTTCTAATCTTCCAAATTTCTTCAGACTCTTTGTCCGAAGGAATTCCTTTGGGCAAAAGTCCAAAGAAAGTCATTCCCTGCCTTTGCTTTTCAACTTTTCCAAAGCCTTCGGATTTTATTGAAGGGGCCTTGTCCTTCGAAATGTGCCCTTCGGAAAAGTGACCGTGGTCCTATCGCCGACCAAGTGCCCTCCGCAAGGGCTAGTTGCTCGTGTATTTCCTTTTTTCAGAAGAATTGTAGGGCACCCGGCCTTTTTGCAATGGTCTTGAATCTGTTCTCTCACCTTCCCGAAGGGTAGGTGCCCTTCGGGATTGTTGAAAGTGACCCTTCTGAAGGGCACCCTGCCCTTCGAAATTCTTGAAAATGACCCTTCTGAATTAATCCTTGGCTTTTCCTTGCCTTTTGTGCAGACTTTTGGATTCTCCGAAGGAATTCCTTCGTCTTAGGTTCTTTGTTAATTTGTCATTTCCTTGGCTTAGCCTTCTTTGTTGAACACCATTCCTTCGGACAAAAGTCCAAAGGAATTCATCCTTTTGCAGCAAAGGCCCTTAACAAAGAAAAACAATGTATTCTTTCTTCCTTGGCTAGAGACGTGCATCTTCCAAATGGCGAGAGACAATGTGACTTGTGGAAGAATTGTCAACATTTCTGGCGACTCAGCTAGCTCAGCATGCCTACTATGCTTGAGAACTCAGACATGTATAGATGCTTATTTGACTTCCCTAATGGTGAGCCTGATTTCTGACTAAAGAACTGCTCTGATCATGGCTGTAGTAACCTCCTCAAAATAAGAAGGGAAACACACGAAAGTAGAAAACTAACTAAGAAGCAAATGTGCAACAAGCACTTATGAAACAAAAACTGAAGCAAACTACTGTGCTTGAACAGCACTTGGAGGAAAGCAAAAACAACTAAAGAACCTAGCTAACCATGGTAAAGCATGATCCGCCTGGATCAAACGGGAAATTCTTGAATTCACTCCTTCTAAGAGATGGTACAAGTTGCAACGCAGGATTTTTTTAATCATAACCTTTGATGAGGCATTTGCCTTGTCCACGAACTGTATTAGCATCTTCTCGAATGAGTCATCAATAGCAACAAGGACAAACTCATCACGTACCTTTTGATCTTTTTCAGATTGCTTATCATCTACCACCTTGTCAAGTGATACCTTATCTATGCATGGTTTTTGAGTGACCACATCCTTATTATTGACTGCTGCAAGTTCATCTAGCTCTTCAAGGAGCCTTGAGTAGGCAGCCCAATCTGTATTGGGATCTTGAATAGGTGATTCTTGATCAAATCTTTCATAAACATGCTCTTTAATAGCCATCATATCCATACAAAGCTCTTCAATCTCTTGTAGATATTTAAGGTACAGCTGCCAATCATCTTTTTGTTCCTCATTTTGATCTATTTGAACTGAATCAGCTGTCACGCTATCTGGATCCTTCTCAATAGGAGATCCCTGTAACTCATGTATGACTTCAATTTGTATAAGCTCCTCTTGAAGTTTCTCTACATCAAGATCAGTCTTCCCACTCTCAGCTATAATTGGATGCTCAATTACAACCTCAAGTGAAGTATCAATAGGAATTTCTTCCTCAAACCCTCCTGAAGCATTCTCTACACACTTTGCAAGAACTTGTCCTGTAGCTGCAACCTCTTTCTCAATCCTCCAAAGAACAGGATCCTCCTAAGGGGGATGGCGGGAGGGTGATAAAATTCATTTGTTTGAGAGGGAAAATGAAGCATGGGAGGTTAATCATGGTCGGATTTTGGAATCTTGAAGGCAATGGAATTATCTAAGGAGTTTTGGAGGGGAGGGAAAGAGAAACTCTTAAAGACCTGTATTTTGTTCCTTCCACTTAGCCATTACCTCATCAAGTCTGGAACCTGCTTGTCTTCCTGGACAACCTGAGCTTGAGGGATGATTGGTGAGGAAAGGGGACTATAGGAAGGTTTAGTCTCATGAATAGTCACTTGAAAAGGCTTTTGAATATGCTCTTGAATAGGCTCTTGAATATGCTCTTGACTCCAACTAGGAAGCTCCCTTGGCACACACTAGGCATGGTTAAGAACTTCATGAGAATAAGAAGCACAATAGCCCTTTGTAGAAAATTGGTTTAATTCAATTTTCTGCCTTTTCCAAACCCCCATCTTTTCCAATGCAAGAATACATAGTCCATTTATCTCTTCTGGATCATTGGACACATTTCGAAATAGACCATTCACTTCCTCATACTGAGAGTTAGAACAAACCTTTCTTGCATATGCTAGTATTCTGAGCTCTATTTCATTCATTTTTTCTTGAAGGCAATAATGCTCATATGCAACATCATAGCCATATGGGGAAGATGAAATCCGGTCCTGAAACTGATATGGCTCACAAGGAAGGTAAGATTCACGCTCTTGATAATAAGGATCATGAGAAACTTGATAAGGCTCAACATAGCTTTGATAATACCCTTGATAAGGCTGATTAGGCTCATAGATATCATGACCAGGCTGATATGATCCATTATTGGGTTGATAAGGAAATATACCATAGGAATTCTCTTCATACACAGCCATCAAAATTCATTCACGATAATGCAATAAAAATAGACTTACATGGAAGCTATCCTGAACTGTTAGAAGCAATTGCTTGAGCTTGGAATCACCAAATCCTTCTTGAAGAACACTGCTACAACTGCAATTTCATCAAGACCAGAAAAAATAGGTCCCACTGGGCATGCCAAAAACTGTTGTCAACCTGGAGCTGCGCCCTGATTCGAAGACGTGCATGAAATGACCAGTCTTCTACCCGGCTGAAACAATGGAATCTTCTCACGAGGGTGGGTGCCTCAACGGTGAGAAGAACCTCCAGAGAAGGTTGGTTCCTGTATGATGTATCAATTAGGATCTCTACTCTATGCTACGGACTACCGTGGAAAAGGGAGAAGGAAAACTTAAAGGGGAAATCCTACCTAAAGGGGTGATACACCAGAATTTTGATCCACTCAATTTGGAACCTTGAACACTAAACGAACAAGGGAAAAGGAAGACCTATGATTTCAATCAATCACTTATGCATAAATATTTCATGGAGAGGTTCGATCTAATGACCAAAATATGGGGGAAAACGATGGAGAGAGGTCTAATAAAAGACACTTTGCAGCCACCTAACATCCACTTATAGCTTTAGCAAAAGACATAAAGAACACTTTAACATGACCTGCACAAGGATAATCTAGAAACTAGGTATGAACCAAAATTTCGAAAGGGAGAGAAATCTACCACTTATGCAAATTGCTGAATCAAATATACACTATGTCAACGCTTGAAATCTGAAAGTATAGTCCTTCTATTGATCGAAGAGGTTACACAACTCACCAATGGCAAAGTCTGGTCTAACCAAGAGAGAGATTGGATGATTTTTAATCAAGGCTGAAAGCCATTATATAGAGAATTACAAGAGGCCAAAGATTGGCGTTGAAAATTTGAAGAGAAGGATTCACTTCGGTTAACTCAAGGCTTACTTGGCCTTTCAATAAAATATGTTTTCTTTTGTCTTTGCATGAAGCTTCTTGCACTTGGGGAAGTGAACTTGTCTTTGTTATGAACCGCCCACCTCTCTTTGCATGGAAATCCATGCCAATGTTAATTTTAGAACTCTATGTGAGCTGCTTGATGCCGAATTGGAACGTTGGAAAGGCTGAGTTGGCCATTTGAAAAGCTGAGTTGGTCGAAGAGATCATTCTCCTTTGCATGGAAAGCTCCTAGTGGATGTGGCGTTTAACAATTAGTCAACTCTAAATCTGGAACAGTCAACTCGACATTCGAATTCAGAACTCTGGTTGAAGCTGAGTTGGACCCTCAGATGCCTGAGATGATCTGGAGATGAGCGGGACTTTAATAACCAGTCAACTGAAGCTTTGGACGGTGTTCGAAGATAGCCCCTGCTTGCATGTATTTTATCATGCTTTGGTCTGCCTGTACCTGTCTATTTCTGGGGAGATTCTATATTCAAATGTATTAATCTATATTCGGTCTACATTTTCCCCATTGGGCTTTGCTTTTGGAATTCTAGCTTTACCCATGTTTCAACGGTTACTTCCCGTGGTCAGAATTTGACGGCTTGCGGGACATCACCGGAAGCTTTCTTATTTCCTTCGGAACCTCTTCTCTGCATACATTTCCTGCGGCATTTCTTTCTTTCGGCTTTATCCTCCGAAGTATTCCTTCAGACAAAAAGTCCAAAGGAATTCCTTCGGACTTTTTCCCGAAGGATATCTTAATTCTCTTTTCCCTTTGCTCGGGCTTTTGTGTTAGTCGGGTTTTTCTCTTAGTCATTTTCCCGCAGACAAAATGTCCGCAAGAATTATCTCAATCACTTCCTTTGACCTTCGGAATTCTTCTTTGGGTTTATTTTCTCAGGCTTTTTGCGCGGCCCTTTCTCCGAATTTCTTCGGACTTTCTGTCCGAAGGTTTCCTTTTGCTTTGTCTTTGTTTCACTCGTTTTTCTGCGGACTTTCTAATCTTCCGAATTTCTTCGAACTCTTTGTCCGAAGGAATTCCTTCGGACAAAAGTCCGAAGAAAGCCATTCCCTGCCTTTGCCTTTCAACTTTTCTGAAGCCTTTGGATTTTATTGAAGGGGCCTTGTCCTTCGAAATGTGCCCTTCGGAAAAGTGACCGCGGTCCTATCGCCGACCAAGTACCCTCCACAAGGGCTAGTTGCTCGTGTCTGTCCTTTTTTCGGAAGAATTGTAGGGCACCCAGCCTTTTTGCAAAGGTCTCGAATTTGTTCTCTCACCTTCCCGAAGGGTAGGTGCCCTTCGGCATTGTTGAAAGTGACCCTTTCGAAGGGTACCCTGCCCTTCGAAATTCTTGAAAATGACCCTTCCGAATTAATCCTTGGCTTTTCCTTGCCTTTTGTGCGGACTTTTGGATTCTCCGAAGGAATTCCTTCGTCTTAGGCTCTTTGTTGATGTGTCATTTCCTTGGCTTAGCCTTCTTTGATGAACACCATTCCTTCGGACAAAAGTCCGAAGGAATTCATCCTTTTGCAGCAAAGGCCCTTAACAAAGAAAAACAATGTATTCTTTCTTCCTTGGCTAGAGACGTGCATTTTCCGAATGGCGAGAGAGAATCTGACTTGTGGAAGAATTGTCAACACATCCCTTCATGCAACCTTCATACCTCCTATGATGTCTCCTTGAAATATTGAAACCCTGAAATATGGCTAAGTATGAAACCTTGAAATCTGACTAAGTCCTCCAAAACCTAGAATTTGCATTATAGCTCCTAGATGTCTGAAAGCACTCTCAAACATCCTGAAATTATATAAATAAAATATAACCATCTAAATCTAAATTTATACTTAAATGTTTATTTTATTTATATATTGTCGGGTTCATCTTTTGTTTTTTATTTTTTTTCCCGGAATCCTTTGGAAACTTTGGGAAATGGCTGGAAATGCCCAAACATTTCCCAACATTTCTGGTACGTTTCCGTACTGGAAAATTTTCCAAACAAGAAACATAGGAGGGGGGGTGTTTCCCACAACCTTGTTAAAACCCTAACCAAGGGCAAACCGTGGTAAGAAAAAGCACCTCAAGTAAGGGAAAACCTCAGGGAAGTTTTACAATTTGTCAAGCACAATGATGAATAGAGATGGCATATAAACCCTTATCATATGGGAGAAAAGATTGGAAATTCTGATAGGGTTGACTGGTAAACTTTGCAATCATGAGGATTTGACAGACATGGGCCTACTGGTTAGTTATTCCTGCAAGGAATATCGGAGGTGTGTTGTTGTCGACCTCCCATTTGTTGTTGTCGACCATCAATGGGAGACCAATTCTTCTGCATATGATTTTGTTTTTTTAGTGATGCTAGATCCTTTCTAGTAGAGTATTTCACTTGGGACTCTAGGAGAAAAGGGGGTGTGATTGAGCAAGGAAGAAAGGGAATAAAAAGATGTGGAGGTTTTGAAGTGGAATTTGACGATATTAGCATCTGAAACAAGTAGATGCTCTTAAATTTTGAAAAACAACATTGCTTAGCAATATAAATGTAATGTAAGGGGTTTTCACTGTTAGGGTTTGTGTGTGAAACTCTGCTTTAAATACAAAAGTAATATTGAATACTTAGATGCAATGTTATTGGTACATTTTTGGTTTTGGTGCGGGTTCGAAGAACCCAATTCGTCGGTACAAAAAATATATAAAAAAATAAAAAATATAGAAACTCTAACCTGATACATAGGAAATTAGTGCCATTGTCATTATCCACTAAACAGATAAATGATAAGTATAGCCATTAAACAAAAATGATAAAATGATAAATCATATATATTAGAATATCAAATATCAATAATTATCCTATGGCTATAACTAATTACAAGATACATCAAACTATAAAAGTCAGTCTTCATAGTCATATTGCTCTTCATCGAGAGCATCAACATCATCATGATGTTGTGGTTCATTAGAAGTAGAACCACATGGACTATTAGCATTGCCACTCTCGCTAGCTAGTTTTGTGTCATTGAAGCCAAAGGACTGCCAATGTCATCTAATAAGAAGTGAGATATGCAAGCATCCAAGTCCACAACCTCTGGATCTATATCCCAATGCTTTGACGTCCCCTCCTTTTACTATGGGTTCTTGTGCGATAGAAGACGCAAATTGGAGTGTATGTAGACCAACTCCTCGACCTTTTTAACTGCGAGCTTGTTGCGCTTTTGTGAGTGAATGAAGCTATATGTGGTCCAATTACGCTCACAAGAAGATGAACTTGCAACCTATATTCAAATTTAAACCTAGATTTAAAAATTTTAAAAGAAAAAGAAAAACTTAAATATTAAATTTAAAAACTTAAAAAATACAAAACTTCCCTGTGACAAGATCTTGATTGCAAGAGGTTGTAGGTTCGGTGATCCTTGGCCATGAAGGTACCACGACATAGGACCATCTTTCTTGTATTTGTCCTGAAGAGCGCCAAGACTATGACCTCGAGAGGTAATGAAAGCCCCAAACTCGCTTGTAACCATGTCTTCTATTTCGGGATCAGGGAATATCTTAGACAATGCCAATTTACACCCTTCAGCCACTTTGACATCCCTATATGGTGGCACCCTCCTCAGCAAAGAAAGGATCTACCTGCTATAGAAACGAGGAGTCAATGCAAAGGCAAGGAGATGTAGCGGGTTGGTCATTTTGTTCCACCACTCAACAAGGATAGAATGTACTTGTTTGAAAAAATTCTCAAGATCTTGCTATTTTTCATTAATGATGAATTTTATTTTCTCAATCATTGAGTCTATGCCATCATATATTTATCCCAAACATGGCTGATCCATGTCAGCAAAACGGATCATACTCATGATGGGCTAAGTGAAACTCAATAAATAATCTACATGGGCCCACCAATCATCATCTAGGATCAAGTTTTTCACTCGTTGGGCCTACTCTTTGCTCGCCTCCCTCCATACACCCCACAAGTTGTTGATGACTATATTGCTCAGTGTTTGTCGCACTCTCACAAGCCATCTCAAGACGATTGTGTGAAGCGAATCTAGTTAGAGCAACCTATTACAAAATTAAAAATATAGTTATACAAGTACTAGATTAAGAAAATATAATAGTTACATTTTTAAAACAAAAATAAAAATATCTTCAACAAGTCCAATGTCGAGAAGGATTTGAAAATCGCTTGAGAGTGTTGATGGTTGGTGACAAATATTTGAATTTTCTCAACTTCATCATATACTTGTTTGATCTAGTCAATTTGCTTTCCCATCTTTTGCAACACGAGGTTGGTTGAGTGGACAGCACAAGGTGTCCAAAAAATGTGTCCATCTCTCGCCTCCACCAACATCCCTGCGGCCTTGCAATTTTTGGCATTATCCATTACAACTTGGATAACATTTTCGGGTCCAACCACCTCAATGGATTCGATGAGGATGTTGGCAATGAACTCCGCATCCTTCACACACCCTTCACAATCAATGGCCTTCAAAAACATTGCCCCTTTAGGGCACACTGCAACCACATTGATCAAAGGCCTATTTCATGCATCTTTCCATCCATTGAAAACGATGGAGACCCCTGTTTCAACCCATGAATCTCTAATTGACTTCAAAGAATCTTCAACATTTTTTCTCTTCTCCACCAATAAAGTGGTGCGGATTTTTTCAAACCCTTCGCCTTTGTAATCTTTTGGGGCCTCATTGATTGCTCTCACTATTTCTTGCCAATATGGTGATCGAACCACATTGAAAGACAACCCATTTGCATATATGCATCATGCAATTTTTTGATCCACAATCTCCCTGCTCTCATTTTGAAAAGACCTGTCCAATGGTCCTCTTGTTCTTTTGTTCAGAAGAGAAGCCTCTTTTTGCATAGAGGGTGCTCCCAAAAATGGATGTCTTCCAACAGGCACAACTGGAGAAATACTAGTAGGACTTGGGGAAATAGGTGGCTCCCTGATCCCTTGCCTTTCTTTGCTAGAGGGTGATTGGGTCTCATGGCATGTGTGGCATCTGCATCTTTTTTTTTATGCATTCAAGGAATTTTGAATGTGGCAATGGAGAGTTAGTCTTCCCCGTGCAAAATTTCATTCCGCGTTCAAGAATGTGACATAAATGTGCTTTTACCCTAAAGTATGAGCTTGTGAAATGAGAATCACAAATATTGCATTTCCAAATATAGGCCCCACCACCTAAAATTTGGTCTATCAGTGTTGTATATTTCCACAATGGTGAGTGTGTCAAGTCCATTTTGTGTTGCCTTTGGCCGGCAGAGGAAGAGCTACAAGACATTGTAGTAATAGCATATATAACTACAAGTTAAAAAACAAACACAAAATTTTAAAAAAAATCAAAACAAACCCTAGGGCAGCAGCTAGAAACTTGTAAAAAAAATTAAAATGACAACAAAAAAATATATATATATAAACTTACCTTGACAGCAAACGGCTCCTCAATTACCGAAGGCAAATGACTAGAATGATGCTTGATGAAGATTCAAACCTACAACAGCAATGGAGTTGAAGTATGCAATGAGAAAATTAGAAAAATAAGAGCAAAGTGTTTTTCTTTTTGTCACTTTGTTCTTCTCATTTGTGTTGAAGTATGCTTTTGCTTTTGGCTTTCAGGGTTGAGGAAGGTGTTTTCAATTGTTTAATTACATTGGGTTTGGCGAAAAAGGGAAAAAAAAAAAATTTAAATATTTTTTTCCAGCTTTTGGCAGCTGGCGATTGTGGGTTCGCTGCCCCAACACCCAAGGTTCACACCTGGGTGCCCAAGGGCAAACCCTGGGCATTGGGGCAGCGAGCCGAACCCCAGACCCGAACAGGGTTCGCACCGGGGTGCCCAACGCCAGTCAAAACCAACGAACCGGTAACATTGCTTAGATGTAATATTGGTTGTTTTATAGATATACCTAGGCCTTAGAGAGGCCATTGAATAGATATTCTCATGATGTTACTGCCAGATAAGATAGTAAGGAAGCGTTGAGGGGGAAAACTGCATGGTGACCCTTATCAAATCTGTAGGTTGTTATATGTATGTCCTTTAGTAAGATTGCTCTTATGAAGTTATATAGAAGGTTAAGGAAACACAAACTTTGTCATAAAGAAAATTCAATCTTCTGCTAGAAACACCTAGCTAAACCTGAGTTTATCTGGGTATATTCAGCGGTGGGTTAAAAGCTTTCCTTTTGTGGCAAATTGCTTTTCTAGACAGCCTTTGATGGCTTTGGTTATAAGCCCATAGAAGGCATTAGGGTAAGACCTGATTGGGAAAGGATGATAAGACTTGCATGCAAGGTGGATAAGACCAGTCAAGGCAAAGTTATTTTTCATGATGTTCTTTACTCCTTAATGAAGGTCACTGTATAATGACCATTCAAAGGTAGTTGCAAGGAAAATAAATCCAAAACTATCAAGAACCTATATGACTAGCAAGGCTAGGTCCTTGACTGATTATGAGTTGTTGTCAAGCTTGTGTTGGCAATGACAGTAAGCCTTATAAGGCATTGTGTGTAAGACCTTTTATGGCAAGGCACATAAGTCACATAGAGGAAAATGTATATACGGACAGAGAGTTGACATACCAAGTAAGCCCGGTACTGACAAGGAGAATAAGTCCCTTTGGGGCAGAGTTTTTTAATCTGAGACTGGTAAAGATAACCAATTGACTATCAAGCTATTTGTAGAAGTGTCTTAAACAAGTAGTACAAGTTTGATATCTGCAAGTTAATTGGGTTGATATGGAATTCAAACAATTATGATGCTTGGAATCTGATCTGTGCAAGTTAATTGAGTTAATATGGAACTCAAAAAATTATGATGCTTGGACTGTGTTTTCTTGATGCATGCATGTGTAGTGGGTTCCTTCCCTTCCTCCCTCTCTCTCGATGAGTTACCCTTGCACCCTCAAACTGATGCGTTGGGAGTGGCTAGGGCAGATTGTCTCTCTCACCGTTTGGTTGGGATCATAATGGCAAATCCTGTTTTTCTGGATACTCAAGGACAAGATCTTCAACAACTATAACTATCTCAGTGACCTTTAGATGAGATCTGGGAAGTTAATATCTAGACAGTGTTTTGAACTTTGTTGGTTGGTACACACATCTCCAGGTGCCTTAATACAGACTTTGATTTTTTGAAGCTTCTCTATTTCAGTGGTACTTTTCCCTCATGGCAGTTCTTTGCTCTCAGTGGACATCTATTAAGTAGTGATTACATTGTTGGAACAACCTTATTGACTTGCTGTATTTCAGTCAGCATATTTCTGGTTGTTGCACAGGTATATCTGGTATCAACAATATTAGGCTTGATGTGTCTTTTATAGACCTTATGAGCATGTCGGTATTTTAGTTGTTAGATACCACAATTAGTGGTATAGTTGAGATGTGGACTCTGTCAAATTGTGGTGCAACTGTCAGTGTAAATATTATGACTCCAAGATCTGGAGCTTGAACTTTGTAACAATATGTAACCATATTTGAAATGATGAATGGTACATGCACACTTCCTTACACCTCTGTTGTTACTGATTTGGAATAGCTTGTATGATATTTATCTATTTGAGGTACAGATAACTCAGATGGTACGGGTCTGCTGAAGGTTTGCAATTATCAACTATTGTAGTGTTGGGGTCTCTTCTTGTTTCACCGTCTTATAATACTTCAGATAAAAGTAATGCTGCTCAGTTCTCAAAGTTTTCCTTTCTCTGTTTTGGGTTTGTCCTGAAGCTTGAAGATGCCTTGTAAATTGTTATGAGCCTGATAAATAGGAAAAGATGTTCATACAACATTATTCATGCAGATGGAATATTGAATGTATAAAGAACTTCTCAAGCTTTAGCCCCAAGTCATTGTGCAGTGTGACTGTAGGAATATTCCTTTAGATGAGTACTTTGTAATATCCCTAATCGGAATATTATTTGATAATTTGGATTCCTCGGAATTCCTTTTAAAATAATATTTTATAAATGTAACTTGTACTAAGAATAATATTTAAAATAAAAAAATATAATTGTATTAATAATAAAATATAAATCCTCAAGGGATTTCGTCCTTGGGATATAATGATTACAAGGGTTTTCGTCCTTGTATCGGTTTTAATCAATTACGGATTTCCGTCCTTAATAGATTTGCACACTGCTGCTTGCACATGTTATTTAAATTGATTTCATGATTGATTAATGATTCACTTCTCCCAATCAATGAATATAAATACCTTCGAATCTGATCATCAAGAGTTGTGTCTCGTCAAGGGTGGTGGCTTTCCATTTAATTAAACTAAGGAATGCTTTTAAATTTAAAAATGGGTTAACTAAATGTTAATAATCCCAAATGGTACTGTGATTCTTTAATGCTGTTTACTTCAATGTGCAGTGATTCCCTCAATGTTGTTACTTTAATGTACAACGATTTCATCTAACAATGGCTCGATAACTGCTGCAATTGCTTCTCACTCAACTGCTGCAGGTTCTATTTTTCCTGCGATTTCATCATTCTGTGTATTATTCCTTTAGTAATTGTCTTTATTATAATAATAAATACATATATTACAACCGGCTGCTGTTGGCAGCACACATAGAAACCATTGGATTAGTTAGAGGATATTACAGACCTCCCTTCCTCAAATTGTTTGTCCTCAAGCAATTGTAGTGAAAATGAGGATTTTATTTCTTTTTCCATAGTATTTCTTCTCAACTTCTCAATATCATTCTTGAGTCTCTCATTTTTTGCATTCAGTCCTCCAACTGTTCTCACCTGTGTTTGAGCTAATATCTTCATCTTCAATTTGTTTTAGTAGCCACTTCTTCAAACCGTTGGGCCAATCACTTGCTTATATTAATAATCCATTGCAACTTGATTTGCAAACTTTCCACTCTCATTGCATTGCTTGCTAATAGAGATGTTAGATCCGGCCTTACATCTTCAACAAAGCTTACTGTATTATTATAATCTCCTAATTGGGCCTTCAAAAACGCACATTCAATGCATAATTCCTCATATTTCTGGCGCACTATTCTTCCTTCATTAATTATCAAATCCAATGCATTTATTAGCCCTGCAACTTTCTGACCTTTCTCAGCTGAATGCAAACCTCAAAGAGAATTTGCCACGATATCCACTATCATCACTGAATCATCCAATATGTATTGCTATAGAAGTTTAATGATAGCGCTCACTAGTTCCTCACAGACACCCTCATTAGGATTGATGCTGACATAAGTAGCACCACTTTTCTCTCCATTAATCAGAACAGAATCTACCCTCCCCTTTTTAGTATGCTTCAATTTGACACTGAAATTTGAATCAGATGACTGCAAATCCATCTTTCCAATTAAACAATCACTGCTATAAAGGTCTGCAGCAATATAAAGGAGTTCATCCTCATCAAGCTTATTTACTCTACACTTCTCTGTTTTTGGCTTTCCAATTTTTATTTCTATCTTGGATGTACTTTTAGAATCACTGTTATCACGGTTTGTCTCGGACGTAAATGTATGGAAATGCATGATTCGGAATAGCCCACGGTCTATTGAAGCACAAGTTGTAACCAATGAATCTACTTGGTTGTATCCATAATGAACAATAACCGCCACAACAAGATTTTGATTTTTATAAAGTTCTGCCATCTTGAGACACTCATAAAACATAGTTTTAAACAAAGGTCTTTGAGGATAAAATGATTGGTGACAACTAGTGTCATACTTCGAGCGGATATTTGAAGCATAATATCCTATTGCTTGCCTCGAGTGTTTCTCTGATTGGAGAAGTGTTCTAGTTGCAAGATTACAGTTTGCAAAGGGTATGATGCTAGCATTCAGAGTTAAAAGAATGCGTTAAGCTCACAATAAGTAAATTGGAGATAGTCTAGGTTTTTTTCAGCCATCTGTAAAACGTCAATCCCACAAGTTATTTGTACATCTACATCTTTTTCAGCACTTAATATTTCTATAATGCCCCTTATCATAAGATACTTGAAAGGGTTGTGACTTTTCGTAAAAATTTGAAACTGTTGTTTAGATATGCATAACCCTTTATTCCTTATTATAAGAAAAGGTCTCAAAACTCTTCCTGCATTAGAAAAAATGTGGATCTCATTTTGCTTGTCATCCTTTTTAATTTCAACTTGATGGATATGTTGTTTCCGACGAAGATCGCACCATTTCTTTACAAGAGAAATAGAATCATGATGGATTCCCACCCACTCTCTGTTCACAAAAACTTTTGTTCCATAAGCTAATGTTCATTGCAAAGACAGAATGGAATGCAGTTGCACAATATCTGAAAGGCAACGCTTTCTACTGCTTAGTCTTGAAATAGCGTCACACATGGTACCATCAAGAGTTCCAGAGTCTAATGTTTGACATTCTGGAAGGATCATGCACACATCAATTGCAGGACTTTTGAATATAGTTGATGTTTGACCACTTGGTGAAGGCTTAACAAGAGAAAACCTTGAATGTTGAATGGGACACCTGTGTGCTTGAGAAATTCTGAGTGAAGAAGCTATACAGGTTAGCCGGTTACTAAAATGCGACGGAAACCCATCCTTTGGAGAATCTATTGTTTTTCTTAGATGATCTTTATCTATAGCAGGATAAATTGTGGTGTCTCCCAGATGCAACAGAGACTTTGAGAAAGTGAGCTCTTGGTCAGAATAATTCTTTGTGGATGACAGTTTATGAAAGGATTGGCTTCTTACGAGGCTAGGTATGGTTGTATTTACTCCATAATTGTGTCCACCAGCTAGGAGGTTGGAGCCAGTCTGCCGTACATTCTTATGATTTGGTTCAGATATCAACCTACTGTTATAAGGTAAGCTTTCAACAAAAAAAAATTCAATATTATTAATTAGACAAAACTGAGAGTTACCAACCCATGTAGATGACAGACCAAACTTCCCTCGCTGAATACCTTGCACAACACCTAGATGACTTGGTGGTGAAGGTTCAGTGGAGGACAATGAATTAATATGCTTTGGTAAATATCGAGATAATGGCATCCCCTTGTCAAACTCAAATACATCATTTGCTAAAGATGAAAATCCTGACTGCAAGCACCTTTGTCCCTAAATGATAGAATCTGTAAATGCATCGAAAGTAGGCCCTGATTCTGAAAGTAAATCTGAACCTCCACTTATCTCTTTCTCCAAAAACGGCGTTTCACTGTCTAAAAGACTCAAATTCATCTCATCTTCCACCATTTGCATTCTTACAATGTCCATCTTGTTGAAGCGAAAAATGTGGATAGGACCCGTCAGCAAACTAGATCCACTAGTTGATTCTTGCTTGGACTCCAAAAGGGTAAAAAGAGGCTTGAAATCCATATCCCACTGTATTAGTAAGAAATAAGAATTTCCACATTTTGGAAAACCCATGAGCAACAAGTCTAATAAATTTGTCATTCCTTCAGAATTAGATCTTTTCCCTAAGTTTTGAAAGCATTCTTTTGTATCTCTTTGATGCATCATTGCTACTTTAGAAAGACCATTATCTGCACACTTAGATCTTACTGATTTTGAATTTGGCGAGTCTGTTTCTTTTTTGACATCTTCTTCATATCCATAACTTCTTTCATGGTATAGCATAGGTCGAGATAACTTGAACCTAATGCCATCCTTATCCGCAAGGCCTTGTCTTTTGTCATAGAAAATCTTATCTGCAAATATTATTTCATCAACAAGATTTACTACCACATCTTTTGTGGCTGGCGAGCAAAATGGTGTAGACAAACATTGGCCCTCTTGTTGTTCACAAAATGTTTCCTTATCAAGACGTTCCTTCTCATACTTGTTAAATGCTTTATCATTTTTGGGTGAATTAGAAGTGGGATCAGAACGCAAATGCCTGCTCGTGGTGAATTTCTTAATGAACCTAAAGATTTGGAAGAAACAAGAGGTAAAATCTTCTAGGAGGAAGTGGGAGAGGGTGAAGTACGTGACTTTATCCTAGCAGCCTTTGCTCGGTCTTCCACAGCCTGCTTTTTCGTGACTTCTTGTACCTGCAATCTGAAGCTATCAGTGTTGTATGGCTTGTGATGTCTGCATTCATTGTCATCCAACGGATCAGAATTGTCATGGTCAGAATGAAATGATGGATTCCATGGAGGTACATGATCAGTTTTCTTTGAATGAGGAACAACATATGGCATTTTCAGTGTTTTTTATGTATTGAAATCAATCATCGTTTTTATGGTAACGGCCATTTGTGCCATTGTATTTACCAATTGTTCTTGGCCTTGGATAAATTTATCCCACCGCTTAACATCAATTCCCATTTCTCCTATTGGCTGGTTTACCTCTTTAGTTTAATTTCTTCTTTTGTTCCACAGGGTAGTAGGATGGAAAGCTCTGATACCACTGTAATATCCCTAATCGGAACATTATTTGATAATTTGCATTCCTCAAAATTCCTTTTAAAATAATATTTTATAAATGTGACTTGTACTAAGAATAATATTTAAAATAAAAAAATATAATTGTATTAATAATAGAATATAAATCCTCAAGGGATTTCGTCCTTGGGATATAATGATTACAAGGGTTTTCGTCCTTGTATCAGTTTTAATCAATTAAGGGTTTCCATCCTTAATAGATTTGCACGCTACTGCTTGCACATGTTATTTAAATTGATTTCATGATTGATTGATGATTCACTTCTCCCAATCAATGAATATAAATACCTTCACATCTGATCATCAAGAGTTGTGTCTCGTCAAGGGCGGTGACTTTCCAGTTAATCAAACTAAGACATGCTTTTAAATTAATAAATGGATTGCTAAATGTTATTAATCCCAAATGCTACTGCAAATCTTTAATGCTGTTTACTTCAATGTGCAGCGCTTCCCTCAATGTTGTTACTTTAATGTACAGCGATTTCATCTAACAATGGTCTCAATAACTGCTGCGATTGCTTCTCACCCAACTGCTGCAGGTTCTATTTTTCCTGCGATTTCATCATTTTGTCTATTATTCCTCTAGCAACTCATAGTTGAGTTGGTAATTGTCTTTATTATAATAATAAATACATATGTTACAATTGGCTGCTGTTGGCAGCGCACATGGAAACCATTGGATTAGTTAGAGGATATTACATACTTTGCTTGGTTTCCTGGGTTTATTCTTTTGGAAATATATTATGTTAAGGCCTTGATATATTGCATGTTGTTATAAATACCTAGTAAATGCAAGCAAAAGAATCAACTATAATTCAGGCATAAAATTTGGTCTGCACTCTTGTACAGCTGCTTGATTTTTGGAAACTATTATTTCCTAGATCCAAGAAGACTGCATTAAGCTTTGGAAATCAAGATGCAATCCAGATTAATAAAAGTCATATTTTCCTTGAGAATCAAATCGAGATAGATTAACAACTGCTAGGAAAAAATGTGGTAGATAAGAAATGTTCTTTCACTTTAAGTTGTCAAATCAGTTATTATGTTTAATACTTTAAAATTTTCCTCTGGGCATTGTAAACTATATACTCTAAATCAGAGATTATGTCACCTGTATAACCCAAAGAACATGTTCAATAAAAATGAACATTGTTTTTCCACAGATGATTATAACTGTTAAGTGAGATTTATTTAACTGGTACGCAGATGATTGTAACTGTTAAGTGAGATTTATTTAACTGGGTATCAAAGTTTGAATGACTAAATAAGGTCAGATAGACTTTTTATCTTGATGTAGTGCTAATTAAAAACGTTAACAAGATCAGTGTATCCATAATAAAATTCCAAGGTCTATAGACCTGATTGAAAAAGTAGCCTGCCTTCATGGTTGTCAAAATCTGGTATTGATAAAGGGATGAAGGTATTGAAAATGTGGGAAAGAGAAATTGTCTAAAGTCCGACATGAGAATTCTAATGCTTGTGAAGAGCTCCAAGCCTGTAACATGTAATTGATCAGCTTGGATTAAACTACTAAAGAGCCTCAATCCTGAACTCAATGGGTGCCTGGTTCAAACTAGTTGCATTCCACTGAATTATAAGTCCCTTGAGGGTCTTGGAGGCCCCTACCAGACAGAGCTCTTAGAGATATTTCAGAATGTTTTTGACTTGAGGTATTCCATGTTAGGAATTTGTGTGGCTATTAAGTTACCTTCATATAGGATCAGGGTAACAGATCTTCCCTGAACTTGTATTTATATATCAAAGACAGTCTCGGGTAAAGGGAAGAACTCCTATCATGGCAATTGGATTATGAATTATCTAATCAATCCTTCTCCTCTGACTAGTTCTATCATAATCAGACTGCATGTAATTGGATAAAGAGCACTTAATGAACTATTGGGGAGATTTAAAAGGCTCTTAAGAATCAAGGGTTGTTATCTACCCTCCACCAAGTGTCTAAAAAACAATTATCCATTCTTCTTAGAGCACATCCTTAATAAAAGTATATTATTGTAAAAGAAACCTAGTCATCTACAAAGACTCGTTATTAATAGGTTATATTAAGAATGATTCTAAATGACTTACAGGTCCTAAATAAAGACGGCCTAAAGTTCGAACATAACTAGCCATACCAATTACCTCCCGCACTTCATTCTTTGATCTTTCAAGTACATAAGTTGCTTCTCTTCTTAAACTTTTTGCAAAAACATTTTGGTGTAGTTTTGGGAGTGATCCAAGAGGATCTAGGTCCATAGATCTTACCGCATTTCACCAATGTTGCATATCTAGCCTTGCGCTAACACCAGCACAACATCATCGGCATTAGGTTTCTCACCTACGTGCCAATTTGTAAGATCCAATTTTGCTTTTGTTTTGTGTTACCGCATAGATTTTGCAGTGTCAGTACTATAGAACTCAACTCGTCAGTAAGAGCAGTTAGTGATGTCACTGCATTCATCAGTTATGAAGCAGTTGATACCAACTATTGTAACCGTTCAACCGACACTTTATCTTCTTCCTTTGTATATTAATGTATACTTCCATTCTTTGTAGTTGGTTGCATAGACAAGAACGAAGTTAGGGAGTACATAGACAACAAACATTTGATCTCTCAAATATTGTATAGAACTTAGCATAATAAAACATTGTTATTATAATTCTACATTGGTTGTCGTCTTCTTCTTTGCTTTCCTTGTTCTTTAATGCATTGCACCTTCATATCCTTTCTCATTCACAAATTCACTTTTGTTCATAACCCTCTTAAACCGGTTTAAGATGGGTGTCCACCAGAACTCCTCCTGGGCCCCAAATCAAGGAGTCCCTTACAAGATGGCACATTTATTCCTTGCAAGAAGACTAGTGATGCTTCAAATGTTGCGAATTTGTTTTTCAATGAAGTTGTTACATTACATGGATTGCCAAGGAGTATTAACTCAAACACAAACACTAAACATTTGGGTCAGTGTTGGAGAACATTGTGGAAGACGTTGGGCACCAAGTTGCATTTTAGCTTAGCTTCCCACCCAAAAACAAAACTTTATGGAATCTTCTTTTATGTTTGGTTGGAAGTAAGACAACGCAATAGGATATGATAAAAAAATAGTACCCTACTCACCTTGCCATCACAAATTAATTTCTATTAAGAATTGTTCATGCTAGGAGTGACAATTTAAGCATGAGTATTTCCTGCCACCCTGAAATGTCCTTTTTGGGCAATTTTATGAATTTTAATATTTTTGTATTTCCCCTAAAAACTGGAGCATCAATTAAATATTAAATCACCAATACTCATGTCATATCCCCAATGGATTTCACCCCAAATTTTCACTCTTACCCACAGAGTAATTTTGTCAAACAGTTTGCAAGGTTTGCTTGGAACAATGAATATATTGTTTTCAGTTTTTGCAATGGTATGGATATGGGTTGAAAATGAATTTATGAAAATTAATGACCAATAGACAACATTCATTGAGTAATACTCAGTAACATAGTATTAAAACTCATAATTGGCAATTACCCAACAGCCAAAAAATTTGACCCGTATTCAGGACCCAGCAATTACTCGGCAATTAAACGACAATTATCTGGTAGTTTTATCGCTACTTTAAAAATATATATAAATTCATAAAATACATTGAAACACAAAAAATGAGATGAATGTAAAGAACACAACTCAGAATCATAAATTTGAATTAAATGACATTAAAGAACACATAAAAAATGTCATTAAATTCGAATTAAAATATTATTATTAAATAAATAAATAAAATATAATAATATAATATAATATAAAATAAAAAATTTAAAATTTAGAAGTCAATTAATAAGAAAACATAAAGTAAAATTAAATTAAAATAAAGCGTAAAGTTAAAAATAACAAATAAAATAAAACATAAAATTATAAAGGTATAAACCATACCTTCCAAGCGTCGAACCCGTCCATGCCTTGGACCCTGCTTCGACGCTTCCCCTTCCCCTTCCTTGCCAAGCTGCTCCAGTAGGTTGCACGTCTAGTCATGTAAGTTGGAGGACGCACATCTGATCACACAAGTTGGAGGTTGTGCATCTGGTCTTGCCGCCCATAGCAAGCTGCAACACTTCTCCATGTCTTGGCGTCCAACACAGGTTGTGGGCTTAAAGCAGTTGCGTCCAGCATGGGTTACAGTGTACAAGGTCACATCAGACATGATTTTGACCTCGAACAAAGTGATTTTCAAGAGAACTTTATGCCCTAGGAAGAAAATCGATGAATTTTGATTTTTAAGCCGAAAACCTATGGTTAACAGCAAGTAACCACGGTTAGTTACTCGTTAACCATGGGTTTCGGGACCCTAAATGCCCACGGTTAACTGTGACAAGTTACCGTTTTGCAAAAAAAAACTGGTTTTCAGGAGGTACCCAAAGGGTACCTGTATTTTTTAATACTATGCTCTGTAAAAATCCCACTTGAGATTTTCGGCGATTTTGCTTAGTTTGACAATGTGAACATTTTGTCAAACAAATGTCAAGTTAACAATTTGAGCTATATCAGAGGTTTTATAATGTATTTTGGCTTGGTCATGAAATGCAGCTTCAATCTATTCATAACATAGTCAAATCTAATATACAGAATAGTTGAAATGGTCCTTACATGCAGGGCTGTAACATCACATAAACTGAGATAACATGACTTCATAACATATAGTAATAAACCTGACCTGTAATACAATTTCCTATAAGTCGTATACTCTTCTTTGCATGTAATCGTAGCACCCCTAATGAATCTGGGCTTCCTTGGCATCAACTAGAATAACCTGGAAATGTTGCATCAAACATGCCCTTTTGCCAATACCCACAAATAGGAAGCAATGTCTAATATTAAGTTGTAGTTTACACAAGGATACCCATAGCTCCTTTGACTCTTCAATCGCAGACCCTTATGGCAGAATGACAGGTTTTGTAAACCCCTAGGCAGCTCACTATATTATTGTATTCACTTTCAATAAGGAACGATATGTTTGAGTTGCACCTGTGCTACCACAAAGTCTTCAAAACTTAATCATCTAGCATGCAATTTGTATGAAACTCACGCTACACCTGCTAGTCTCCAAATACAGTATCACACCCTTTCCTTAAAGCTGCATTTGGGAGTATGGAGCGATGGATAGAGTTACAAGACCATGTGGCACCTCTATCATAAACACCAAACTTCTCCTTTATACGGCTCTCATAGGTAAGCCATTACCCTCAGATGTGAATTGACCCTGAACCAAGGATGGAAGCTCGGCTCCAAAATGAGCAACAAATATTTAATATAAATCACTTCACCAAGAGAGTAATCGACCAACAATGTGACTTAGTTAATTCTGAAATTAATATCTGAACTCCTTCCTTGCCTCCAGATAATATGAATAATATAATCGATTAGCACCAATGAGCAACCTCTGAAGGTTTATAATATAATTGGATTGGATATCGAAACCTCTACAATTTTGATGATTTCTCCTGCTACCAGCTAGGGAGGAATCTTTCACCCCCGAAACTGGATACCCGTAGGAATTCCCACCTAAGGTTTTGGACTCTATTAGCTCCCACCAAAATACTAAATAAAATAATAAACCATTATATCACTCATTTGAGCTCACTTCCCTTTTAACACTTTTTGAAACCCATTTTAATATTTTCCCACCAAAACATTAAACTCCTTTTTTAATAAAGTGACATTATAAAATATCTTAAAATATTGTCTCAGTGTCACTTTATAATAATACTTTAATCTAATTATTTAATATTACCTTTTTTTTAATATACTTTTTGCCAAAAAATATCAAATAATTAGATTAATTAATTAAATTAATGTCTGGGTGGCGAATCGGAAAATGGGGACATTACAGTCCTCCCTTCCCGGAGACTGCTTGTCCCCAAGCAATCCATACCTATACACCATGGCCAAATCCCAGGATCCCAGATGAGCCTGTAAAATGCTCCACTATATTTATGTTGCATCCACTAGATAAGATTGAACTCAACAACACTGTTAATCACTATCAAAATATGAACCAATCAACCAACCAGATGAATTCCCGAATCCTAAAGCCAAATTGGAAGTCCATCATTCCCAACACCTACTAACATCCGTTGTGCCACTCTGATAACCATTGGAATCCAAATGAGCCAAGTCTCTGATTCCTATTTTTGTATGCAACCATTTGATGGAAACAAAGTAGGAGACTTGCAAGCTTTGAATTCATCTTCTGAGAATGGAAGCACACCATACCAGAGTGAACTATGTAATCCCTTATCCAACCACCTTTATTTGTCATCAAAAACATGGTCAAATCATACGTATGTGGACTAAAAGAGAATTGGTGAGCATACCTCACCATGCAATCAAGGTGAAATTCACCCGCTTGCGCCAATGGAATACCTGAATAGTCACTTGGATTCCATACTTCACCACTACCATCGCATGCATCAGGGGGTGTCTCACAACTTAGATCATGAAGAGCAGATTTTGCATTAGCTCTGTAAGCCTTCTCTGCAATCTTGATGGCAAGGTCTCTGTCTGAAAGCAAATGGAGGTAATCTGATTTCATTACCTCTAAAGCATGTTTGATAGTCAGCAGATTTGGTATAGCAGCCCCAACCATTAGCCCCTTCTGTCTTTCTTCAAGTTGGGCTGTCCAAAGGAGGTATTCAATGAATTTGTGCGTGCTATCAAAATGGCTTAAGGTTTGTACAACCTTATCTTCAGTGACTTTCAGCTGATCCTTCAATTCACGTGACTCATTAGGTCAATGATCACAATCAGCTGCATAAAATGAACTTTCTGATTTGCTATCATGCGTAGGAAACATATCATCATCGATATCAATTTTCCAACTAGTAGATGCCCTACAATCTTCAAGAGAAAATGACGGGACAGTGTAACGAACTAACATACTCTCCTTAGAAGAATCTACCTTCTCATCACAAGACTTATCAATAACAATCTCTACATCACCAATATAGAGACTTGTGCCCATTTCACTTGTGGATGCACTAGATGGTTCTTTTTCATGGATAACCACTGTATCATTCTGCTCCTTTTTAATATTATCCTTTGCACTCATTCCACTAGTGTCATCTGAACCTGTAACCAAGATTGATGTCTTCACATCTGCATGCACTTCACTGTTGGCTGGTCCACAAGGTGTATGCTCAACTATCTCATTCATGTTTATGACTTGAGCCTTCAATGGGCTCTCCAAAAGAGGTGACTTAAGATCCCAATGAAACAAACAATGTGTATAATCAGAAATTTCTGAATCATACCTCTCCTCAAGCCCATGCAAATCTGAATGCTCCTCGTGCTTGACCAACCCATGAGACTCTTCCTCAAATCATGAGTACTACTATCATCCTCATGCATTATGGCTGTCATAGATGACTGAATTTCTGATGTGGATAATGAAGAATGTGCCAAGATCAACTCCTCACAAAGCTCATCAATCTGAATTTCTGATTCTTGAAGGGCCAATTGAGTGCTCTTCAAAGAAACCTTGGTAACCTTGAGCTCGTAGGTAAGCTTATCAACTTCCTCTTCTTTCCCTTTTAGCGCATCAAAATAAATCTCATCAAGCATGAGAAGATGATCCCCATCTGAAAGTAGGTGTAGGTAATTAGATTTCATTATCACCAGTGCTTCTCTAAGTGCCTGAAAGTCTGCAAGGGAAAATTCTTCTTCAAGGCTCTTATGTGTCCCTGGAACCCTCCAACAAAAATTTGCCATTAACCTATGAGTATCATCAAAATGGTTTATGGCTGCAATAATTATGTCTTCATTTACCTTCAATTGCCCTGCCAAATGATGGGACCCCTTAGACCTATCATCTTCATACAGATTTTCTGATTTATAATCAGCACCATGCTTCCCAAAATCAGCTTCCTTCATACATAACCCCCAAGAAGTTAGCTCAGCATCAAGAGGAAATTTATCCATCACCAAATATTTATCATGATTAGGTGCTAACACATCTGGATCATCATAAGCATCATCACTAAGATAAGATGTTGAATCATCATCATTAGCTGGTTGAAAAACATCACAATATATGCCATCAACATGTTCATCATATGCACTAGTGTAATCAGCCTCATAGGATTGCTCTAATGGTGTGTTATAGGCTGCTGTTTTGTCAATCTCATTGCACACATCCTCAACATGAATAGATACATGCACTTCTAAGGAGTCATCATGGGATTCTGTCAAACATCCATCACGAGATATGGCATTCTTGTCATCAACCACTACTGATTTGAACACCTCTTGTTCCACCTGTTCTTCATCAAACAAGTAGGGCTTCAGTGTACCCTCACATTGTTTGATAATACTATGTACCAAGTTATAAGCAGCTGTAGAAGTACCCTGTTCTTGCTTCAAAACAGCCAATGACAAAGATAAGCTGGGCTGGGAAATATCATCACTTTCATTAATAATTGAAGCCATAATTATTCTCATATAATTAGGAATAGATTTGTCATGGTCTTCACTGATAGAGTCTAGAAAATGATGGAACATTTGAATAATAAGATCATCACAATCATAATCAACCATGATAACCCATGATCTCACCTTTGCCATCAATTCTAAAACTTTAGCCCCTTACCGAAATGACTTTTGATATCACCTAATCCCTCAAAGCTTTTAACAATCAAGTGCAAGATCTCCCTCATTTTGTCATCCTTCTAAGGAACTTCAGGAGCTGTAATCCTAATAATTTCACTTAGACAATGAGTCACAACAAGTCTTACCTCCTTATCTTTGTGTCTCAACACCCTGTGCTCACCCAAGGAAGTCACTGCTGGAGTCATAGCTATTTGAATCAACTGGGAAAGTGATTGATCCACTGTTTGCAAACAATTTACCACTTCCTCCAATGAGCTAAGAAAAACATCCTTTGACAGAGACAAGTGTCCAAGTTTATCTCCTGCAATATATAGCTTCTCGCCCAACTTTTTGTCACCCACTGAACTGGTAAAATTGTTTACCTTAGTGTTTGCTTTCCTTTCTTCTGCAAAAAGAGGTTCTAAAACTTCAGGATGTTCTAGAAGTTTCGTTAGATTCATATCATAATTCTCAAAATTTTGTTTTAACTCTGTCAAAAGCTCCTACATAGACTTCATCATTCCCAAACCGACAATCAATTGCAACTATTATAGATGAGTGTTGGTCACTCAACAAAGCACTATGAAATTAACCTTACTGTTAACCCCTCAGGATGGCAGGATACACAGCTCTAATACCACTATAATATCCCCAATGGATTTCACCCCAAATTTTAACTCTTACCCACAAAGTAATTTTGCCAAACAGTTTGCAAGGTTTGCTTGGAACAATGAATGTATTGTTTTCAGTTTTTGCAATGGTATGGATATGGGTTGAAAATGAATTTATGCAAATTAATGACCAATAGACAACATTCATTGAGTGATACTATGTAAAAATCCAACTTGAGATTTTTGGCGATTTTGCTTAGTTTGACAATGTGAACATTTTGTCAAACAAATGTCAGGTTAACAATTTGAGCTATATCAGAAGTTTTATAATGTATTTGTGCTTGGTCATAAAATGCAGCGTCAATCTATTCATAACATAGTCAAATCTAATATACAAAATAGTTGAAATGATCCTTACATGCAGGTATGTAGCATCACATAAACTGAGATAACATGACTCCATAACATATAGTAGTAAATTTGACCTGTAATACAGTTTCCTACAGGTTGTATACTCTTCTTTGCATGTAATCGTAATCGTAGCACCCCTAATGAATCTGGGTTTCCTTGGCGTCAACTGGAATAACTTGGAAATGTTGCAGCAGACATGCCCTTTTGCCAATACCCACAAAAAGGAAACAATATATAATATTAAGTTGCAGTTTACACAAGGATACCCGTAGCTCCTTTGACCCTTCAATCGTAGACCCTTATGGTAGAATGAAAAGTTTTGTAAACACCAGGTCGGCTCACTATATTACTGTATTCACTTCCAATAAGGAATGATTTGTCTGAGTTACACCTGTGCTACCACAAAGTCTTTGAAACTTAATCATCAAACATGCAATTTGTATGAAACTCACGCTACCCCTGCTGGTCTCCAAATACAGTATCGCACCCTTAAAGCTGAATTTGGGAGTATGAAGCGATGGACAGAGTTACAAGACCATGCGGTGCCTCTATCATAAACGCCAAACTTCTCATTTATACAACTCTCATAGGTAAGCCATTACCCTCAGATGTGAATCAACCCTGAACCAAAGATGAAAGCTCGGCTTCAAAATGAGCAGCAAATATTTAATATAAATCACTTCACCAGGAAAGTAATCAACCAGCAATGTGACTTAGTTAATTCTGCAATTAATATCTGAACTCCTTCCTTGCCTCCAAATAATATGAATAATATAATTGATCAACACCAATGAGTAACCTCTGAAGGTTTATAATATAATTGGACTGGATATCGAAACCTCTGCAAATTTGATGATTTCTTCTGCTACCAGGTAGGGAGGAATCTTTCACCCCCGAAACTAGATACTTGTAGGAATTCCCACCTAGGGTTTTGGACTCCGAAGAGCCCCACCAAAATACCAAATAATATAATAAACCAGCATATCGCTCATTTGAGCTCACTTCCCCTTTTATCACTTTTCGAAACCCATTTTAATATTTTCTTGCCAAAACATTAAACTCCTTTTTCAATAAAGTGACATTATAAAATATTACCTTTTTTTTAATATACTTTTTGCCAGGCGATATCAAATAATTAAATTAATGCCCGAGGGGCGAGTCGGAAAATGGGGACATTATAACTCAACAACGATATTGAAGATTAAACTGTAATTCTTATTGCAATTCCCTGAATACACATATAATACCAATAAAACTATTTATTGAATGATAAATGTAACACAGCCAAAGCTAATGAAGTTGAATTAATAATTAATGATAATAGAAAACCTTTACAACCAGATTACAAAAACAAAATTATTTTACAGCATCAGAAGAGTGCAATAAGATAGTTGTTGTAGATGAATGGTGGCCAGCAAAGTAGGGCATCACTCTCCCAAGGTGGCGATTTCCCTAAAACCCCTTGAAACCCTCACAAATCTTTGTGCAGTTGTCCTAAGGATAGTGGTTTGTGTCCCTCAATTGTACAACAGCCTCTCTAAGGTACAATAGCTCCCGAACAACAATAAACCCTAATATATGTCTCTAGTAATCCCTCAAAATTCCATAAATTGATAACAACCTCTAGCCAACTGAAAGTTGAAATTAAACTCAATCTGTCAGCACAATTATGATCCCTAGATGGAATCACCTCAATGGGTAAGAGGATTTTCATCCTCTAAACCTGTGAAACAGAGCGTTTTTGTCCTCAAATGAAAAAGTTGAACACAAAATCTCTAGCCCAGAATAGGGTTTTCATTTCAAAGATGAATAATGAATAATAATTCATTTTGAGCCCAACTCCTTTTATAATAATCCTTTTAATTGCAACCCTAAAAGCATTTAAAACACTCTCATAAAAAATTACTTTTACCATGTTATGAAAATAAAGTTAGTTGGACAACTTAAATTATTTCCTTAATTAAAAATATTTAGAAAAAAGGACATGACAGTCGCCTTTCCCAAATATTTATTGTCCTCAAGCAATGCAAGTTCAATCGCTCTGACTCTGCCCAAATGACCATCTCTGTAATACTTGGATCCCCATTTCATCCTTTGGGAATTTTCAATTCCATGTTTTGAATTCCTCGCGTGATGTGGTATGTTCCTTCAGCGTCAAAACATTGGTTGAGGCTTGTTTATGTAGTTCCCTCGAAGCCTTCTCCACCTCTCTATGTGATGCAAATATTTTGTCTTTCTCATTCTCAAATTGCTTTGCTTGCCGATCCACAGTCATGTGCAAAGCTCTTGTAGGCTCCTTATATATACCCAACTCAGTTGTTTCTTTTGTTTCTACAATCTCTAGCTTTCTCGGGGGTTGCCTTATGTGAAAAATGAGCCATCACCATGCTTTCATTGCACTACTATAATACAACTAGGAGCTGAAAATTTTGCACCAGAAGACACTTCTACAACTATGAATTTTTTTGTCAATCTTGTCCTTTCATAAGGCTCAAAATTACCTGTAGGTTGTGGCTTTGATGTTGAATAAAGAGTAATGAGAAAAACAATTTCCACCCCATCTTTTAGTATGTTATGTACTATGGCCACAATCATGATTGATGCAGTGCTTATCATAAGCTATAATTTCCATGCTTCTTTGTTTTCATTGCAATTAAAAATATTTCACCAGAAACAACCCAATGAGTAGTAGGGAAATCATGAAACCTCCCAATGAGTAGTAGCGAAAGCATTACCATAACCTTCTTGGATTCTCCTTACAATAGGTAGAGATTTACTGTAGTTTCTATCAGCGAGTTTTGTCATTTTCACAGCGCAATCTGTTATTATCAGCAATTCTAAAATGTAAAGTTGTGGCCACTACTGATGGCTAATTATGTGAACATCTCGAAATTCTGCAACACCTTGGGCAGCAATGTCTTCAGAATCGTCTACTTTATTCTTTGCCTTGAAAACTTCATTATTTTCTATCAACTTATTCTAAAATTGCTGAAAACTTGTTCCTTTAGCAATCAACTGAAAATGTAATCGTGAAATTTGATCAATATGCAATTGTACCTTGACTTGTTTTGGGCTGCAAACTTCCTTTTGTTTCTGAAATTTGACTTCTGGAAGTTGGGATTCCAGTGTTTTTATCTACTATGTAAACTGTTGTTTACAAACTACGCACTATTCTGAAAATTTCTTGGACCTATTCTTTAGCCTCTCATTTTCTCTGAGCTGGAACAATTATTTCATTCTTTGTTCAAGTTTGTTGTTTACCTTATTCTGAAATTTATTGGAACACTCCAATCTTTCTTGTTGTCCTTCTGTTGAGCTCCTTCTTACTTGAGTAACATAGACTATATTTGCACCAATTTCCACCTCTTCAATGGAACATGCACCTTTGATTTTTTGCAACATAATCTTCCTGTACTTTACTCACCTTCATCTTTTGTTGGATCTAACCAGCTATAGCAGCATTCTTGTTTCTATTTTCATCTTGAATATGAACCTTAGAAACTCTATTGTATTCTCCAAGGAGTGTGAAATCTGCAAAGATTTCACATTGCCCAATTGTAATTGTACTTCTAGCAATCTTCTGATATGTGCTACCAATAATAAAATCAACTTGATTCATTGCAAAAACCTTTATTGTGAATTGACATGAGAAACCAAACCTTTTCCAGCATATGTTCATATTTGCATATTTGACATCTCCCAAGTATGTGCAATGTTGCAAAGAATGACTTCCAATTTTGCAACCAATGAGGCCACAAGATTCCCCTCAATGTAATTTTGTAGTGTTCCATCTTCTACAATTTCTCCTTTGTGCATCTTGGGGTGGCTAACATGTTTGGCGCTTGAATCCAATTTTATGATGTGTTGGATTCCTTTATTTGGCTGCAATCCTGAGGTCCAATAACTAAACACCACACTATACTTATTCAAAAAACTGTGAATATCAAAATGGTGTTTATTTAGCTTACCATAAAATGAGAAGGTACAAATGTCTTCCACAACCAAGCATCTTGTTGCCCCTGCTACTTCCATTTTTCTAAACATCACAACTTTCCCTTTTAAAGTAAAGTTTATCTCCTTGGATTGAGAATTTTGTGAGTGTTGTCCCATGAACTGCAACCACTAAACTTCCATGACCTGGGTAGTATTCATAACATATATCTTATCGACGATGATGATATTGAACTCATCACCAATTTTACCCTTCATGTGTCTCAAAATGTCATCCGGATCTCATATATGAACACATAAGCTACCTTGAACAAAAGGATCTATGTGCCCTTTCACATTTTCACCCTTATTAGAATGCTTCCCATGATGACAAGAGTTTTGGTACTTCTGGTCATAGGCATGTGCAGTATCATATGTTAGTTTACACCAGGAAGCATTTAGTGAATTACCTTCCTAACTATTTACCACAAATGGTGGTTCATAAGGATTATCGATACCATCTTCCTTAGCGCAGTCAAGCAGAATCTTCCTTAATGTGCCATTACTTCCACATAAATACAGTCTATTACACATGGGAAATGTTATGCCAATGTTGAGTGGTAAATCAACAATACTAGCAACTGAATCAAAACCATTAGGAGAAAAGGAAATTGTTGTTGCCCCACCAAGCATGCCATTGACTCTGTATGGAGAATAGTCATTTGGCCACTTACCGCCAACCATAATGACAAATATTATGACACGTGCATTTGCAAAGATGACCATGATTCGGGCAATTGCACTCTCTATCTAAACATCAAATTTGAATCCAACCAAGATGCATATGTATGACTCTGCTTACGTTGTAAATGCGCTGCTCCACTGTCACTTGCCTTGAGAGCACTATCGGATGTGAGGTGACATGCCCTTGGACCTTGTATTGGACTCATGAGTCTTAGGGTCTCTTCATTATAATAATACTAAGCATATCTTGTAATCCATGCATTCTATGATACTTCATTTTTACAAATCTTAAAAGCTTCATTTGGTTCCTCTAAAAGGTACACACGTGTATTTGTGGTCCAATTAGAAATCTAATTTCTAGTTAGTCCCACTAGCACAATTTTATTTGCTCCTTTGGGATAAGGATGGAGTAAAGGATCGATCAACCAAACTTGAAAAACAATTGATTGTTCTGGGATACCTTTTTGTGGTTCCCATGCATGAACCATACCTTGTTGATAATGAATGCTTTGTTGTTGCAGCTGCTGATTTGTGGCAAGCAGCTGATATGTTTGACTCCTTTGTGATTTGTTAATTGTTATGAGCTTTGAGTTTCTGCCAAATAGTATATAACTATTTTCTTGGGAGCATAATAGGGTTTTAATGAGCTTGAGAGGTGTTTCATGGACACCCTTAGAAATTACTAGAACATCTTTTACGATTTTTCATTTAACAAGTAATGTTTCTTCCTCCTCGACTTCATTAAGACAAATTTTGCTAGCATTCAATCTTAAAAGTCAATAAAAATATATTTTTCTGATAAAATATCCTTACCTTCAACTTGCATGGTGGATTCCTCTGTAGACTATTGGACCTCTATTTCTATTCTCTCTTCTTTTTCCAGGAACATATTCTTTGGTTTCTACTCCTTAACTTCTTTCAATCCTGAATTTTCCTCTTTCTTTCTCAACCTTCTTATGTATTCATTCAAATCTCTTTATTTTGGATGCCTCACTTCAAGTAATTCCAAGTAACAATCAAAGGAAACTTGAGATTTAAAACTAGCAGGCATCCCTTGATATTGGTCAAGGATTTTGGTGGCCTCAAGGTTGTACTTTTCCGAGTCCTTTTGTAGTTTAATCAACACCTCTTGATTAGGATCTATATTTTCTTTCCTTTGTAAGAACTTTAATTGAAGAAACATGGGTCAATTAATTGTTGAAAGACTCCTTTGGAAGCCTTGTTCTGATTTATATTTTGCAAGGCTTGTATCATCTTTGTCATGGATTCTTTCACTATCCTTTGTATGGTCCTTGTCAAATCTCTTTGACTTTGATTGATGGCTTCGCGCAGGAATTCATTTCTTCTGTAGGTATTTTCTTTTTTGTCTCCCATGATTTTCTGTTTGATTAACACGCTAAAAAGATTACAACTCTGATACCACTGAAATGTCCCTTTTGGTAATTTTCTAAATTCTAATTTTTTTGTATTTTTCCTAAAAACTGAAGCATCAATTAAATATTAAAACAACAATACTCAACAATGACGTTGAATATTAAACTGTAATTCTTATTGCAATTGCCTAAATACATATATAATATTGATGAAACTATTTATTTAATACTAAATGTATCACAACCAAACCTTGTTAAGCATAAGCTTATACTGAGAGGGGGGGTGAATCAGTATAAGATAATCCTTTTTCTTTTTACATTTAATCAACCACAACGACCATAAACATACAAGATCTAGCAATTAATAACATAAGAGAACACAGGATTTACGTGGAAACCCTTTTGGGAGAAAACCACGGAGAAATATTCCTTTTATATATACAACTCTTTTACAATGTTTGCAGGTACCAACCTACTGGAGACACCAATCCCCAAACCAAGCACCAACTCGATCAATTTGTGAGCACCCACCCACTGGAGACACCCATCCCCTTCGCCAAGCACCAACTTGGCCAATTCGTGAGTACCGACCCACAGGAGCACCAACCCCTAAACTATGAGGCACCGACCCCAAGCCAAATCGATCCCATCGTCTGTGATTGCTTCTTCAATCGAATGATAACTTTGTTTCTCTTACACTTTCTCTTTTATTGATTTTCTTATATACTTTCTGCTCTCCTCTCTTTCACAATTCTCAAAGAATATTCTTCATTAAAATAAATCTACCCTTCATACTTCTTTTCTTAAGAGATTCTATTTCATTTTCTGCTCTTCCTCTCTTCCTTCTCTCTCACACTTATATGATCTTCATTCAAATCGAATGCTTGTTATACTTCAACATCTCTTCTCCCTTATATAGCCTTTAAAGGATGTGTCCCATCCAAGAGATACCCCTTCACCAAAAGATGTGACCGTTGACATTTCCGTCGACATTTCAGTTAACATTTCTGTCGACATTTCCGTTCACTTCCGGCAACAATTCCGTTCACTTCCATTGACATTTCCATTCACTTCCGGCAATAATTTCGTTCACTTCCAGCAACACTTTCGGTAATAATTCCGTTCACTTCCGGCAACAATTCCGTTTGACATTTTCATTCATATCCGTTACAATTCCTTTGACATTAATGACAATTATTCCAACAAACCTAATGATCCTAAATCAATAATTAATGATAATAGAAAACCTTTGCAGCCAGATTACAATAGCAGAATTTTTTAATAGCAACAGATGAGTGCAACAAGGCAGTTGTTGTAGATGAATGGTGGCCAGAAAAGTAGGGCGTCACTCTACCAAGGTGACGATTTCCCTAAACCCCCCTGAAACCCTCACAAATCTCTGTGCAACTGTCCTAAGGACAGCGATTTGTGTCCGTCAATTGTATGGCAGCCTCTCTAAGGTATGGCAGCTCCTAAATAACAATAAACCTTGATATATGTCTTTATTAATCCCTCACAAAATTATAGAAACTAATAACAACCTCCAACCAACTGAAAGCTGAAATTAAACTCAACTGTCAGCTCAATTATGATCCCTGGATGGAATCACCTCAAAGAGTAAGAGGGTTTTCATCATCGGATGGAAAAGTTGAACGCATAAGCTCTAGCCTGGAATAGGATTTTGATTTCAAAGATGAATAATGAATAATAATTCTTTTTGAGCACGACTCTTTTTATAATAATCCTTTTAATTCCAACCCTAAAAGAATTTAAAACACTTTAATAAAATATTACTTTTTGGCCCCCTTTATAATAATAATACATGTGTTCTTTTACCATGTTATGAAAATAAAGTTACTTGGACAACTTAAATTATTATTATTAAATTATTTCCTGAACTAAAAATATTTAGAAAAGGGGGCATGACACACCCCTAAATTGGTCAAACAGAGATAGTGAACATATGTCTAGAAGGGTATCTAAGAATGTACACATTATACAAGAAGAAAAAATGGGTGGAATGGTTGCATCCGGCATAATAATGATACAATACGACCTATCACTCAGCCATCATGATGGGCCCCTTTTAAAGCACTATATGGTGATGAACTACCATCAGTAGTAGGCTAGCTAAACCAAAGGGGGCAAGGCTCCCATGATAGTGTACATGCTTTACGAGATGCAGAATATTCTATCCTTTTTGTAAACTCATTTGGCCTTTTGTGCATAAAAATGAAATACTAGGAATAACACATAACAAATAGGTAATTTGTTGTACAAGACATCGTATTTGTCTTCCTACAGGCGTACAAAAAACTGATTTTGAAGGAGAAGGGGAAGCTGAAACTGCAACCAAGGTACTATAGGCCATATAGGGTTTGGGTAAATGTAAAAGAAGTGTCATATGCCTAGGTCATTCAATAACGTAAGATCCGTGATGTGTTTCTTGTGTCTTTCTTGAAGAAAAATATTGGCCTACACACAATTCCACATATAGAACTAGTTTCCTATAACAAACATAGAAGGGAAGTTTGTGTTGGAACTGTAAAGCACCTTGACCTAAGAGGTGGATTTATTGAGCAAAAAGTAAGTTCATCTTTTCAATGTGAAGTGGAAAGGTCTCCCAGAGGTGGATGCAACACTACAAAATGAGGAGTTCATGGCGAGACACAAACCTTCCTACATTTCACACAAATTGAAAAAAAATTAAGTTAGAAAGGATTCAGTTAAAAAAAAAAAAAAAAACATTCTCATTCATAGTTTTTGTTAAGTGGTCTTATAGGGTGTGTTAGTTAAAGTTGTAATTTGTGACATAGAGGTCTATGGTTCCACCTTCGCCACACACCTACTTTTTACTTAGTTCATAGCTCAAAAATTTGTACTTTTGTTGGTATTAGAACGATCCTAGAAGGTCACCTATCCTAGTGCTACTCTATGTTGAGCATGTTTGAACTAGCATTTGGAACAAAACTCTTTAAGGGCAAGGGTATGCCATGTACCTAGCTACAACTTAGTATTAGGAACATGTTATGGCATATTATGGCCATAGGCCCATATTATATGTAGTTAAAGAGGGATAATGTTGAATTAAGTTCTGTTTATATTATGAAAGGGTTGTGTCTTGATGAAATAAGGGTTTCCCTCCATGTTGAGTATTTGTTTTGGAAAAAACCTAAGCTATATATATCTAATATAGAGAGCAACCATTTTTACCTCATATGTGATCAACTGGATTTGTACGCGTAAATCCATAGTGGGTGTGTAGATGTTCTCATCTTATTACATTTTAGCATTTTATCTTTGAGTTTAAATTTTGCAAATCATTATTTCCCATTCTCTTAGAAGCACTGCAGTATTTTTCTTTCTCTAACAAAAAAGGGAAAAAATTATCAAAATAAGATGTTGCTGCAGCAAATGACAAGGGTTCAACTATTCTTTCATAAGCTTTAGGTAATTCGTTCAAGGCAATGGATTTTAACTGTTTATTTTTTATGCTTTTGCCTACCCATGAAAGCTGACGGTTGATGTCCAATTTCTGTAGATGTTCACCACCTTCCTATAACTTCAAAGCGTAAATTTTTTTTTCAAATCAGGATACAAAAAGGCTAGCTTCTTCCATGCAGCAACACTAGAGGAGAATATAGCATCACTGGTAGAGTTGACAATATATCTTCATATTTGGGTTGTGACGCATCCTCTTCTTGTGGTCTGTTTGGTTTTTCTAACAATATCCTACAACCCTTTACCCTAAAGAATACTTTCAATTTCTAGCTCCGGATAGCATAGTTATATTTTGTTACCTTTTGTGATAGTTAAAATATAAGGAGCTTGCATTTTTTTGGTTTAAATAAATCTCATCAATCAAATTCTCTCCAGTAAAATTGCAAGAGAATTATTTAGTTGCTAGAGGTCTGGAGACTTTCACAACAAATAAGCATTTTTTAAAACAAAATGTCACCAACGGAAACATTCACCAAATTTGTTGACCAAAATCCATAAAAAAACCTGCACCAAAATTCTTTCCTAAAACAATCATCAAAAGTCCACTAAAATTTCTCTGAGGGCATCATTCTCCACCCAAAGTTAACAAACAAATTGCATTCACTAAAGCTTTTTCAAGTACAGTGTTTTCGTCCTGATTTCATCTTCTTGCATCTTTACCTATTTTTTCTTCATTGCTTGTATCTGCTTTTCCAATGGAGCTACCATGTTCTTGCTTTTGGCTAGACCCAACTCAACCTAAGTTTCCTTATTAGAAGCAACTGCTTCCTTCTTCACCTTCTCTACATGATATTTTGTACTTTCTAATTGTGGATCTTGTGGCTTGAATTGCTTTCCAGATTCATTGAGTCTTCTATCTAGATCTTCAATTTGTACAATCAACTCAAGACTATGCTACACTCGTTTCTATATTTTTCTAGCATCTCTTTCTAATGCATGTCTCTCACACTGTTTCTCCATATCATGTCTTTGTTTCTCCACTACCCTGGCCTAACAAGGTATCATGTAGTATGTAAATCAATATATACTACATAATCCATAGCTCCTAAGGAACAAAGTAATTCGCCTACTCGCCCAGGACCCAACCATCCCACAATGTAGAATAGTGCACCTTCAACCAGATTTCAATTCTTGCAATTTTTGAATACAGAAAGTAATCCTCTTCTTTGTATCGAGCACCCAAATATGAATTGTTAATCACAGACATTAGAGTACATTTTCAGTTGTCCCACCGAGCTATATATGAGCTCATGATGTCTTCCTCTATTTGTGTATAAAATTGAATAAGTTGTTCATGCAAGTCAGCTATCTGACTCAGCCTCTTCTTATTTCTCTCATAAAAAGATAGGCAGCATGTACCATGTGTTGCTGCTCCATCTCAACATCCTTTGTCTTCTACATATCCTCCATCATGAGTGGCTCCTTCTATCACCCTTATGCCTTCTCAAATGTGTGTACAATATACCAAAACTTGGCACCTACATTAGTACCCTACTCCTCATCGATCTAAACATTTTCTCTCTGCTCTAGGTTGGCCTCTGGCCTGGTCTATACTCTCAAATTAACATGCTCTAACTCGTTATAGTTTGTATCAATGTAAACACCATGCTACTAATGCATTCAGGCTCTACAATCACTTTCCACATCACGCTTTGTGCCATCAAGAGTATCCTCTTAACCCATCTCCATATGTTGTACTTGAGAAGACAAAACAATCTCACCAGCCAAGTAGTCAAAGAATAAGCCTCTAAGATGATTTGGCTCAGTTTGTGGTATAAGATCTAAAATACCATACATGTCACCATACTCAATGTATTCTCAAAATTACTTACAAATATATTTGTCCACAAAGAACCAAGACCAAACTAAGAGGGGATGCTCATAGAGGGTACCTAACATTCGATCATCAGCTCCTGGTGTTCTTGTTGCCCTATAATGATTTTTTATCGTCATCATCTTCAGGGTTCTAGTATTAATCATCCCACTCATCATTAAGCACATCCTCCACTGCATCAACAATTGCACTATCCCCCTCTTTTTCATCCTTTCTATGTTCTCCAACATCCACTCGGTCTTCCCCCAAGTCATCTCCCTCCTACTCAATGTACAAATAGATTCACCCCTCAAGCTCATCACCCTTCGTGTCATCATCAAAAAGCTCGCACAAATACTCCACAGTTGGCACCTTTCCCTCTGGACCCTGTTCTTGTATGAAAGTTTCCTCGACTTCTTCCTCCTGGTGAGAACAAGATTATTGTGATTGATCTGCCTTAGAAATCACAGCCATGTCCTTTGGAGATATCTCTAAAACTTTCTTCTTTTTCTAGTGTGCTTGCTTTTGGCAGTCTCTCTTCTTCGTTTCTAAATGGGAGGTAAAACTCCATCACGAAGTTCCATTTATATATTGTTGACAAAATTGGGTGTTTTGCATTTGGGTAGAAAGTATACCCATCTTTTTCCATTTGCCTTTCGCACTTGATTGTAGAAGAGTGCCAATGTGTGCAAGGAAATGTAAAACCCCTTTGATCATCTCACCAATGTTTCCTTGATCTTCATAGAGAAATAATAACACAAATTAAATATCCTCCCCCATGCAAACCTTGCATGTATAGAAAAAGGCAATGGGAAAGATCTTACCATTCTATTATATTATTATATGGAGTCCCTTGTTTATTTTGGATTTTCCTTTTCAATGTTATCATACCATTCTAATGTTGATCCTTTGAGATGCAAAACTATGGAAATTTATCGTCTTTAGAATTTCAAATAGTTTAAATAATTTTTTCAATGACCTGTGCCATGCTTAATATGTGTTACATTACCTTTAGGGTTTAAATGTAGTAGACTATCTATGTTTCTTCACTTGTGTCCTCTCTTGTATTCCTCTCTCTTACTCTCCATTTTATGTACTATGACTGATTTTGGAGTTGTTTTTCTACAATAATATCTCATTTACTCATAATGCCCAATAGAGTTTTCCTGTTTTCTGATTGTCTCTGTAATGCTTAAAATAATTTTCCCTGGGTTTTCTCACAGTTAGGTGAACTGTCACTGGCCGAGGAGTGGGCAGGCAAAAAAAATTCAAACCCTCACTAAAAACCACTATTATAGACCATCCCATTGATTACCTGAACAGCTACAAAATATAATGCCACAAGCTAAACGGTGAGCAGTATACATGTAAATCCAATGCTGTGAAACATAAAAAGACCCCACCCAAGTCTATACATATCCACCCATCATGTTACTAGATAGAACAATGAAAATTATACATACAAGAATTAAAAGGAAAGTCATAATGGATGAACCTATTTTCTCTCAAATAGAAGATTTTAGGCAGGATAACACTATTAGCTAAATGAGAGATAAAATAGTACCTCCATCAAGCGAGGACTGAAAATTTCTTCTCGAATATTTGAATCTAAAATTTGTGCAGCCAAATCAATGATAGATCTGAAATGAACAAAATGTAAATAAGCAATCAACTAAAGTACTGTATTTGCAGCATTTCAACTCTATGAGAAGATTTCTGTAAACTAAATCGTTATATGAGAGCCTCAATTCGAGGTAATACGATCCAGTGAAACCTTGAACTGTAAAGCTCAAAATATAGGAAACTATTTAACCAGCCAAGGGTTAATTGTTAATTTGATATAATGAAGATAATACAAACCAAGTAACCAAAACAGTCTCGTAGTCATAGATAATTAAAAGTTCAACTTCTTGTAGCAATGACATCACATTTCCAAAATTAGCTTCAAATCCAAGCTTCCACAGTGCTTGCATGTGCAAGACTGTATCATCCTTACTGAGTAAAGCAAAACAGTATCCATTCAAATTGTAGAAGGATTTCTATTGCATAAGGCATGGGATTACATGGAGGAAAACTAAACAATGGAAACAATAAAAATTAATCATTAATAAGTTTAAACCAATCAAAACAGGCCCCTCAGTAAAACTTTTGAAAGGTCAAGTAGCATGCTTGAAGTTTATAAATGATTATATTCAGGTTACTGCTTATCAAATAATATTCCACAACATTAAAATTTAATACGATTGGAATTTGTAAAGGTTATTATAAATACCGAGAGAGAACCAAAACAGGATGATTCTCTGGATCAATATCAGATAATTGAGCCTGTATTGTCTCTGGAACCTGCAGAACAGTAAGCAAAAACATGTGACCGCAACTCATTCCGCATTAGCAAAATAGAAAGCATACATTTCCTGAAATTCCTAGCTTCTCATGTTGCCACTAGGAACAATCACATAATGCACCACAATTATCGCACTAAATGTGTTAAAATATTAAAATCAAACATACTTTTGAGTCTGCTCTTGCATCTGATCAATACATCCATGAAGTGTAAAATATTACTTAGCAAATAAAAGAAAGATAAAAACAAAAACTAACTATCCAAATTTTCTTAATTCTAGGATTACATAAGAAGTAATTGAATAAGCTTCCTTTTTTAGAGATGGAGAAGAAAAATGTAATGATAAATTAAACAATTGAAAAACGTACCTAACAAATATCAAAACTTGATGAGATGGACTAGATTTGGATTCTCAAACAAATATCAATGGTAAACATGTTTATTGTTGCTAACAGATACATCTTAAGTTTGCAAAATAAAACATGATTAAAAGAAAAAGAAAAATATTCTTTCTTTTTAATTAAGGTGCCTAAGGTCAAGGGACCCTAAACCCGGAAAAATTGTTATATGAGATGCTAACTCCCAATTGGTATCAACTAACCAAACTGGGAAAATAAAAATAGGACATGAAATTCAAAGATCAAATTTAAGCATATACTTTTCAGTCTATAGGAAAATCTCCTATCTTCAGCTCCAAGCATATTCCAACTGCAAGAAAGTGTCATTCATCATTTATCTATCACATTCTAGTGTCTTTAATCATTTATCTATTACACTCTTTCTTCTTTTACCATTCTTCTTTTTTTAACTCAAACATGAAAAGGCACTAAGTGCACATAAAGAGAATGTTTTATTTACAATGTTATTGCCTCTTTTTGATCCCACGTTTTACAATTTTTAATGAAAAGCAAGAATCTCCACTTTGGCATCTTCTGATATTATCTTTAACGATTTGCCGCAATCTTGCCCAACCTTTCCATCCCCCAATTGGCCACTAAATCTGCTATTGTATTTCCTGTCCTCCATGTATGTTGATATGGGATCTCAAAATTCTTAGTTTCCATCTTAATTTTCTATATGATATTGTTTATTTTCCAGCCATTGCACTGTCCCTTATTTATTGCTTCAATAATTAGTATCGAGTCCCCTTCCACCTGAAATTTTTCATCCCCTTGCCTTTGCCAGTCATATTCAGTCTAAGAGATGCATTGTTTCTACCTTACTGTTTGTATTCAATCCCAAATCAAATGCAAACATTAGCAGAGGTTGTCCATCATCATCTCTAAAAATCCCTCCCCGTCTTGCTAATCCTGCATTTCATTTTGCAGTTCCATCAAAATTGAACTTAACCTGATATTTAGGAGGCTTCTTCCACACATCTTTAGGCTTTTTTAGCCTATCCCCACCAAACCGGTTATTAAATATCTCAATCATCTTCCATATTTTTAAAATTTCATCATCTTTTTCAGATGGTTTATTTGATATGGGCTTCCAAGAATTAACCACTTTTGATATTCAAGCCACTGTCTTCTACCATATTCTCCACACCAGATTTTCCTTCTCCCTGAAAATTCTTGAGTTTCAATCCATCCATAGATTCCAAATTATTACGGATGGACTTATTGTCTAGATGGCCTTAAAAATCCTGTTTTGAAGCCTTATTAGCCACACCAATATCCACTTCCTGTCCAATTCTGAGTCGGCCCATCCCACTTCCATTTTATTAAGGAATCTCCCCCAAATCTTCCGTGCCATTTTACAAAACAGAATCATGTGATCCCCATCTTCTAAGTTTCTCTTGCATAAAGGACATCTTGAAGGACCACAAATTCCTCTACTGTGAGAGTATCATATGTTAGTGCCTTAAATTAATTGCTAACCACAAAAAGAAATTTTCCTCTGGAAGTTTGTTTTTGAACCACATATTCTTGGTTGGGAATATCCTTCCTTCCCCTTCAATTGTTTGAAAGAAATCTTCATATGCCTCTTTAACTGAAATGTCTCCTGATAAGGCCTTGTCCCATATAAGTAGATCAACCCCTCTCATATTTGAAGGGGGTAGTTTTTTATAGTTCTTTCCAAAACTACAATTTTATCACCATCAAAATGATCGGCCAATTTCAAATGCTTCCATTTTCTTTTTCCATCAAAATATATGAAAGTTTTTAACTTTGTCACCCCAAGTCCATTTTGCAAAGACCTTTAAATCAACAAACCGCTCATTTTGAAAAAAAGGAACTGACCCTGTACAAGTATCATCTCAAAAAATAACCTTATCACCCTCCCTCACAAACTATTTCAAGTCCTCTTTAATTAAAGGGGAATACTTTCTCAAAATATTCCATGCCTAAGAACTGTGTTGAAGAGACTCTTAAGTGAAAAGCCCTTTAGTTTCTTGGCTGTCCAAATACTTCCCTCTAACAACCTTGTCCACTTTTTTTTATGCCGTCCTTACCATCTTTGTCCCAAAGCTAAATTCATGATTTCCATTGATCTCAAATCCAAACCCCATTTTCTTTTGGTTGCCTTAACTTTTTCCAACTTACTAGGGCAACATTTCTTGTCCTTTGACTCACTAAATAAATAAGTTTTTTGTAATATTGTGACAATGTCAACTATTTTACTTCCCACTTGGAATAAAGACATCACGTATATCATAACTCCCTGTAGACATGCTTTAGTTAATTGAACTCTTCCTACCAAGGTAAGCCGTTTTCCATTCCATGTTGATAGTTTTGCCTGAATTCTATCTACCACTCCCTTCCAACGCTCCTCCATCCCACTTTTCTTTCCATGTTGACAGTTTTCCTTGAGTTCAGTCTGCCACTCCCTTCCAACACTCCTTCAGGCTTCCCTCCATCATAGGAATTCACGTGTGCATACTTGGTAGCTCAAAACTTTCAAATTCCATAATTCTGAAGATTCATTTTTTTTATTCTACAAGCGCATTAAAGAAAAAAAATCTTTGACTTCTCCTTGCTAATTTTCTTAACCTGCAGCAGTTTCATAAATATCAAATATTTTCTTAAAAGTTTTTGCTAACTGAGTAGTTGGAGTCCCTGCCATCAAGAGTATAATCTGCAAATTCAAAAAGGGATATTAGATTCACTGGGGATGTTAAGCTTACATCATTCATTCTTCTTTCTTCTTGTTCCTTCTTTATCTTCCTTCATAGAGTTTCTGCCACTGTGACAAATTAGTAGGGAGAGAATGGATTTCTCTGCCTTAAACCCCTTGATAGATGAAAATATCCAACTGTCAAGATATTAACAAGGACTGAAAATGTATAAGTACTTATACAGCTTTAAACCCATGTCACCCAATCCCGTGCAAAGGCAACCTTCTTAGATATTTTTATCAAAAATTATAAATTTACTTTGTCATAGGATTTGTTCAACTCTAGTTTTATCAACATTCATGCCTTCCTTCTTTGGTGGATTGAATGAATAGTTTCATTCATATTTAATGATCTTGTGTAATACTTTTGTCAACTTATATTGCATTACTTTTGCTAGAATCTTATAAACTGTATTGCATAAAGAGATTGGTTTGAAGGCATCAAAGAATTCGGCATCCTCCTTCTACAGGATCAAGGCTAGGAAAATGTTATGATATTCTTTGAAACCATAGTTTTCCTTTTTAGATTCTTTTATTGCTTGTGTTACTTCTAAGCCCACAATATGCAAAAAATTGTGGAAAAACTTGTTTTATATCCATCCGAACCTAGAGCTTTATCTGCACCTAGACCTGTCACTTTTTTCCTACTTTTAAATCCGCTTCTTGCATTAAAAACATTAACATCATCTTCTGATAAAATTATTGGAATATTCCAGCATTTCATCCTGCTCCTTCAATTTCTTTTTCTTTTTTTCAATTAACAAAGTTGTGAAATATTTCTCAGCTTCTTTTCTGATTTTCTTAGTCTTCTTTGATCTTTTCTTCTGGAGTCTTTAGCTTGCTTTTTGTTCTTTTCCTTCTAATTTATGTTTCTATCTTCCTCCTCCAATCAATTTACCCTTGACTTTCATTTCCAAAGTTTCTTTCATTCTTAATAGTCTCTGAATCATATTTTCTTTTTCTTTCTATTCCAATGTGTCATTCATCGCTTCCTCTCATGTCTTTCTAAACAACTTTGATTTCGTTTTAATTCAGCTTTTCCTTCTTTCTAAAGACATTTCAAGAAAAAAATTGTTCTATTCTCTAGCCTTTTTCACATACTTAAGCTTTTATGTCAATTTATACCATTTTGATCCCCTTACATCTATTCTCCATCTTTCTTTTAGCTTATCTTCAAAATCTGGGTCTTGGTTATAAAATGGTCCCCCTATCTTCTATTGCTCCAAAAAAATTACCCTTATTTAGGTTCCTCATACCATAGACTCTATTCATTACAAAAAATAATTGAAATTCACCATAGTGTTTTCCTAGGGGGTTGTTTCCTCCTTTCTCCTCTCTTAGATTTAGAATTGCATAAATATATCCAGCAACTATCAAGTTTGTATCTTTATACCTTTTTCGAATGTCTCAGAGGCCTTCCCAAATCTTCTTTTTCTTCAGATCATTGTTTAGGAACCTATTTCTTTCTGATCTCCATATATTGGTAGCTTTGGCTTTCCTATTTCTTTGGAACTCGTTTTCTTTCCAATTTTCTTTTGAATATCCATTGCTAAGGCTTCCACTGCTAAGAGCTTTCCCCTTAGGCATAGCACCGACTTTGTTTTTTAATTACTGAATGCTGTATTAGCTTATATTTCTAGAATACCCTTTCCAAATGCTCCATTTCATAACACAGATGACACCTCAAGGGAAAACATTCATAATCCAGTCCCTGATGCCAAGTTCCCAAGTATGTGAAAAGTTCAAGTGTTGTTGAAATCAGTTTGGAGAGAGATATTTTAAGACATATCCAAACATAAGTGGCCAGGTCTTTTTCCAAGTGCCAATTTGCCCAGTAAAATTTACAATGTTTTTAAAAATCAAATCATTCCATAATTCTAATGGTAATTTTTGTCAACCTGGAGCTGTGCCCTGATTCGAGGACGTGCGCGAAACTGTCAGTACTCTATCCGGCTGAAACAATGGGATCTTCTCACGAGGGTGGGTGCCTCAATAGTGAGAAGAACCTCCAGAGAAGGCTGGTACCTGTATGATGTATCAATGAAGATTCCTACTCTATGCTGTTGACTACCGTGGAAAAGGCAGAAAGAAAACTTAAAGGGGAAATCCTACCTAAAAGGGGTGATACACCAAGATTTTGATCCACTCAATTTAGAACCTTGAACACTGAACGAACAAGGGAGAAGGAAGAACTTAGACTTCAAATTAATCACTTATGCATAAGTATTTCATGCAAAGGTTCGATCCAATAACTAAAACCTGAGGGAAAATGATGGAGAGAGGTCCAATACAAGACACTTTGCAGCCACCTAACATCCACTTACAATTTCAGCAAAAGACAATAAAGAACACTTTAACATGACCTGCACAAGGATAATATAGCAACAAGGTATGAAACAGAATTTGGAAAGGGAGAGAACTCTACCACTTATGCAAATTGCTGAAGAAATATACACTATGCCAACGTTTGAAATATGAAAGTACAGTCCTACTGATCGAAGAGGTTACACAACTCACCAATGGCAGAGTCTGGTCTAACCAAGAGAGATTGGATTCTTTTTAATCAAGGCTGAAAGCCATTATCTAGAACATTACAAGAGACCAAAGATTGGTGTAGAAACTTGAAGAGAAAGATTCACTTTGGTTAACTCAAGGCTTTACTTGCCCTTTCAATAGAATATATATTTTTTTTTTGTCCTTGCATGAAGCTTCTTCATTTGATGAAGCGAAGTTATCTTTGTCATGAACCGCCCACCTCTTTTTTGCATGAAAATCCACGCAACATGTCAATTTTAGAACTCCACGTGAGCTGCTTGATGACGAGTTGTAGCGTTTGAAAGCTGAGTTAAACGTTATTTAAGCTGAGTTGGACGAAGAAATCATTCTCTTTCGCATGGAAAGCTTCTAGTGGACGTGGCGTTTAATCAATTAGTCAACTCTAAATCTAGATCAGTCAACTTGTCGTTCGAATTTGGAACACATGTTGAAGCTGAGTTAGACTTTCAAATGCATGAGCTGGCCGGAGATGAATAGGACTTTAATAATCAGTCAACTGAAGCTTTGACCGATGTTGGGAAATAGCTCTGATGTTCGAAAATAGATCCAATGTTTGCATGTATTTCGTTCTATTCTGGTCTGTTGTTCGTATCTATTTTTGGCGGGATTCTATATATTCGGATGGTGTTAGTCTAATTATACCCGGTTTATATTTTCTTGCGGAATTCTGGCTTTATCCCTGTTCCAACGGTTACTTCCTGCAGGCAAAATTTGACAGCCTGCGGGACGTCCCCCTTAGTTTTATTATTCCCTTCAGATTTCTCTGCTTGGCAATTTCTTTCGGGTTTATTTCCGCAGAATTCTTTTGGCCTTATTTCCCGCGTCCCTATTCGGACTTCTGTCTCGCCTCATTCCCGCGGCTTTCTTCCCTTCGCATCTTTCCCGCAGACAAAAAGTCCGCAAGAATTATCTTAGTCTTTGGCCTTCGAAATTCTTTCGGGTTTTTTGGTCGGTCTTTTCTCCGAATTCCTTCGGACTTTTTGTCCAAAGGAATTCCTTCGGACAAAAAGTCCGAAAGATCTCATTTCCTTTGTTTTTTGCCTTTGTCTTTTGTCTTTCTTTCCGTGGACACTTCGAATTTCTTCGGACTTTTTGTCCGAAGGAATTCCTTCGGACAAAAAGTCCGAAGGTTGTTCTTTGCTTTTTGCCGAATCAACTTCTTTTTTGCAACTTTTCCGAAGCTTCGGGATTTCTTCCGTCGGGTCTATTTTCCTTGCCTTTGTCCGAATTTCTTCGGACTTTTTGTTTGAGGGAATTCCTTCGGACAAAAAATCCGAAGGTTCTCTTCGTCTTCGTGTCTTGTCTTTTGCCGTCAGCTTTTTTTTTTCTTCGGACTATTCAAATGTGCCCTTCGGTTTATTCGAATTCCTTAAGGACAACTACCCCTTCGGAAAAAATGTTATGGACCTCTCTGCCGACCAAGTGCCCTCCGCAAGGGCATTTAGCTCTCCCTTGGTGCCCTTCGGAAAAATTGGAGGGCACCCGAACTTTTTGCAAAAGTCCTTAATTGAGTCTATGTGCCTACCCGAAGGGTAGGTGCCCTTCAGCCTTTTTGAATGTGACCCTTCCGCCCGTCCAAGTGCCCTTCGGCAACCGGCCAAGTGCCCTTCGGAAACCGACCAAGTGTCATCCGCAACCGACCAAGTGCCCTCTGCCCGTGCCCTTCGGAAAAATTGGAGGGCACCCAGGCTTTTGCCACGGTCTCCGACTTGGTCTTGTGCCTTCCCGAAGGGTAGGTGCCCTTCGGGAATACTGAAACCGATCTTTTTGAAGGGTAAACTACCCTTCGGACTTTTTGCAAGGGTCTACTTCTTGGTCCTTTATCCTTGTCTTGCGGAAATTTCCTCCGGACAGAAAGTCCGAAGGGATTCTTTGCCTTTGTCTTTATTCCCTTTAAGTGTTTTTTCTATCCTAAAATTCTCCTGCTTGAGTCTGTAGAAATTTTTTGCTTGAGTCCATAGAAATTTTCTGCTTGAGTCCGTAGAAAATTTTCTACGTGGCAAGAGAAAATCTGATTTGTGGAAGATTTGTCAACATTCTGGCGACTCAACTGGGAAGCATGCCTGCTATGCTTGAGAACTCAGACCATGTATAGACGTTATTCGAATTCCCAGATGGTGAACCTGATTTTCCTTCCGATTGAAAATCTGCTCTGATCATTGCTGTAGTAACCTCCTTCAAAATAAGAAGGGAAAAACACGAAAGCAGAAAAATAACTAAAAGCAAATGTGCAACTAGCACTTATTGAACAAAACTAAAGCAAACCAGTGTGCTTGAGCAGCACTTGGAGGAAAGCAAAAGAAACTAAATAACCTAGCTAACCATGATGAAGCATGATCCGCCTGGATCAAATGGGAAATTCTTGAACTCACTCCTTCCGAGAGATGGTACAAGTTGCAAGGCAGGATGTTTATTAGTCATAACCTTTGATGAGGCATTTGCCTTGTCGACCAACTGTATTAGCATCTTCTCAAATGGGTCATCAACAGCAAACCAATCACCAACAAAGACAAACTCACCAAGTATTTCTTGATCGTTTTCAAATTGCTTGTCATATATCACCATGTCAAGTGATACCCCATCTATGCATGCCTTTTGAGGGACCACATCCTTCTTATTGACTGCTGTAAGTTCATCCAGCTCCTCAAGGAGCTTTGAATATGCAACCCAATCTGTACTGGGATCTTGAATAGGTGATTCTTGATCAAATTTCTCATAAACATGCTCTTTAATAGCCACCATATCCATACAAAGCTCTTCAATCTCTTGTAGAGATTCAAGGTATAGCTGCCAATCATCTTTTTGTTCCTCACTTTGGTCTATTTGAACTAAATCAGCTGTCACGCTATCTGGATCCTTCTCAATAGGAAATCCCTGTAACTCATGTATGACTTCAATTTGTACCAGCTCCTCTTGAAGTTCCTCTACATCAAGATCAGTTTTCTCACTCTCAACTATAACTGGATGCTCAATTACAACCTCAAGTGAAGTATCAATAGGAAATTCTTCCTCAAGCACTCCTGAAGCATCCTCTACACATTTTGCAAGAACCCGTCCTGTAGCTGCAACCTCTTTCTCAATACTCCACAAAACAGAATCCTCTTGAGCAAGGGGGATGGTGGGAGGGTGATGAAATTCATTTGTTTGAGAGGGAATATGAAGCATGGGAGGTTGATCATGATCGGATTTTGGAATCTTGAGGGAAAAGGAATTCTCTAAGGAGTTTTGGAGAGGAGGGAAAGAGAAACTCTTAAAGACCTCTGTATTCTGTTCCTTCCACTTGGCCATTACCTCACCAAAGTCTGAAACCTGCTTGTCTTCCTGGATAACCTGAGATTGAGGAATGATTGGTGAGGGAAGGGGACTACAAGAAGGTTTCGTCTCATAAATTGTCACTTGAATAGGCTCCTGAATAGGCTTTTGAATAGGCTTTTGACTCCAACTAGGAAGCTCCCTTGGCGCATACTGGGGATGTTTAAGAATTTCATGAGAATAAGAAGCACCATAGCCTTTTGAAGACAATTGGTTTAACTCGATTTTCTGTCTTTCCCAAGCCTCTATCTTTTCCAATACAAGAATACATAGTCCATTTATCTCTTCTAGATCATTGGACACATTTCGAAATAGACCATTTACTTCCTCATACTGAGAGTTGGAACAAACCTTTCTTGCATATGCCAGTATTCTGAGCTCTATTTCATTCATTTTTTCTTGAAGGCGATACTGCTCATATGCAACATCATAGCCATATGGGAAAGACGAAATCTGATCCTGAGACTGATATATCTTACCAGGAAGGTAAGATTCATGCTCCTGATAAGGCTGATTATGAGAAACTTGATAAGGATCCACATAGCTTTGATAGTACTCTTGATAAGTCTGATTAGACTCATAAAGAAGCTCATAAGTATCGTGACCAGGCTGGTATAATCCACCATTGCGCTGATAAGGAAACATAGCATAGGAATTCTCTCCATACATAGCCATCAAAATTCAATCACGATAATTCAATAAAAAAAAGACTTACATGGAAGCTGTCCTGAACTATTAGAAGCAACTACTTGAGCTTGGAGTCACCGAATACTTCTTGAAGAACACTGTTGTAACTGCAATTTCATTAAAACCACGATAAATGTGTCCCACCGGGCGTGCCAAAAACTGTTGTCAACATGGAATTGCGCCCTGATTCGAGGACGTGCGCAAAACTGCCAGTCCTCTATCCAACTGAAACAATGGAATCTTCTCACGAGGGTGGGTGCCTCAATAGTGAGAAGAACCTCCAAAGAAGGCCGGTTCCTATATGATGTATCAATGAAGATTCCTACTCTACGCTGCTGACTACCGTGGAAAAGGGAGAAAGAAAACTTAAAGGGGAAATCCTACCTAAAATGGGTGATACACCAAGATTTTGATCCACTCAATTTGGAACCTTGAACACTAAACGAACAAGGGAGAAGGAAGACCTTAGACTTCAAATTAATCACTTATGCATAAGTATTTCATGCAGAGGTTCGATCCAATAACTAAAACCTGAGGGAAAACAATGGAGAGAGGTCCGATACAAGACACTTTGCAGCCACCTAACATCCACTTACAATTTCAGCAAAAGACAATAGAGAACACTTTAACATGACCTGCACAAGGATAATATAGCAACTAGGTATGGAACAGAATTTGGGAAGGGAGAGAACTCTACCACTTATGCAAATTGCTGAAGAAATATACACTATGCCAACGTTTGAAATATGAAAGTACAGTCCTATTGATCGAAGAGGTTACACAACTCACCAATGGCAGAGTCTGGTCTAACCAAGAGAGATTGGATTCTTTTTAATCAAGGCTGAAATCCTTTATATAGAACATTACAAGAAGCCAAAGATTGGCGTAGAAACTTGAAGAGAAAGATTCACTTTGGTTAACTCAAGGCTTTACTTGGCCTTTCAATAAAATATATTTTCCTTTTTGTCCTTGCATGAAGCTTCTTCGTTTGATGAAGCAAAGTTACCTTTGTCATGAACCGCCCACCTCTTTTTTGCATGAAAATCCACGCAGATGTCAGTTTTAGAACTCCACGTGAGCTGCTTGATGCCGAGTTGTAGCGTTTGAAAGCTGAGCTAAACGTTATTTAAGCTGAGTTGGACGAAGAGATCATTCTCTTTCGCATGGAAAGCTTCTAGTGGACGTGGCGTTTAATCAATTAGTCAACTCTAAATCTGGATCAGTCAAATTTTCATTCGAATTTGGAACACTTGCTGAAGCTGAGTTAGACTTTCGGATGCTTGAGCTGGCTGGAGATGAATAGGACTTTAATAATCAGTCAACTAAAGCTTTGACCGATGTTGGAAAATAGCTCTGATGTTCGAAAATAGCTCCAATGTTTGCATGTATTTCATTCTATTCTGGTTTGCTGTTCATATCTATTTCTGGCGGGATTCTATATATCCGGATGGTGTTAGTCTAATTATACCCGGTTTATATTTTCTTGCAGAATTTTGATTTTATCCCTGTTCCAACGGTTACTTCCAGCAGGCAAAATTTGACGGCCTGCGGGACGACACCCTTAGTTTTCTTATTCCCTTCGGATTTCTCTGCTTCGCAATTTCTTTCGGGTTTATTTCCGCAGAATTCTTTCGGCTTTATTTCCCGCATCCCTCTTCAGACTTCTGTCTCGCCTCTTTCCCACGGCTTTCTTCCCTTCGCATCTTTCCCGCGGACAAAAAGTCCGCAAGAATTATCTTAGTTTTTGGCCTTCGGAATTATTTCGGGTTTTTTGGTCGGTCTTTTCTCCGAATTCCTTCGAACAAAAAGTCCAAAAGAATTCATTTCCTTTGTTTTTTGCCTTTGTCTTTTGTCTTTCTTTCCGTGGACACTTCCAAATTTCTTCGGACTTTTTGTCCAAAGGTAATAATAATAATAATAATAATTATTATTATTATTATTATTATTATTATTACTATTATTATTATTACATTGTAATGTCAAAAGATACTAAAATTATTTTTAAAGGGATTATATTGGATAAACTATTCGTTTTAAATATTTATATTCAAATGGATATATTATTTTTAATTATTGAATGATTTTAAAAATCATTTTAATTGTTATATATGTTAGTGGATAACATTCAATGTAAACTATAAGTATTATTATGCATAGTTGCATTGCCAAAGTTATATGATTTTATTGTGTTATTCATTTCAGGGGGAAATACATTAGTCCACAACTAATTAATAGTCTTGCATGAAATATAACATAATTTTAATTCCTTCGGACAAAAAGTCCGAAGAAATTTGGAAGTGTCCACGGAAATAAAGACAAAAGACAAAGGCAAAAAACTTCCTTCGGACAAAAAGTCTGTAGGTTGTTCTTTGCTTTTTGCCGAATCAACTTCTTTTTTGCAACTTTTCCGAAGCTTCAGGATTTCTTCCGTCGGGTCTATTTTCCTTGCCTTTGTCCGAATTTCTTCGGACTTTTTGTCCGAAGGAATTCCTTCAGACAAAAAGTCCAAAGGTTCTCTTCGTCTTCGTTTCTTGTCTTTTGTTGTCGGCTTTTTTTTTTCTTCGGACTATTCAAATGTGCCCTTCGGTTTTTTCGAATTCCTTAAGGACAACTGCCCCTTCGGAAAAAATGTCATGGACCTCTCTGCCGACCAAGTGCCCTCCACAAGGGCATTTAGCTCTCCCTTTGTGCCCTCCAAAAAAATTGGACACCTGGGCTTTTTGCAAAAGTCCTTAATTTAGTCTCTATGCCTGCCCGAAGGGTAGGTGCCCTTCGGCCTTTTTGAATGTGACCCTTCCGCTCGTCCAAGTGCCCTTCGGCAACCGACCAAGTGTCCTTCGCAACCGACCAAGTGTCCTCCACAACCGACCAAGTGCCCTCCGCCCGTGCCCTTCGGAAAAATTGGAGGGCACCCGGGCTTTTGCCATGGTCCCCGACTTGGTCTTGTGCCTTCCCGAAGGGTAGGTGCCCTTCGGGAATACTGAAACCGATCTTTTTGAAGGGTAAACTACCCTTCGGACTTTTTGCAGGGGTCTACTTCTTGGTCCTTTATCCTTGTCTTGCGGAAATTTCCTCCGGACAGAAAGTTCGAAGGGATTCTTTGCCTTTGTCTTTATTCCCTTTAAGTGTTTTTTCTGTCCTCCTAAAATTCTCCTGCTTGAGTCCGTAGAAATTTTCTGCTTGAGTCCGTAGAAAATTTTCTAAGTGGCAAGAGAAAATCTGATTTGTGGAAGATTTGTCAACAGTAATCAAAAGAACCTAACCCACACAAGTTAGTTTTTCATCATTTCCTTATCCAAATAAAATTCAGCATCCATTTTCGTAAGTTTAATCTTGTAACCCTCACAAAACAAGGACTCCTTGGCAAGACCTATCTCAATCATTTGAACTCTCAAACATGGCTAGGAAGAAGCCATTTGCTAGGCATCTTGTTTCTACAATTTGTCTCCATTTTTCCTCTGTCCATATACACAATTCTTCCAAGGTAGGCCAATAATCTATGAATTTTCCAATTGGGGCTTTGATTGTTAGAAATCTTACCTTTATCTATCAATTCGTCCTCAATCACCAATGCTAAGGGTTTATTTGGACATTTTTAATCCTTAAAAAGTCCTACCTTGATGTGCTAGTTCCTACTCCTTTTTCTTCCTTTCCACATTTTTTCTTGGAGCATCTCATTTGTTGCTATTCCTTGCTCTTTTTTTCTGTCAAAATCCAATTCCATTGTGCACGTTTGTCATTCTTTTGGAATTCCTAGGGCTTTCCATCCCCATTCTATTTCTAGTAGGTGTGATTCAGTTATTGTCTCCTACTTCCATCTTTGATCTTCCTCTATTTGACACCCCTACCAATTTCTTCATTTTTCTTTCACAATTCCTCCATCTCTTTTTGCTCCTATAATTTTATTTCCTGACTTATGTTAATATTTATTCAAAGAAGATGAACTTAATAATGCAACAATAATTAGGCAAAAAAATCTAGGAAGAAAGAAATAAAGACATGAAACAATATTAATGTCCATAGATGACCAAAAGTAGGTAAATGGCACTCATATTACATTCAATTACAATAGAAAATACCCTAGGTTATGAAAACAAAATAAACTAGTGTTAACCCCAAACCATAATAATCAACTACAAGAACCCCTCAATGAAGCATCAAGTTGACGAAGATGAAATTGGAAGACCGTGGAAGAAGACCAGCGATGTCAAATGTTTGCATCCATGTTGAAGCCTAAAGAACCAATGACACCATCTAACATTGCAAAAGGGCCAAACCTGAATCTAAGAATGAACATAGGCGAATAGCCAAGGTTGATGGGGCTAGACAGTCCTAGGTGGAAGTTGGGTACTTCCCCTATGACCTTTTCTAACATCCACAACTAATGAACCACTACTAGTGGAGAAAGGACTAATAATTTGTGCCTGCATCTATGATTCAAGTTGTGTGCAAGGATCTCAAGAGCTCACGACAGGGAAAAAAAGAAAATCTACTCAACCTAAAGTGAGACTAAGTGTGTTAGGACCCATTTGTTGCAACACATCAAGAGATGGGCTACCTAACTTCTTTGTTCCAATAGGAGTGTGAATTGGTTGTATCCAACAGTCACTTACTACCTTCAGTGTTTGTAAAGGTGTGATATAAATAAGTAATTAACCTAACAATTCGATGGATTTTGAGCAAGTCTTAGAACGATAGCCTCCTAGAGAGACAAGGTCGAGCACCTCTAATCAAGGTATGTAATGTCCCACTTAGGACAAAATTTAGCAATTTTGTAAATCCCTACAAACCTTGAAATAAAAATGCAAATTCTGATTTTTTTATCAAACCCTAACCACAGAAAATTTCAGAATTTTGAAACACTTATATTAGATCAAAATTCCATATTTAATTGCCACAAACCCTTGCAAAAATTAAGGGAAGTACAATCATACAAAATACCTCAAGATCTAAAATTTTGAACCACATATATAGCTGGAAAATATTATAAAAATACCAGCTGAAGGAATGTATAATCGAACACCAAAATCAATCTCATATTGCCCCAAAACTGCAACCTCAAATCCTCAAAGGGGGTCGCTTCCCTAGGAGAGAGCTCCCAACTGGGTCGCTTCCCTTGCAAAGGCTAATTATAGCTTGACACCACCCCAGCGAGCTGCCCAACTGGTGCGCTTCACTTGGAAAGATGCCTTAGACATGAAATATGCCGGTTTTTGCTCAAATATGACCTTTGAATGAAGTCACCTGCTAAATATTGAAGGGTTTCATCCTCAATATCCAAATACCAAAGAAGGTTTTTGTCCTCTAGGGCTGAAAGCATAAGCAAGTTGCTCAAACTTTGAATTTTAGTTGATAAAATGACATGGGTTCCAAAATGAACCTCCTTTTTTCTTTTTATATCATTTCCCTTCAAAAGACCTTCCCAAAAGGGGAGCGCTCCACTTGAAGAGGAAACTTAAATATTCAAAAAGCAATTTCCTTATAATTTCACTTAAGGGCTAACTTGCCCATGACAAAAAGGTCCCCTCCTTAAGTCAAAACTAGAAAAACGTTGCCAATAAAGCACTTTCGACAACTTGAAGAGAGAACCAATGTTTCCCTTGATTCTTCCCTCCCTTAGCATATGGAAAACAACGAGAAAATAGGATAAGGGTCTTCAACTGCTCTAATCTTGAGAAGGGGACATTACAGTCCTCTCTTCTCGAAATTGCTTGTCCTCAAGTAATTCCCAGTTTGGATGCCGCAAAATAGCTGCCCCTTCCCAAGTGGCATCCTCAAGGGGCAAGTCTTTCCAACAAACCAAATATTCCAAGATCCTTCGGTTCCTTAGCTTCCTTTCCCGAACCTCTATGATAGAATCCAGGACCAAAATCAGCTTGCCCTCATCATCTAGTGGCAGTAAATCAACTAAAGGAGTGATGTGTTGCCCTAGTGCCTTTTTGAGGCACAAAACATGAACACATTGTGGATCCAGCCATGTTCAAGAAGCTCTAGCTCATATGCAACTTCTCCAACCCTTCTTAGAACTTTATAGGGACCATAGAAGCAGGGTTTAAGCTTTTCCGCCCCACTATGGTTGATGGAAGATTGTCTATAGGACTGCAACCTCTAAAATACCATGTCACCTACCTCAAATGTCTTTTCTATCTGATGCTGGTCTGCATACAATTTCTATTGGTTTTAAGCATGTTGAAGGTTCTTTTTTAGCACCTCCAACATTTCAAGACTCTGTTGTATCAAATCCATAGCTCCCAGCACTCTACTATCTGTGAAAATTAAGTCCACAAAGGAAAATGCATCATATCCATACAAGGCCTTGAAAGGTGACACACCTATAAACATGTAGTATGATGTATCGTAGCAGTACTCAGCGATGTACAACTTAATCCACGTTGTTCACCAACCTGAAACGTAGTTTCATAGGTATCCTTCCACCCATTTATCCACGATTTCAGTTTGCCCATCAGTTTGTGGGTGGTAGCTAGTGTTGGGAGACAACTTTGTGCCCATCAAACGGAAAAGTTCTTGTCAAAATAAACTCATAAACCTATCGTCCTGGTCATTTGCAATGTTCCTCGACAGCCCATGAAGTTTAAACACTTCTCTAAAAAATATATCAGCCACTATGGGTGCAGTATATTTGGTTGGAATTGCAAAAAAATGTGCATATTTAGTGAGTCTATCCACCACCACAAACATACAGTTCTTATCTTGTACCATGGGAAGCCCCATGACGAAGTTCATGGATACGCTTTCCCATTTTTGAGTGGGAATAGGCAAGGGCTGTAACAAATCAGCTGGAAAAGCTTACTCACTCTTATTTTGTTGGCAAGTAAGGCACTCCCAAATGTATTGAAGTACCTCTCCTTTGAGTCCCTTCCAAAAGAACCTCTCCCTTGCTTGCTTGTATGTCTTAAAGTACCATGGATGACGATTCATAGGAGAATCATGTACAGCCCTCAATATTTGATGTTTCATCTTAGAATTAGGGGCTAAAAAGACCCTATTCTTGTAATGAATTAATCCATCCACAACCTTGTAACTCTCATCATCAACCTTACCTTCTAGGACAGCTATAATAAATTCATCGTTGGCATCCTCAGCTGTGATTACAGCGTTCCAATCCGCTATAATGCCAGCCACAGCACAAAAAATGGGCTTCCTAGACAATGGATCAGCAACTACATTGTTTTTCCCTTTGACATACTCAATATCAAAGTCATAAGGTTGGCTAAGAAAATATTTCAAACTACTGTGGTTCATTTTCACCACAAATCAGATACTTCCTGAATTTGACCAAAGCATGCATGATGGCCAACATTTCTTTATCATAAATGGAAAACCTACACTCCACTTCTTTGAGTTTTTTGCTTTCAAAGGCAATATGATGTCTCTTTTGCATTAGGGCAGCCCCTATACCTTCCCCTGAAGTGTCACATTCCAAAACAAATGGAATGGATAAATATGGAACAATAAGTATTGGGCAAGTACTCATCACTTGAGTTTTTCAAATGCTTCCATGGCTGTTTTTGACCAGCTGAAAGCTCCCTCTTTGGTTAGATCTGTCAATGGGGCAACAAGGTGAAAGAATCCCTTCACAAACCACCTATAGTAGCTGCACAAACCCTCTCAAATGTGTCAAGGTAGTGGGTGGAGGCCAATCCATAATTGTTTGGATCTTTTGTTGATCTACATGAACCCCTTGGGCATTAATTACATGCCCCAAATACAGAATTTTTGACACTTTGAATTCACATTTAGACTCTTTGGCAAAAAGAGTTGGCTGCTCCAAAACTCCCAACACTATGTCTAAGTGTTAAAGATGCTCCTCCCATGTTTTTCTATAAACAAGGATGTTGTCAAAGAAAACCAACACAAATTTCCTTAAGTGTTGCCTAAAAACATTGTTCATGCAAGATTGAAAAGTGGCTGGAGCATTGGTTAGTCCAAAGGGCATAACCAAAAATTCATAGTGCCCATAATGACATCTAAAAGAAGTTTTTTTGAACATCTTCTCTTACCTGAATTTGGCGATATTCGGTTCTCATGTCAATCTTGGCAAAGTAGATAGCCCCATGAAGCTCGTCAATCAATTCATCAATTCTAAGTATGGGATACCTATTCTTGATGATATTTTTGTTCAAGAGGTAGTAATCTATGCATATTCTCATAGTTCCATCCTCCCCCTTCACTATAATAACCGAAGAAGCAAAAGGACTAGAAATAGGTCTTATATGGCCCATCTCCAAAAGTTATTTGATGGCCTTTGCAATCTCTTGTAGATCCTAGGATGGCGATATGGAGTAGTGATTACCACTTTAGTTCCCGGTTCAAACTCAATGATGTGCTCAAAACCCCTATCTGGGGGTAGTCCATGAGGAATACTACCAAAACCTTGCCATGCCTATCAAGGATGGGCTGAATATCCTTGTGATGATGTTATTGTTCCAAATCAGAATTTGCAGTGCTTACAAAACACTCGGCTGCCCAAGCAACCTGCCCTCTATGAAAATCCCTTTCCATCCTCTTTGAAGTTGCAACAATGGGTGCTCCATCGCTTAACTCACATAGCATTATTTCCTTACCGACTGATCTGAATTTTAGTTCTATTGTTTGATAATTTTGGGTGAATTCCCCAAGAGAGTGTAGCCATTGTACTCCAAGGACTAAATCAGTCTCTCCAATGCCGACTACTTAAAAATCATCTTCAATTTTTTGCTTACCCAATATGACATTCAACCTTGGAACCTTCTTTGTGTAAGGGATGGTGAAGCCATCCACCATGATCATGTTAAAGCCTTTGAAATCAGTAGTTTGCAGTCCACATCTAGTTGCACAAACCCTCATCCATAAAGTTTTGGGTGGCCCCACTATCAATGAGCACGGTGACTTTCTTACTTTGAAAAACCCCTCTCACTCTAAAGGGGTGATATCTAGGAGCTCCAAATATGGTAGCAAGGGTGTCCTCCATGTTGTCACCTTCTTCCTTTTCAACGTGTTCCTCCTCATTAGTGGCTGTCCCCTCTTCTTCTTCCTCTTCCTTTCCATCCGAAATTACTTCAATGCAGTGAACTTGCCCTTTTCCACAGCAACGATGTCCAGGTGTCCAAGGGTCCTTGCATATAAAACACATATTTTTTCTTCTTAATTTATTCATTGACTCCACCTCTTTGTTCACCTTTGGCAGCTCTTTTTGCTGCCCAAAACCCTGCTGATAAGGCTTTCTTTGCTGCCCGAATTGGACTGATTTTGGATGTTTTGAAAGTGCAGTCGTAGGCTGCCCAAAACTATTTGTTCTTTGCTGTCCAAAAGGCAGGATTTTTTCCTTGGGAGTTGTAGATTCAAGGTCAAGAGCCTTTTGAATGGCTTCTTGAAGAGTAAGAGGGCTGAAAGCCTTGACTAAACATCTAAGTGGGTCAGCTAATCCTTCCATGAACAAAACTACAAGCCTTCTTTCCAAGACATCTGGTACCATCACTGAAAGTCTGAAACCCTCTGAAAATCAGTCACATACTCCACTGAAGTCCTTTGTTTCAGTTGTGCCAATTCTCTGAAATGAAGTTCCGGATCAGCCCTATCAAACCTTTCAATTAATCTTCTACTGAACTCCTCATAAGAATTTATGAGATTGTGCCCTTGTGTTATCAAACCATGGTACCACCACTCATGGGCAGTTCCCTCCAAATGCAATGTGGCAAACTTGATGGCCTCATCCTCCATCATATACGCTGAAGTGTGAGATAGGTGTCTACCTTTTGTATCCATGCCCTAGTTGAACTTTTTGTGGATCCATCAAAAGTGGAGTGTGAGCTTTCCCGAAGCATGTTGTAGATCTCTTGGATTGTTCCTTGGTCTATGACTAGTCCTATAACCACCCTTGACTTTATTCAATGTCATGAAATCTGTAAGGCTCATTTCCCCTTTGATTTCGGGTGGAAGAGTCATATATTCCCCATAGCTTGCAACCGCATCATCTACTATAGAAGGTTGCTCCTCCCTTTCTGGAATGACTCCCACTATACGAAGGAAGTTGGGCTCAAAAGGACTTTGTGTAGATCCAACCGTCACCCTTGGTGTGGGGGGGGTGGGGAGAAGGTGGTTGTGTGTACCAGAGCACTTTCCTCACCATTGTGAGGCTGGTGCCCATTCATGTTGTTCATGGTTTGGATGAATTCAGCCATCATATCTATCAAGCACTTTTGATTTTGAGTGAATTTCTCAAACCTATCACAATCTAGGTCATCCATGTCTCTATGCCTTGGCTGCTCCAACTCTTCCCTTGGTTGTTCCTACTCTTCTACCTAATGTTTTGGAGCCCTTTTCTCTTCCCTTTCGTAGTATCAAACCTCTTTGTCACTATTTTGTCATGTAGACAACTCATTTCCCCACAACTAGCCAAGGATTTGGCTCTGATACTATTGTAATGTCCCACTAAGGACAGAATTTATAAATTTTGTAAATCACTACAAACCCTTGAAATAAAAATGCAAATTCTGATTTTTTTTATCCAACCCTAAACACAAAAAAATTCAAAATTCTAGAAAACTTATTTTAAATCAAAATTCAATATTTAATTGCCACAAACCCTTGCAAAAATTAAGAGAAGTACAGCCATACAAAATACCTCAAGATCTGAATTTTTGAACTACATATATAGCTGGAAAATACTATAAAAATACCAGCTGGAGTGTATGATCAATCTCAAATTTCTCAAAAAACTGCAATCTCAAACCCTCAAAGGGGGTCCCTGCCCTAGGAGAGAGCTCTCAACTGAGTCACTTCCCTTGCAAGGGCTGATTACAGCTGCACACCACCTCAACTAGCTGCCCAACTGCTGGGCTCCACTTAGAAAGATGACTTAGACCTGAAATCTGCCTATTCTCGCTCAAATATGACCTTTGAATGAAGTCACTCCCTGAACATTGAAGGATTTCATCCTCAATATCCGAATACCAAAGAGAGTTTTCATCCTCCAGGGCTCAAAGCATAAGCAAGTTGCTCAAACTTTGAATTTTAGTTGATAAAATGATTTGGATTCCAAAATGAACCTCCTTTTTTCCTTTTATATCCTTTCCCTCCAAAAGACCTTCCCAAAAGGGGAGTGCTCCACTTGAAAAGGAAATTTAAATATTCAAAAAGAAATTTCCTTGTAATTTCACTCAAGGGCTAACTTGCCCATGACCAAAAGGTCCCCTCCTTAAGTCAAAATTAGAAAAAGGTTGTCAATAAAGCACTTTTGACAACTTGAATAGAGAACCAATGTTTCCCTTGATTTTTCCTTCCCTTAGCCTATGGGAAACAACAAGAAAATAGGCTAAGGGTCTTCAACCGCTCTAATCTGGAGAAGGGCATATTGCAAAGGTCCTAGAAGAAATAGGTAAAGAATCGTCGAGTGTCTATAAAAACAATGGTGTCTCCCTTGGATTTCATAGTAGATAGGAAAAATTTGGTGGTTGGTCTCAAATCGTAACCAGTGTAAGCACACAATCAACTACCCAAGAGCTACTCTTATGCCTTGTGGGAAATGTTGGGTTGAATAATGACGCCATAAAAAGCCAACTTGATCCTAAGCGACTATAGAAAATACGTCCAAGTGACATGAATACAATATAAATATATATCTTCTCTAATAGCCTTGTCAACAACCTCCTTCAAGAGAACAAGGTGAGGAGGGGCATCTAACGAGTACTAAATGGAAGAAGATGATTAGTGAGATGTCAATAGATTTAAGGAGCAACAAACTAGTCTTACGATATCGGCAACATCAATACCATGGGCACTAAAGAGACAATCATCTCCTATGAACAAAGGGCCAAATATGGGTACCCCTCCCAAGGATTTGAGTCTATAAATATTGAATGTAAGCCTAGAGACGTTCTCAAGAAGAAGGATCAAACAACAAACTTGACTTGGATGATGCATTGAGGAACTAGCCATTTGCAACAAATAATATTTTGATTTGTTCTACATTAGCTCGATCATTAGACCCCAAATTCGAGCCCCAAAGCTTAGAAACATGAAGAACCGTAGGCCTAATGAGTACATTGAATAGGTGTTATTTTTAAGGCATATATTGAAAGTGTGCAGGACAACATTGGTCGTCAAGCACAATGAGTGAGCCATATCCCTTGAAAAGACATGATTGAAGAGGAAAGCTTCACACTAAAGGAAAATCCTAAAAAAAACAATCCCCAATTGTTGTAATCAATTGTGATCTCCAAAGATTCACCTTTGTAGAAAATTGAAACCGAGAAAGAGGATTCTTTCAGGTGATGAAGACCATGTAATTAGTTTTACTATGTTTTACCAAAGTTGGCAAAGCTCACAAAAATTAGCAAGGGAATCAAGTTATCTCAGTAAACTATCTATAGGGTGAGTGAAAAGGACAACATCATCACCAAAAGATAGTATAGCAATTAGAATATGATGTAATACAACCATCATCAATGAGTATATTGCCATAGAGAGCCCTCAAGCTTATCAATATAAACGCCAAAACAAGTCAATGGGAGAGGGGATCCTTACATGACACTAATGGTACTCTTAATATAATAAGAAAACCCATGTGATGCCTAAAATCGACCAACAACCACCACATAAAGCCTCATGATGGAAGTATTGAGAGTGTCAAAGACACCAATATCACAAAACTTCTAGAAAATAAAATATCTCGAGATGGAATCCAAGGACTATTAATAGGCAAAAGAATATGGAAAATTGTTGATAAACCTATTCAATAATAGCCAGAAGTATAAAAAATGGTCAATAATCTAGAAGTCTCTCCTAGATTCAACTTCCCTCCTATTCTATGATTACCAATCCCCAAATACTAAGGAAGTTTCATGTCCATCATTATGGCATTGAGTTCGGGAAATGTGTAACCAATCATAATAGTTTTGTAATTATTTGGGCTCAAACCATCACCTAATTTGTGAAAGGTGTGGATGATGTGTTGTGACAAAGAGGGGAGAAATCCTAAGCAATCAATCTCAATAAAAAGTTCTTCACTAGGAAAGGAAAATGAATCCACATCTTACTTGAGGAATTCTTCCTAAAGGCCCTCACAATACTACTTCATCGGTACTGCGCTTTTAAATAGTTCTCTTGACGTCACCCATACAACATAAATGACAAGAGGTATGAGGAGAGGTGGATTGATCTAGAATACCATAGAGACCCAAAAGTTGAGGGGAGAATGTCTAAATTAGGGATTTTCCTTAGGAGAAGGGTAAACCAAAAAGGATTTAGGAGAATCACGAAGGGCCTCAAGGATCTCACATTGCCTCAACATAAGCAATGCATGTTTCATCTGTTGAAGGTGACAACAATAATCCCTACACATGGATGGTATGGATGAACAGTCATAGGTTATAACAAAATAGAGTCTCCGACAAATAGATTGACAATCATCGCATCAAAAATTGATAGGGAAAGAACCAAGAGGGTGAAGTGGAATATAATGGCGAACAATGTGGGGAAAAGAGTCAAGATTTTCCTCCCAAAGGACATGGGATAAAAACTTGTACTTGGTTGTGGTCATGGAGGGAGTGTGGTACCCTGTGATATCTTGGGAAAGGAAGGAAATATAATCGATGGCATACTCAACATCAAAATGGGGTGTTCGCCAGGGGAAAGGGGAGGAGGATCAGTGAATTGTATGAAGAATGAAATCCAAAACAACATGGCTAATGAGAGGGAGATGATGAGAGATAAGAAAATCACCAAAGTGGGAAATCAAAGACCTATCACAAGAACATAATCCACCACACTTCCCACTGAGGGAAGCAAGATAATTTGCTTGAATCTGAGAAACAAGGTACTTCATTAAGAATGTTAATAACATGTGATTCACCTAATTGGATGTCTCCCATAAGTCGTGTCAAGTTTATCCCTATCAACCAAGGTCCTTCATAAACCAAGGACCTTAGTCTAACTCCTAAACACAAAGCTTGTCTTCTATGATGTCGTGTTTAGGCATCTGGTACATCCCAATGTGAGAACTAGAATCACCCAACAAAATAACATTGCCCGAAAAGACATAATGCGCAGTCTTCAAATAGGGATCGAGATATGGGTGATGAATTTGGCGGGGTAGGGGGGGGAACAAACTGCAATGAAGGTATCCTAGAAAGAAGGCAAGATCCTCTGAAATTGGAGCCTCGTGCATATGGAATGATGTCAGTAACTAACAATGACACCTTAAATCTAAGGTAGCCCCAAAAGAGGCAAACCACACCTCTGAAGCCACTAAGACCCCCTTGTCTACAAATCTCACATTGAAAGGCCAAGACCCAAAAGTAACATGTGACTAAAATGAGGGCCCTCTCGGGGCTCTTGTGGGTGTCTATCAAAATGATAAAACCTCGTGATGCAATAACATCCTGAAGAGGACCTCACTACGCCATTGAAGTTCCAACAAACAATGGAGTTGGTTTTATTTTCTTGCAACTTTTAATTGGAAACAAGTAGTATTTTTGGAATTCAGATCCCAATTTCTTGATGTCTAAAATCATTACGAAAAGAGTTATCTATTCATCACATAGAACACACAATACACATGATATGCTCAAACAATCATATATTTGTACGATATATATCAATGCTTCAAAGTCATTCACACAATTGATGTCATATATTTGTACGATACATATCAATGTTACAAAGTTACTCACACAATCAATGTTATGTTCTCTAGGAGTAATACAATATAAAAAGGAGTCTAGGAGGAATGGGTGCAACAGTTTAGGGCCTAGGCAATTGGAAATACCTTAGAAATAAATAAATAAAAAATAAGCACTCCTCCTGATACAAATCTCAAACAATCATAACACACCACTCCTTTTTATTTATTAATATACCTCTTTATACAATGGTCGTCTACACCACCTCTAGTAATAGATGAAGACTATTATCCTACCCTGCCCGACAATGTGGGTAATTAGTTGGAAGAGATTTATGTTAACCACCTCAGAAAGGAAGTGGAGAAATGATTGTAGTTGACCAAAACAACAAGGTAATTTCATTTTAAATCCAACTTCACATGATCAAAAAATTAGTAACCACTCCAATTATATCCACGCGGTTCATTTTATAGTAACAATATAAAAATATATATATAGGGCACCATTCACAACAACCACGTAAAGGTCCGTATTCATACTCTTCACATCTGTGTGCTTACTATCACCACACTTGCCAATGTTGCCATCGATTGGTCATGCCCATAAGAGGCACTCTCCTCACAACCCAACTCCTATGAGATCTTCCACGCCCACCAAGGTCCACCAAAGATTCCATGAGCACCATGTGGAGCCAGATCTATATACACATGAATCTTAACACCTTCCCACCAGGTAACTAACCATACAAGTTCCTTAGCTGCTCTTCTTTGTTCCATGCAGCTTCTCATAAAAACTCCCCCAAAAAAACAAATCGCCTTCACATTCTTACCATTAAGCACCACAATGCTCTATAGGATGTTCTTCAAGTTGTCCAACCTAACAAAGCCAATTATGCCCTGGTGTCATACAACATATAACCTAATACTTAAAGTACAACATTTTGCAGCCAAGAAGGGCTCTAATGAGCTTCTTGCTGACCTCACCTAGGGTAATCCCAAACAACTACATGTGCTCTACCAGCTTAGGTGGCTAATCACACCCACCAATATTGCCTCCTAGCAATTTTGACTATAGCTTTAAGGTTTTTACGACCCCATTCTGCGTGGAAAATGGCATACCTAAAGCTAATGCATTGACAATACTTGTTGCCTAGGATTGTTTCATGTGACTTTCATCACAAATGGATTGTTCACACTTCTGCAATTAACCTCATTTATTCCATTTGCTTTCAGCAAACTAAGCTTCAACACCAAACGTAGTCTGCTTGAGATCCACAACTACTCTTGGCATTGAAATAAATTATGCAACTTCCCTGTCATTGGAATATAGGAGGCCCAAGTACTTTTTCAAGCACTAATTCATGGACAACTAGAATTTCAATGGACTCCAAAGCACTAGATATCTCACGGCCATTAACACCCATAGATACAACTTCCATTTCAATTTCTTTAGTCAATCGTATAGATTGTTCTCTTTCAGCCACTTTGACAGTCATTACACAAGCCAAGAATGTCAAATGGCTTTCAAAATGATGAACACTAGGTTCTCAAGAGTATCTTTGAATGATGAGCTCCACCATCGACCAAGTTAATACTATTTGGGCTGATCTCTTTATAACATCTACTAGTTGCACTGTAAGATGTATCTTGTCCTCTCCTACCATTGCAGTGGCTTTAAAACATTGACAAACCTGAGAGAATGCCAAAACTAAAAATATACAGAATCCACAAGCCTTTGAAGCATGGTGCCTCAAATCCTGTAATATCCCGAATCAGAGTATTATTTGATAATTTGGATTCCTCGGAATTACTTTAAAATAATATTTTATAAATGTAACTTGTACTAAGAATAATATTTAAAATAAAAAATATAAATGTATTAATAATGATTAAATTACACGATTAAGGGATTCCGTCCTTAAAAGTGGTTGTAAAGCATAATGCTTGTACATGGTTATATAGTTTTAATACATGATTGATTGAATTCCTTCCATACCAACAAATGACTATAAATACTTCATCACCTTCCATCAAAAGATGTGTCTCTTCCAAATGTTTTTTCCCAAGGGAGGCGATGTCCCAAAGGGTGCCGTCCCTTGGTGTTTAGGTGGGTCAGCCTGCCTATATAAGTTTTATTTTTTATTAAATGTGGCACTCCCCTCAATAGGGGTGATTCTAATTTGTATGCCCTCCTTGATGGCTATGCCCTTGTCTTATGCTTGGAAAGGGATATTACAGTCCTCCCTTCCCAAAATTGTTTGTCCTCAAGCAATTGTAAGCCCTCATGCCCAAGTACCATGTCCAAGAGATAAATCTAACTAATACAACCATGGGGAGATTTGTCTTTATTCATGAGGACAAAACAAACTCTTAGAATAACCTATTTGTTGTAGATTAATGCAACCACCTAACAACCTCCTAACAACATGCTAACAACATTTAACAATATATATCTAACAACAATGGACTATGGTTGTGGGTGAGACGTCAACGACAAGTTCGATATTCAAACTGTTTGAAGAGAAATCAATTTCTTTAACTTTTGTTGAGCCAAATTTATTTTCCATTGACCCACATTTGAGAGTGGAACAATATCATTTCTTCCTTTGAATTGGTGGAGGAAGAAATAATGTTCATGGTACCTACCATATCACTAGGCTCATAGTACATGATTTGTTTACTTTTGTCACGTGACGTGGTGTTAGTACCATTGCTTCAAGATGTGCAAGTAGATTTTTCATAGTGTGGCACTCTACATTAGAGTGACTACTACAGTAGTGAAATGTACACCACTTGCCAATTTTGGACTGCTTATTCTGATCATTTGAAAATATGTTCTTTTGAGGATGGCGCAAAGGGACATTTCCTTGTTTAGAATTATGCTTAATTCCAAACTTGGAATTCTTAGTCTACATCTTGTCCTAAGAGTTGGAATCTTCTTTCTTAGACTTTTTAGCATGGATTTTGCTTCAAATTTGCAAGCAAATCTGTAGGCCTCACCTAAAGAAGGGATCTAGACAAAACCCATGTTAGATTGGATGTATTGTCTCAAGCCTGGCCTATACTTCAAGATGAGATTTCATTCATATTCTTGTTTTGAAAAATTAAGAAACTAAAGTGTGGAAGGTGTCCATGTATTCTTGAATAGATTGATCACAACCTTGGTGCAAATTGAAAACTTGATGTACTCGGCATCGTAGTTTCCAACATGATAATAAGTAGCTTTCAAGGCTTCTACAAAACCATTCCAAGTTTCTACAAATTCTAAGTCATCATCTTCATGGGAAATGCAGTATTCATCCCACCATTTCTTTACAAATAAAGAAACTTTCAGAAGAGCAAAAGTTACCTTTTTTTATCAAAAAAATAATTTACTGCATAGTATGAACATATTAGATTTAGCTATTTGTCTAGTGCATCTACATCTATTTTGCCTTCAAGCATAGGGATGTCTAATTGTGCTTGTACCTTGTACAATGTTTTTCCATTGAAAGGTCGATGCAAAGGAGATGTGTCAAAACAAGTATGAATATACTTAAGAAGTTGAGCAAAGTGATCAATGATTCTCGCTTGTTCATGTATGTGGTATTCTTCCAAATCTTTTTGTCACCTCTACAAAGCATCCTCTATCATTTTTTTAAATATTTCTAAAGTTGGCATCTCTAAAGTTGTTCTAGCTACCATCTAAGGATGTCAACTGAAGTATGATGGAGGATAACGAGTTCCAAGCCCTAGTTTCTTGTATTCCAACCTCATATGAGTGGGCATACAAACAAAGAAGGATTCAAATGGGAACTTCAATATCACTTGGTTATGGTGTGAAGTGTGTATGCTCTAATACCAATGATCTAGGGCACATGTGTTAATAGGTGGACAAACACACTTAATGGATTAAATGTACAATGGCGGAAGCATATGTGGAATGATAAAAGCCGAAAGGTAAAAATTTGAGTGTTATGAGACACAGAAACAAATAAAACAATAGACACCATGCTAGATCTATAAATTGCAAGATCATATTATGCAATAGTTCTGTACAATGATACAAGAGGTTAGATGTCAACAATATGTCTAATCACTATTGTACTTACTCTTTTATCTTTGTTTATCCAAAGAATAGAAGAATACACTAACATACAAGTGTATAAGATGAAGGAATTGTTGAAATGTTATAAGAATGATAATCACTCCCTTCATAACTCTTATGAATACTCCTTTTGTCTTTTTCCATAAATGCATCCACCCAATTGCGTGAAAAAATATTGACATTGTCGGAGCTATGCGGTATCAACAAAGAGGAGTTAGGGCATCGCAGCATGACCATGCATGCTTGGGATGGTCCTAAAGTTGCAGATGAAGATGACACATGGTGCAGTGTTGCCATTAAACCATGAGCCGCTCAAAGGCCCAAATCCTTCTAAATCAGATTTCCTCAGAGAAACTTTCTTGTTTAGAATTGATTATTTGGATGAGTTGTCATCCTCATTCACAAATTGTATTCTCTATATATGCAAGTGTTATTATATATTTCCAAATATGAGATTTTTAAGGAGTGTTGGTACTCATGCATAATTATTTAATATAGCATTATTATGTTATGCAGTCAATTTATCTCTAGTAGGTATAGTTCTCTAAGTCCAGATCAGCAATTGTATGTGCAATTGTATAGTATTGCACGTTTTTCATCCATTTCCTCAAAATCTTTGATTGCCTTGAGGAACTTTGCTTGAAACTTTTCTGATAGTTAGAATGCTAACAAAATATGTATTTCATATACATGACTTTTGGGCTTAGGATATTTCCAACAACTCGCGGTAACCATTGCAGTCACAAGGCGTTTCACAGTTTATTAATCTGCTTCTATATCTTGTTGACTTTAACCAATAAATAGAGGAGCTACAACCTCTATATACTAGGTGCACATTAAAAAAGTTAAAATTAGGGCCTTCCCCCATAGCTAGATACAAACTTAAACCACAGTTGGTTGTTCACAGAACAAGCCAAATACATGTTTTTGCTGTTTTTGTATTCCCCTCTCCTACTCATTTCTTCAAAAGGCTACATGGCCTGTATTTACTCCCAAAGTTTGTGGGTAATTGGGAGGCGCCCCTCTCTTAATCAATTGACTAAGTTTTTTCTCAGCTCTATCTATTTATTTTGAGGGTGATGGTTCCATTTTTAGCTAGGTGATCTGCAACTTCGTTTTATCTTATTCTCACATAGCTTATCATGAAGTTGTTGATTTTCTCACATCACTTATCTTTTCATCTTTATCTTTTCATCTACTCTGATACCATGACAAGATGTGCAATACTTAACAGTAAGCACCTGCTGTTGTTAATCTAGACTTAGAAAACAATACTTACTAGAGATAAATTGGTAACATACCAGTATAATTTCATATAAACGAGTTTTGGACTCGACATATTTTTTATTTCCTAAGTTAATAATAATATTGTAATTAAGATATTCCTAATATATCTTGACAACTCACTAGGATAGATTTGTTTCCTTGTTAAATCTTTTAGTTTTCCTAGTTAGACTGCTTTGTTTCCTAGTCTAGAATTAGCCTTTTACTGGATGCAATCTGTTGTGTTTATGATTTCCTAGAGAAATGTTTTTGTTTAGAATTGATTAGTTGGGTATGAATTGTCATCCTTATCCACAAATTAAACTCTCTGTATAAGCAAGTTATTGTATATTTCCAAATAAAGAGATTTTGGGGTAGTGATGTTGTTCTTGCATAGCTATTTAATATTGTCATTATATAGTTCTGTTATCAATACATCTCAGGTAGGTATTGTTATCTAAGTCTAGATCAGCACCTGTATGTACAATTGCTAAGTATTGCACATATTTTCATCCATTTCCTGTAAGCTTCGATTGCCTTAGAGAAACTTTCCGTGAAACTTTCTTGGTAGTTAGGCTGCTTTGTTAGTGTAGATTTCATATAAAAGAGTTTTGGACTTCGGATATTTCCATTTTCCTTAGGTTAAGTATCAGTTTATTTTACGAGTAGAAATAAAAATAATATTGTAATCAAGATATTCCTAAACTATCTTGAAAACTCACTAGGATATATTTTTTTCCTTGCTTAGTCTTTTCGCTTTTCTTGTTAGATTGTTTTGTTTCCTGTTCTAGAATTAGCTTTTACCAGATGCAATTTGTTTTGTTTAAGATTGTCTTACAGAAAATTTATTATTTGGAACTGATTAGCTGGCTGTGAGTTGCCATCCTCATCCACACGTTGTATTCTCTATATATGCAAGTGTTATTACATATTTCTAGATAATGATATTTTGAGGTAGTGTTGAAATTCTTGCATAAATGTTTAAATTGGCATTATACCGTTATGCTGCAAATTTATCTCTAGTATGTATTGTTCCTTAGGTCTAGATCAGTAGATGTGTGTGCATACTGTTAAGTATCGCACATCATTTCAAGGTATCGAAGTTTGCAACTTTGGAGATGTGCTTCCAAAAACTGGCAAGGTGATGAAGATCCCGCGAGTCATGTGTTCGTGTATCATCTTTCACAAACCCGCAGTATAAATTCGTTCAGTTTATGTTTTTTTTAAATTAAATTACATGAACATTTACAAAAGTCTATACATCCAAGGATGCAACCACAACATAACCAGCCAAAGAGGCCTCAAAACACCATTACAAGTAGAAACATAAATGAAATGTTAATACAATATAAAAAAGCCACACCAACATGGCACCAACGAAACAAAGCAATAGACACAAAAAGATGAACCACCAGGGAACAATCCAAAACAAGGACAGCCAACCATAAACCTAATTAGAACCAAGATCATCATCTAGAAACTTGCTCACTGATCCACCACCATCTTCAACAAGTCCTTGCCAATATTTTTCATCTGCAATAGGGCCCTGCTAAGTAAAGTTCACCGACAGAGGAAGACTATCAACATTCTCCAGCAGCTTCTTCATATAAGATTTCATCACATAACTAACTAGATCCTCAATGTCACCTAGATTCCCCTTCTCGATCACCCTTTCAAGCTTCAATGCAGTCTCATTCACAAATTCCTCAATAATTTTCCCATACTCAATGTTCAAATGACCCCCAAGCACAGGGAGGTCACTTCCACTAGTACCTTCATCATGCAAAACAATATCAATTCCAAGGTCAACACTCTCCTCAACAACTAACACACCACAATTGGAGCCATCCTAAGTAGCCTTAGAATTATGCCCCTGAAAAGTTGCTAGCATGTCACTGTTAGAAGCTAACAAAGCTTTTGTACCATTTTTATCAAAGTTTGACGAGCCAACCCAACTAGGAATAGGGTCAACCGCTTGCTCAAAATAAGTTTCCTTCATGATATCCCACTCAATTTCATAAATTTGGACCTCGGCAAATGTGTCATGACTTATTCTCCAATCAAGAGGAGGGATCCAGATACCCTCTTGTATGCAACAAATAATTAGATGATATCTTCATCATTCCTATCTTCAATAACTTTTCAACCTGAGTCTGTAGAATCTTGAGCTGAAGATATATCTGCAAAGAAACAAATATAGAGGTAACTTCCACATTGAAGTTAGTAAGCACCCTAGCCTTATCTTGAAAAACTTCCAAATTTCTTTGCTTCCAAATGAACCATAAGACTTCAATAAAGAAAACCAATCAAAACTTATGAAAAAATAAATGAACTTTCTTTTTATCACAAACATAACCAAAGGCAATATTGGCCCACAGAATATCACAGCCAAACAAAGAACACCAACTTTTAAGGCAGCAGCCCCACATATTAGTAGGAAACGGGAATTTAAAAAAAACATGATCAATAGTTTCCACATCACCACAAACCAAACAAAAGGGTTGGCAAATGCCAAATTTCACAATAACAAACCCAACAGCGAACTTATTATGCAACAAAAACCATCTAAAACACGACTTTTCATGTTCAAGACAAGAGGCCCAAATCACATGAAATCTAAACATCCAACAATAAAGGGGATCACAGACATGCCAAAGACGGGTAAGGCTAAGATAAAGACTTTTGGAGAAAGCAAGCTTGTTATACATCTTTGTGGTGAATTCATTAAGAGGCGGGTCGTTAATCCATTTAATGCTATCCCAAAACTCTTCTTTTTCATCCTTGAAGCTCTTTAGGCCCTTAGAGAACCAAATAAAGGCAGAACATCCCCTAGTTAAAGCAAGAGGTCGTTTGTTGATAGTAAAGTTCCACCATATGGACCTATACCCCTGACACCTCGACCCCAGACCACTGATCACAGGAGGCACAACAACCAAATGTTTAACCATTTCCCAAGCCTTCCAAATTGAGCAATACATTGGAAACCTAGCATCCTTAACCGAGAAGGAACCAGATAAGAGATCAGAGATATGCAGCCCTTTCCAATTCAATTTTCCTTCGGGGAACACTCTCACAATATTGTTTCTTATCAACATTTTCCAATGTTCACCCCCTTTCAAAGCTCTGATAATCCATTTGACAGCTAGGGTAATAACTTGGAGTCTCAAGTCTTTCAGCCCTAGGCCCCCCAACTCCCTGGGAGCACATCAAATCTTCCACGACAACAAGCCCTTTCCTATTTCCCTTACCATCAAACCAGAGAAAGTCTCTCTTGTGCAAGAGATTTGTCTATGTTTTATTGAAGAACCAAGAGGAGGCATTGTAAACACTGTAAGAAGAAAGCACATTCTGGCACCCTTGGATTCTACCAGGAAGTGAAAGAATATGTCCCTACCATTTAACTCATTTTATGTTTTAATAAATACATGTATTTGTATTTTTTCTTTTGTTACACTAGTGCCTCTACAATATTTAATAATGCTTTAGTAGGTGCTCTTTGAAAATTAGTGCATTTGTAGGTGGAAATTTTCTTATCAACAGAAAATATGCTCCTTAGGCTCAAGAAGATTTTGTATAGGCCTCAAACATTTTTCTTTTGTTTGTGCAGGTCTTAACATTTCTTCCAAGCCCCATTTTTTTCAAGACCCTAACTTTGAGAGGCAGCTTATCTCTCACGCAAAGGGCTTTTTTCGAGCCTTTTTTCTATTAGGGTGTGAGTATTTTTGCTGGTTACGTAGTGGTGGAATCAGTTCGGGCATTTTCTGATTTCTCATGTTGTTTTCTGCTGGTTTTTAGTCCTCTCTTGTTTTGTTCTTGAATCTGGAAACTTCCTTGGAGCCTCTTTTTTAAGGGTATAAATTTCTCTATCCCTAAGTTTCAAATTTGTAACTTTTAGTGCATTTCTTGATTTCATTCCATATCAGCTTCATTGTAAACATATTGTTTTATAAATCACCTTTAAAAAAATTATGTTGATTTTGTAATTTGTTGTTAAAATCAAAAATTGTATCTAGCAACTACATGTCTATAAGCAGCTTGCCATGGGGAATTATTTTGGCCAGTTGAGCAAATATATTTTCTGGGGGTATCTTGCACCGATTTTGGGGTTTTTTTTGTGTGCACAAATCGGGGCATGCTGTAGGTGTTGAGTTTGCAGCACTTTTTTTATTTGGTGGTCTTCATTTCAATTTGTACTGTAGCATCAATGTCATTTATTCATGAGCATTGTACATGCACTACAACATCAATGCCCATTTCTTTATGAGCATTGCACTTGCCAAAAAATATCAATGCCATTTCTTTTCCAGCATTGTAGTACCAGTACAACATCAATACTTTCTTCTTGGTTATCTTTTGCAATCATTGTTTTGCAACAAAACCCACTTTTTGTGCATTGCTATACTTATGCCCTTGCAGATGGCTGAGAACAATGTGACTCCACTCACATTACATGACAACCATTCATGGAAATCTACAACAATAACTTACTCGTGAAGAAAAAGGACCATATAAAATTACAGTTGGTGATGGTGCAAAACCTAAGAGGGCTATCGAGAAGGTCCACTAGTGCAACAAGTGGGATCAATCCAGAGGGTTGATTTGCATGTCAGTATCCAAAAAGCTTAAGTTCCATATCAGGGATTTGGAAACTCCCACTGCAATATGGGAAAAGTTGAAGACTATGTTTGGGAAGAACAACTTGATTCGTCCCAATCAGTTGAAGATTTAGATGGTTGGTTGGACCCTTCAGATTTCCAAACCATTCAAGACTACTTGAACAAGTTCAAACTAATGAGAGTGTACCTCCAAGATTGTGAACTTGAGAAGACAAATGACCAGATGGTGACAGCAATACTGTCCAAATTGAAGGTCATTACTTAGTGTTTGTCTCACTTTCACTCTAAGATGGAAGATTAGGGTGACAAGTTCAAATACCCGAGCTTTGATTCATTTTGTCACAATGTAGTAAGGGAACAAGATAAGCTCATCAATATGGACCTTCTTAGTTCCAAGATCCACAATCAAGCTTTGAATTCCCATTAGCAGAAGGGCAAACTTCACGGAAGCAATCCAAGAGGGATAACAAGAAGGGTTCTAAAAGGAAATCGCAAAGCCAAAATATCTCAAACTCTTCTATATCCAACTCTTAGAACAGAAAGGAGTTAAGTGTGGATTTTTATGGTCATTTAGAAAACCATCATTTTGAGAAGTTGGAAGTCCAACAACAGCTATAAAGAAGCACAATATCAGGGTCAATGCTTCCATGTATCCTTTTGAGAATTCCAAAGGTAAAGGCCAAGTTCTTACAATTGATTTTACCTTAATGGCACATGGTTTGACTCAACCTGAATGGGTCGTTGACTCAGAAGCTTCCATGGCCCAAGATGAATCCATGTTCACTTCATGCAGTGAGTGTAATCCAACGAAGATCTTTGTTGGAAATTCTCCGCCTTACAAGTTGAGGGTTATAAATCAGTTGAAATTGGAGATCGAGCGATACCGAATGTTCAATTTTATCCAGAGTTATCCACAAACCATCCATCTACCAGATCACTCACTCAGGAAGAGGAATAAGTCTAGCATTTCTTCAAGATTTTGTGGTGATCAGAAAGCTTCATGATCACTCATAGATTGATGCTACTAGAAAGTGGATCATGGTGAAAGACTTTACAAGTTTGAAGCTTTTGCACCTAAGTCTTCATCCCATGCTTTTGGCTCACTTAATGATTTGAGCAAATTATGGCATGAACAGTATGACCATTTGAACTACCGCTATTTGAGACAATGGTGTAAGCAGGGCATCGTCACATCTACCACATGTTAGCTTTCAAGACAGTGTATGCCAATGTTGTGCCTTGGGGAAGCACACTTCAAACAAGTTTGAGAAGGAAAAGGCCTGGAGGGTAACAACACAGCTTCATCTTGTCCATAGTGACATCTTTGGCCAATTTCCAATACTATAATGTCCCCTTCTCTTTGAAGAAGCATTGAAGACCCTTAGCCGAATTCCTGGATGTTTCTCATCGACTAAGGGAAGGTAAAATCAAAGGGGAAACTTTGGTTTTTTTTCTAAGTTATAAAAATATACTTTTTGATATATCTTTTCTAATTATAACTTAAAAAGAGACTTTTGGAGCACGGCTTAACTTAACCCTTAATGAAGAAAAAGCATGATCTATTTTAAACTACTCTAACTCCCACTCCAAGTGGAGCACCCCTTTTTGGGAGGAATATGTGGGGAAAAAAAGGTATAAAAAGAGGTGAGGATCATTTGAGAGGTTACCACGTTTTATGAAATTAAATTTATGAGTTTAAGCACGAAAACATTTCGCTTGCACCCTTTGGAGACGAAAACCTTCATCGGGACTGAGGTTGAGGACTGAACCCTTCAACATTCAGATTGGGCAGCTTCATCCAGGAGCTGCAAAGTACTTCTTTGACTTGTTTTTGGGGGATTTTCTTCATTTGGACTTTTGGCGGCTGATGCTTTATCCAGGAGGCCCAATCTGTGTTCGATGAGTGAGATTACAGCAGATTGGAAGGCTGTAATCACAATTGAATATGCAAAAAATGAGTTCGCTACAGCTGTCATGGATGGGAAGGTGGATGATGAAAGGTACAATGTAATCGATGAATTAATTTTGTACAAGAATAGGGATTTTTTAAACCCTAATTCAAACCTGAAGCAGCAAATCATGAAGGCTGTACAAGATCCCCCAATGGCGGGATATCAAGGGTACTTCAAAACATATAAGCAAGTGAGAGAAAAATTCTTTTGGAAGGGCCTCAAGGGAGAAATTCTTCATTATATTTGTGAATGTCTTGTGTGCCAACAAAACAAAGGAGAACACAATTTTCCAGCTGGACTCTTGCAACCGCTACCCATTCCCACTCAAAAATGGGAAAGTGTATCAATGGATTTTGTCATGGGGCTGCCCATGACACAAGGTAAGAATTGTATGTTGGTTGTGGTGGATAGACTCACCAAAAATGCACATTTTTTTGCACTTCCAACCAAGTGTAATGCTCCTATTGTAGCTAATGTTTTTTTTAAAGAGGTTTTTAAACTTCATGGGCTGCCAAGAAATATTCTAAGTGACTGGGACAGCCGGTTCATGGGGCAACTTTGGCAAGAACTCTTCCGTTTGGTGGGCACAAAGTTAACACTCAATACTAGATACCACCCCCAAGCCAATGGACAAACCAAGATAGTGAATAAATAGGTGGAAGGGTACCTTAAAAATTTCGTTTCAGGGCAGCAATCAGCATGGAGCAAGTGGCTGTACATGGCTGATTATTGTTATAATTCTTCATACCACATGTCGATTGGCATGTCCCCTTTCAAAGCCTTGTATAGCTATGATGCCTTTTCATTTGTGGATCTAGTTTTATCCAATAGTAGGGTGCCCGAGGCTGCTGATTTGGTACAGCAGAGTCTTGCGATTTTGGGACAGCTCAAAAAGAATCTTCAGCATGCACAAAATCAACAAAAAATGTATGCATACCAGCGTCGGATAGAGAAGTCATTTGAGGTAGGTGATATGGTGTTTTTAAGATTGCAGCCATATAGGCAATCTTCTCTCAAGCATAGTGGGGAAAAGAAACTCAAACCTCACTTTTATGGCCCCTACAAGGTTCTAAGGAGAGTTAAGGAAGTAGCTTATGTACTAGAACTACCTGAAAGCAGCCAGATACACACTGTTTTTTATGTTTCTTGCCTCAAAAAGGCATTGGGGCAGCACATAAATCCTTCCATGGATCTACCGCCACTTGATGATGAGGGTAAGTTGATTTTGGTTCCTGATTCCATTATTGAAATTCGGGAAAAGAAGCTTAGGAACTCTAGTATCATAGAATACTTGGTTCGTTGGAAGGATTTGCCACTTGACAATGCTACTTGGGAAGGGGAAGACATCCTTCAACATCCGAGTTTGCAATTGCTTAAGGACAAGCAATTTCGAAGAGGGAGGATTGTAATGTCCCCTTCTCTTTGAGGAAGCATGGAAGTGTAATGTCCCCATTCCTACATCAGAGGCCTAGTGGCTCATTTTCCGTCATAGCCTTGGTCATGCCCAAGGAGCTAGGGACATGGGAGGTTATTGGGTATGGTTTGCACCTTCATTTCACTTAAATGTTATTATTTGGCATTAGACATGTACTTTATAGTGACTTAAGTGAAATAAAGTGGTGTAATGTTCTATTTCTTCGTTGGGACCATTTAAAGGGACATTTTTGGCCTAAGAGAAAATAAAGTCACTTTAAGTGACGTTTATAAAGAGAGTTTCCCCTCCATATGGAGCGATTACGATTTGGGCCTCTTTTTGGCAAAAGGAAATTATTAAAGGAGGTCAATGGGGGAAAAAGAGGATTATCTTGCTATTGTCCAACTTATTCTGTGAGCCTGCGTGCTTTTACTCTTGCTTGTGAAGGTAAGATTCCACAGGAACCCTAGCTTCGGTGGTGAGAGATCCATCCCTAGCTAGTAGAGCACTCTTTGGTGGTGAAAGATCCATTCCTAGTTTGTTGTTTTGGAGCTGCATACATATTTGGTGCCAAATTTGCAGAGAGACCAAAATACATAGGTTTATTGACGTTCTTCATCAAAGATTTAGTTCTGGGGTTTTTGGAGACTTTCAGATCAGCCTTTCGAAGCATATTTTTAGAAGATTGGATCTATTTTGATATTCTTTCTATTTACTGTGGATATTTTTTGGAATTTCTATTTGCATGTTATTGCATGTCTTCGCATGTCATTGCATGGCAGTTTTTGTAAATCAAAGTATTATAAAAATAAATTTCTCAACATTATTATGATGTTTCCTAGCTTCTTTTAAATTTTCAAGTGATTTGGATAGTATTTTGTGAGAGCTGCAATTTTCCAGTTTATAGCAGTTTTCTTTTTGAGTTTATCCCGAAAAGGGAAATTTCAATGGTATCAGAGCAAGCTTTCCTCTAGCCTGCTAGGTTGTGAATGAAAGTTTATTTTCGGACAAAAACACAAAAAAAGAAAAAACAGAAAATGGGTGACAGTGAGGAGATCAGGGAAGAGATGGTGAAGAAATTATTCATCAATATGGTAAAGCAGCAGGAAACCATGAACCTCTATCTGAGCCAACTTACAGAAAAATTATCATAGGGCAGATTTGGGGATCATGCGGGAAATAGTAATATGGGGCAGCAGCTTTAGAGAGGTGAAAGTAGCAATTCTGGGCAGCACACTCACCTTTCCCATAATACACAATCGAGCATGCATGATCCGGTCTTTTTGAAAGATCCGGAAAATACATAAGTGGGGCAGCAATCAGAAATATATGATGAGGAGACTTGTTGGTTGAGGTATGAATCGTTGAGTGAAGGGTTTAAAGCCAACATGCCCTTTATTGAGTACTGCAAGATGAAGATTGGTAGTAAGCTGAAGAAGGATCATCCTATCCATGTTCCTGAGTTATAGAGGAGGTTGGGACAGATTTCCATTCCACACTTCGATGGTTCCAACAAGTGTACAACGCAATCATGGATTCAAAATCTGAAGACATACTTTGATTTAAATGCCATGCACAAAGAGGATGCAATTAAATTTGCAATCCTACATCTCAAGGGAGATGCCCATAACTGGTGGCATCATGGTCTTATTACACAGGAACACATGCATATTGCGACATATGCAGAGTTCACACAAAGGTTGATGAGTAGGTTTGACAGGAGGGATCCCGACAAGTTCTTTAGAGAATTGACTCACTTGAGACAGACAGGGTCGTTGGATAGATACATTGCATATTTTCAGAGGCTTTCAATCATGGTTTCTGATGTTTCTGAGATGAGATTGACTTCACTCTTGATAGCAGGCTTGACAGATACACTAGCGGGATTTGTGAAGGCATTTGAGCCTTCTTCATTGCACGACGCTATTAGGAGAGCCCGGGACTTGGAGTTAGCTACTCCGAAGTAGAAGTTCCCACCTCAACTTCAGCAAAAGGCACCCCCACCTAGACCAAATGGATCCCAGCAGAAGGGATTTCCACCTAGACAGGATACGGCAAAAAAGCCATTTGTTTCCAGTGAGCTTAGAGATGAGTTGAGGTGAAAGAAACTATGTTTTGATTGTCGTACACCTTGGGCTCCAGGGCATGATTGCATAGGGAGAGGAAAGGCCCAATTTATTGAGGTCTTTGAGGAGAGTGAGGGTGATGGAGATGAGGAGCTAGAGATCCACGAGATGGATGATGGAGGTGGAGATGCACTAGACAGTGCTGATGTAGAACAAGAGGATAAGACTTTCCCTCAGGAGACTATAGCTACATTGTCTAGTACCCCAAGGTACAAGGCATTTAGGGTCAAAGGAGTTATGCAGGGTCAACGAGTAGTGGTACTCATTGATAGTGGTGCTACCCACAACTTTATTGATGCATCCTTGGTCGAGAGACGAGGTCTACAGGCAGAAGACTTTGAGGGCTTCAACGTTGTTGTTGCCAATGGGGACTCTATGAGGTGCACTCAAAGAGTTCCACAGTTGAGCATCACCATGGGTAATTACACCGCTACCAATGATTTCTACGTTGTTGGTATTGGAGAATCCAACATAGTGTTGGGAGTAAAGTGGCTTCACTCTCTCAGTGAGTTTCGAACGAACTTTCAAACGATGGAGCTGAAGTTTAGGTCTGAGGACAGGAATGTGACCTTGAGAGGTCTATCTAAAAGAACACCCAGGGCAGTTACAGCCAAGAGGATGGAGAAGATTTTTCAGCACGATGAGGTGGATTGGGCAGTTCAGTGCTTGGTCTCGACCAAGAATACAGGGGGTGATAGACCAGAGTATCATGTTGATGTCCAGGGCCTACTGGACAAGCATAGTGCATTTTTTAGTAACATACCCCCAGGTGTATCGCCAGATAGAGGGTTTGAGCATGTGATTGAGCTTGAAGACTGCAAACCAGTGGTTATTTCTCCTTACTGTCACCCCAAATGGTTTAAGGATGAAATCGAGAGGACTATACATGAGCTTATGGATATGGGGCATATTAGACCCAGTTCCAGTCCTTTTGCCTCGTTAGTGGTTTTGGTGAAGAAGGATGGGACCATGCGGATGTGCATAGACTACTGTGCCTTGAACAAAAAGACAATCAAAAATAAGTATCCTATGCCACGCATTTATGAGTTACTAGATGAGCTACATGGGGCTATCTATTTTTCTAAAATAGATTTGCGATCGAGATATCACCAGATCAAGGTTAGAGAGGACATGCATAAGACCGCTTTCAGATGCCACCTATGGTCACTTTGAGTTTCTTGTGATGTCATTCAGTTTGTCTAATGCACTAGCCACATTCCAATCTTGTATGAACCATGTGTTCAACCGCCACTTGCAGAAGTTTGTATTGGTCTTCTTTGATGACATCTTGGTTTACAGCAGGATTTCAGAGGCTCACATTAGACATCTTGATGAGGTGTTGGGTATCTTGGAGGCTAATTCGCTATACGCAAAAGCTTCTAAGTGTGAGTTTGGTATGACAGAGTTGTATTTGGGCTATGTGATTGGGGGAGGTAGAGTCAAGGTTGACAGGGAAAAGATTCAAGTGATTTCGGATTGGCCACTGCCTAGGACATTGACACATTTGAAATGGTTCTTAGGTCTATGCACATATTACAGAAGGTTTGTGAAGAACTTCTCTCGTTTGACTGCACCATTGACAGACCTGACCAAGAAGGGGGCTTTTGCTTGGTCGAATTCAATGCAACAGGTTTTTGATCACCTTAAAGAGGCAATGAGCACATGTCCAGTTCTTACACTGACAGACTTCACTCGACCATTTGTACTGGAGTGTCACGCATCAGGAGTGGGCATGGGAGCAGTACTCACGCAGGATAGGCATCCCATTGCCTATGAGAGTTGGAAATTGAGTCTTGTTGAGAGAGGGTACTCGATTTACGACAAAGAGATGTTGGCCATTATGCATGCATTGGTCAAATTCAGACAGTATCTAGTGGGCAACAAATTCATGGTTCGTATGGATCACAACATTTTGAAGTTCTTTTTGGAGCAAAAGAATCTCAACGACCGCCAGCAAAGATGGGTGAATAAGATACAGCCCTTCAACTTTGACATAGAATATAAAAAGGGTAAGAATAATGTGGTCGCCAATGCACTATCTAGGAGACCTTGCCTTAGTTCCATGATTTGCTCTATGTCAGATATTTCAGCCGATTGGAAGGCTCGAATACTTGCCGAATATTCCAAAAATTAGTTTGCACGTGATGTCATGGATGGTGTTATTAAGGATGATCGATATAGAGTCTTGGATGACCTCATAAACTACAAGGAAAGGATTTTCCTTGTACCAGATTCCAAGATGGAGAAGATCCTTTGAGCAGTGCACAATACACCTTTGGCGGGACATCTTGGGTGTTTTAAGACCTATCGATACATCAAGAAGAGATTCACATGGATGGGATTAAAGAATGATGTCCTTAACCATGTCAGGGGATGCTTGTTTTGTTAGCAAGCCAAGGCAGAGCATTCTTTTCTAGCAAGGCTATTACAACCTCTTCCTATTCCCGAGCAGAAATGGGAAAGCATATCGATGGATTTTATTAAAGGTCTTCCTTCAGTATATGGGCACGATTGCATATATGTAGTGGTCGATCGGTTGGCCAAGTACGCCTATTTCTTTTCTATGCCTTTTGCGCATAAGGCACCATAGGTGGCTCAAATATTCTTCATAGGTGTTTTTAAGCTTCATGGTTTGACTAAGACTATTGCCAATGATTGGGATAAGATTTTCATGAGCACCTTTTGGCAATAGATCTTCAAACTAGCGGGTACAGAGTTGACTCCTAGTACCAGTTATCATCCACAGACAGATGGACAGACAAAGATAGTCAACAAGTGGATAGAGGGCTATTTGCATAGCTATGTTGCGGGTCACTAGCGTGCATGGGTTAAATGGCTACACATGGGTGAGTATTGTTACAGTACCACCTACCAGATGAGCATTGGCATGACTCCTTTTCAGGCATTGTATAGGTATGATGCATCATCATTTGTGGATTTAGTATTATCAGATAGCCGAGCTCCCAAAGCTCGTGATTGCTTGCAGGAGAATCAAGACATTCTAAAGGCCCTCAAAGAGAATATACAAAAAGCACAGAATCAACAGAAGATCTATGCAGATAGACACGGGATTGAGAGATCTTTTGAGGTAGGGGATTTGGTCTTCCTACGTTTGCAGCCATATAGGTAGGCCTCACTCAAGAAGAGCGGTGCAAAGAAGCTAAAACCACAATTCTATGGGCCATACAGGGTAGTGCGTAGAGTTGTGGTTGTAGCATATGAGTTAGAGTTACCAGAGCATAGTAAGATCCATAACGTCTTCCATGTTCCGTGCCTCAAAAAGGCACTTGGACAGCATATTGTGCCTTCTACAGATTTGCCACCTTTGGATGACGAGGGGAAGTTGGTCTTAGAACCAGAATCTATCATTGAGGTGAGGCAGAGAAAGCTCAAGAACAAGGTGATCAAAGAATACCTAGTGCGATGGAAGGACTTGCCACTTGAGGATGCCACTTGGGAGGGTGAGCAGATCCTACAGCATCCTAGTTTACATTTGCTTGTGGACATGCAATTTTCGGGAAGGGCGGACTGTAATGTCCCCATTCCTACATCAGAGGCCTAGTGGCTCATTTTCCGTCATAGCCTTGGTCATGCCCAAGGGGCTAGGGACGTGGGAGGTTATTGGGTATGGCTTGCACCTTCATTTCAATTAAAAGTTATGTTTTGGCATTAGACATGTACTTTATAGTGACTTAAGTGAAATAAAGTGGTGTAATGTTCTATTTCTTCATTGGGGCCACCTAAAGGGACCTTTTTGGCCTAAGAGAAAATAAAGTCACTTTCAGTGACGTTTATAAAGGGAGTTGCCCCCCCATATGGAGTGATTAGGGTTCGAACCTCTTTTTGGCAAAAGGAAAGTATAAAAGGAGATCAATGGGGGAAAAAGAGGATTATCTTGCTATTGTCCAACTTATTTTGTGAGCCTACGTGCTTTTACTCTTGCTTGTGGAGGTAAGATTCCACATGAAGCCTAGCTTGGATGGTGAAAGATCCATCCCTAGCTAGTAGAGCACTCTTCGGTGGTGAAATATTCATTCCTAGTTTGTTGATTTGGAGCTGCATACATATCAAGTGCCAGATTTGCAAAGAGAACCAGAATACAGAGGTTTATCGGCATTATTCATCAGAGATTCAGTTCTGGGGTTTTTGGAGACTTTCAAATTAGCTTTTCGGAGCAAAGTTTTAGAAGGTTGGATCTGTTTTGATATTCTTTCTATTTACTGCGGATATTTTTTGGAATTTCTATTTGCATGTTATTGCATGCCTTTGCATGTCATCACATATCATTGCATGGCAATTTTTGTAAATTAGAATATTATAAAAATAAATTTCTTAGCATTATTATGATGTTTCCTAGCTTCTTTTAAATTTTCGGGTGATTTGGATAGTATTTTGTGAGTGCTGCAATTTTTTAGTTTATAGCAATTTTCTTTTTGAGTTTATCCCGAAAAGAGATACTTCAACAGCTGAGTTTGCAATTGCTTAAGGACAAGCAATTTCAAAGAGGGAGGATTGTAATGTCCCCTTCTCTTTGAGGAAGCATGGAAGACCCTTAGCCGAATTCTTCGATGTTTCCCATCAGCTAAAAGAAAGTAAAATCAAAGGCGAAACTTTGGTTCTTTTTCTAAGTTATAAAAAAATACTTTTTGATGTATCTTTTTTAATTATAACTTAAAAAGAGACTTTTGGAGCATGGGTTAACTTAACTCTTAATGAAGAAAACACATGATGTCTTTTAAACTATTCTAACTCCCCCTCTAAGTGGAGCACCCCTTTTTGGGAAGAATTTTGAGGGAAATAAAGGTATAAAAAGAGGTATGAGGATCATTTGAGAGGTTACCACATTTTATGAAATTGAATTTATAAGTTTAAGCACGAAAATGCTTGGCTTGCACCCTTTGAAGACGGAAACCTTCATCGGGATTGGCGTTGAGGACGGAATCCTTTGACATTCAGATTGGGCATCTTCATCCAGAAGCTGCAAAGTACTTCATTGATTTGTTTTTGCAGGATTTTCTTCATTTGGAGAGTGGCGACTTCATCCTTGGAAGTGGCGACTTCATATTTTATTGCTATTTTTAATATAATTTTATAGCCATTTGATCCGGAAAAAACAACAAAAATAAGGTATTTATCTTGCTGTAATTATCTGAATATTTTGGCAGGTATTTGACAACGAATGAATGGTATTGTGCCCTATTGATTCATCTACAGCATTCTAAATTTATTGGCCAGGGTTTGGAATATTTAATTCATCAATTTGCAATTTTGAAACTAGGGTTTAAAGAGGAAAAATCAGAAAATATGTGTTATTGCTTAGGGTTTACTGTTAATTCCAGATTTGCATCATTTGTCCACTTTAGGGACATTACAAGTACTTTCATATGCTAGGGCCAAGTATATGCTTACCTTCACTAATGATTCAGATGCTTATGTGTGTATTCCCTAAAAAGGAAGAGTTAATTCTTTAAATACTTCAAAGATTTCAAGGCCTTTGTTGGGCAGCAATATGAGAAGAAGATTCAGCAATTGAGGAGAGATTGGTGGCGAATATGTGACATAGTTGCGGTTAGGGGTCCCAGTGAAGGGATGTCTTATAGACCGCACTGCCTCTATGTGTCACACATCTCACAACGGAATCTAAACCCTATATTTTCATTAATAAAAATGACTGATTACAGATTATTAAGTATAGCCTTTCTTTCCTATGGCTTTGCACTTCTACGATTATAATGGAGTTCTCAGCTCATTATAGTCCACAATCTCTTAGACTCAACTCTCTCTACTTTATCCCCTCTTTATAGCTTCACCTCTTCTTTTAAGATAGGTATCCTTATCTAAGGATGAATATACTTCAGGATGCTATCCTACTTCTAAGATGAATCCCTTTGCCATCCCTAACACACCTTTATATAGGATTTCTTCATGGACACATGTTAGGGCAAACCCCATGCAGCTACATGCAAAGTGCCACATGTACATTTCTATCCATTGGAGTCAATAGTCAATGGTCATAGGGCCTTTGCCTTTGTTTCTTCCACGCATCAAGAAGATAACCATCCCTTAAGTTCCCCTGTTCTTCTCAGCGTCCAAAACTTTTACGTACTTTATAGCTTCCACACATCAAGAAGATAACCATCCCTTAAGTTTTCTTGTTCTTCTAGGCATCCAACCTTCCATATACTTTATAGCTTCAACTCACAAAACACATGCAAGAACCAAAAACACGCACACACAATACTTGCGTGCTCAAAACATCCCATGCACCCAAAAACTCGTGTGCAAAATTCTTCATGTGCACAAAAGATCATGCGAACAAAACTTGCACGTACAAGGAAAACTCACGCACACAAAAACCACTGTGCAAAAATTCTCCCATGCACATGATGCACAAACTTAGCAAAGCCTATAAACTTTCAGAAGCCATAAATTTTGCATACAAACTCAAAATGAGATGCCTTTTTCTTTAAATGCATAATTTTTCAAGGGGGATTCAACTATGCAATCATATTCTGACTTGGAAGTGTTTTTAATGGCCTTTATTATTCTACCCTAAAACCTATCTCTTTTTGGTTGATACAAGATTGTTTATTCTATTAGGATGCTCCTACATCAAACTCCCTAGCTAGAAAAATTGTGAGCTCCTACTCAAAAGGAATGAGTAAGTGACAAAGCCACACTTCTAGACATGAAGAGTAATGGCCATGGCATCCCTTTCCCACACACCAGGTACTTCAGCGAACTCGTGTTTTTTTCTCCATTTCTAGCCGCTTGCTAGTCCTTGAACCATTCTATACCACTTAGCCTTGCTCACTCCACTTCTCCACCTCAATTTACCCTTTGCTTGGGCATGATTTGTCCACCTCCACCCATTGACTCTTTTTGTACCTCCATCTCTCTACTCTTGTGGGTCTGTGCCCACGTCTATCCGTCCACCTTCACAAGTGTTCGCAACACTATCTCCTCGTATGTATCTTTGTACACCATACCACTTATCTCCTTCTATATGCACCTTCACCCTTTTCTCATCAATCCTCTCTACCTAAGCAAGTATATACACTTGTGCTCCACTTGATTTCATCTTTGTGCCTTCTAAGAGACAAATTTGCAAGGTTCTCCCGCTGCTATTCCCTATGTTCTGCAATTTTCTTATGGCCTCAAACTCACCTGTGTCCATCTTCCCCTAAAAACCATCATGGGTTTTCTCATAATTTGTCCAATATGTTGTTGGAACCTCAACCCAATCATTTTATCTTGTTTGCAGCTCCTTTGTCATAGTTTTGGCTGCATTTTCTTCCACCTTGGCTGCTTGCAATGCAACTTCAAGCAACGTTCCCACCACTATTGATAGATGGTCTCTACAACCTGCCTTACTTCTCATAAGATATTCAAAGAGCTCTTTCATCTCTTCAACTTCTTCACTCCTTATGAATTCAAGTAGTTCATTCTCTCCATTCTGGAAGACCTTTCCAAGTGCCTCCTCTCCTTTCTCTGCCACACCTACACAGAGACAATTCAAAACACAAATAAGATTAAATTTATGGGTCTCAAAAGTCCCTATAGGTGTATCCTTCATGGGCACCTCTACTGTCTTCTTCTTCATTTCTTCACATATCATTTAAATTAACAATCAGTTGTTGCTCCTCCTTGTCTCTTCCTCCTTTTCTTCCTTTCTTCACCTCCTCTTCAAATTTACATATTGATATTTGTATCAGCTGCTCATTTTCTTCACAAGCTCCTACAAGTGCAAGAATGTCCACTTCTTGCTCCTCTTTTCTCTTTTTCTCTTCCTCTTGATCTTCTCTCCTTTTATCCTCTCTCAAGAAGATTTCCCTTCCATGTGCACCAATACAACTACTCCCGCACATACCATTCTGATTACCTCTACACACACCACCATGTCTATCTTTGTGTGCTTCACTATTGTCTTCTGTGCGACTCAGCTGCAAGCTGACTTCTTCTCTACATTCCTCTTCCTTTAAGCATTAAGCACATGCATAGTGCAAAAGAACTTGCACACCTTCTCTGTCCCATCTTCTCTACCTTCACCTTTATGTCCTCTGAAGGAGAATCTTCTCCTACTCTACTGCTGCTGTCTTTCCCTACCTACTCCTCCTTGCATGAGGATGCCTTCTTCGTACTCATCCCTTACACTGTCCTCTTTGTTCCACAGTCCTTTTAGGCATGCTATTTCCATTGCCTTGTGCTCCAACTCATCCATCTATTGCCTTCATGGCTTCTCCTAAGAGGATCTCTACCACGTCTTCATATTCTAACTTCATGGCATGCACAAACAACTCCCTTGCTTCTTTTATGACAATGTATCTCTCACCTCATTCATCATATATAGGGTCTTCAAGGACCTCCAATTATGCAGCCACTTCTCCTCTTCCATTCATGTGCGTTGTTATGTAATGTCCCCATTTCCACATCATTTATGAGCAGGGATTGAAGACCTTTAGTCTATTTTTCCTATAGACTAAAGGGTTCCTTTTGGGGTTTTTATTTTATTAATTGATTATAATTGCACGAATAGTTATTTTATTCATTTGCTCATATAAGATAATTTTGGTTGATTAATAGAATATTCTTTAATAGTGGTTTTTACCACTATGGTATTTTAAAGAAATAATTATTGGATTATTGCTTACAAGTAATTTTAATTACTATTTATTATTTAAGCAACTAATTTAAGATTATTATTTGTAAAAAAGGAATGTCGGCTTGAAAGTGATTAAAGGAAAAGAGAAGATGTTCTAAAAGTTGGCAAGGAGAGTGAAAAGAAGTATTTGACCCACCCCAAGGTGGTTCGCCCCCCTTTGGAGGGTACAAGTACATGGTGAAGATCTCAATTGAAGGATGTGTTGAATTTAATATTATGATTCTTCATGCTTGAAGAAATATTGGAATGCATGCAATAATTGTTTTGCAGGTTTTGGAGCTAAATTATCAATAAAACATGTGTCTTTTGAAACCACCTTTGCTAAGGTGGATTTGGTACTTACCCTAAAGTGGGGCGACTTGTTTTGTGTAATCTTTGACAAGGTTTTGTGGACAATTTAATGTCCGATTGATCACGTTTCACTACTAGAATTAATGAATATTGCTGAAGTGTGGCATTGATTTTCTAAGTGATGTGACAAGGGTTCCAAGGACAATTTGAGTGAATTAATAAATAATAATTTATGAATTATTTATTTATTTTATTGGACAGATTTTATGAAGGTTTGACTTCACAAATTGTTGATTTGAGGCTAATAATTATTGTTTGATTTTTCCCGAGTGTGACGACTTGATTGGGCATGAGTGGATGATGATTGAAGGAGTCTAAAACCCTAGTTGGAAGATAACAATTAATTATGAATTTTTGTTTGTAGACTTGACCTAGGGCGACTTGGTTTGGGAAGGTGTTTGACCACCTTGAGTGCCCTAGAAGGGTGCTGAAATTGTTTGGCTATTTTTGGTATTTTATTCAAAAATTTTGCAAGAGTTTGAGTGGGATTTGGTGAATATTCAACTGTTATTTTTTATGCATAAAATTAGATATTTTCCAGCAAGGTTGAATCAGAAATTCATCTACATTCAAGGGGTAAAAAGGTACAATATTTCTATTTTCAATTTGTGGCTCATATTGGATCATATAATTGCTAAAAATTACCTACTTATTTATTGCACATTAGTGCCTAGGGTTTGAATGCAATTTGCATGTTTTTAGAGCATCTACTTGAGCTAGGGTTTACTAATTTTGCTAATTTCAAAATTCAAAAATTTGTGGATTTTAGGGAAAACCCTTATTTGGCTTTTTGACTTAAAAAGGGACATTACAGTGGTATAGAGCACCAATCTTGTCCCCCTGTGAGTTTTGGTGTTAGATGCAAGCAGGTAAAGAGATATTAACAGAGAAAGAAAAACACTTTGGAGGATCAAGAGCTTCAGGGGTTTTCTTCAAAGCAGGTGAAGTTTTTGTAGGATTTGATCAAATAAAGCCAGAGTGACCTTCAACGTACTTTGAGTATGCAAATGATAGCTACGTTGAAGACCACACAAGATTCAGGTATGAGCCATCGCCATTCAAGAAAGGATAGTTCGAATGACAATGAGAAGGTTTCTATTAACCTCCCTCATAGATTCTTCAAGACTACTTTTTGTAGAGGGAACCGATAGTGGAGATGGAGACACCAAGGGGTGATCCACTTGATATTCGTCAACAAGAGTGTACATCCCTAAGACTTGACACACAAGCACTATTGTCTTTTCGTGATTATTGTGAAATGGAGGAGGGACCAAAACCAAGGGTTCCTAACATGCCGCCCCGTAGAGATTTGCAACAAAGGTTGGGTAAGACTTATCTTCCTATTTTTGATGGTACTAATACACTTCCTATGAGGTCATGGTTGCAAAAATTGAAAACATATTTATCACTCAATCCCATGTTTGAGGATGAGGCTCTCAAGTTTGTTAGCCTACATTTGGAGGGTGTTGCTCATGAGTGGTGGTTCTATGGCTTAATCACACAAGGCCACGGATCCATTACTACTTTGGAGGAGTTTGGTAAGAGGGTTATGGAGAGATTTGATAGGAGAGATCCGGACATCCACTTTCGTGAGTTGGCACAACTCAAACAAAATCAAGATGTTGAAAGGTATGTTGCTGATTTTCAAAAGGTTTCAATTATGGTATTGGATGTTAGTGAGAGGAGGTTGGTTGTTTTATTTGTTGAGAGTTTGATTGAGCTTTTGAGAGGTTTGGTTAAGGCTTTTAACCCTCTTTCTTGGCAAGATGCTATTACTAAAGCTTTGGATCTAGAATGTTCAACATACAGGGGCAATGAATGGCCAAGAGAGCAGCCAAGGTCTGATTTTAGTGGGCAGCCTAGGGCATCACCCAATGAGCAACAAAAGAAGCCTTTTATACCTTAAGTTCCAACACATAGATCGCTGCCCTATAGCAGCAATATGAAAGATGCAAGAGATGAATTAAGAAGGAAAGGTTTGTGTTTCACTTGCAAGGATCCGTGGACTAAAGGCCACCGTTGCTTGGGCAAGGGACATGTCCACTACATTAAAGTAATTGACGATGATTCAGATTTTGATGTTGTTAATATTAATGTTGAGCAAAATGAAAATGTTATTGATGAGCATGTGCATGAGGAGAACACACAAGACTTGGGTAGCACACTTGCTTCTCTTTTAGAAGCTCCCAAGCATCAGGATTTCAAAGTAAAAGGCACATTGAGGGGACAAAAAGTAACTACATTGATTGACAGTGAAGCCTCGCATAACTTCATTGATGGAGGCTTGGTGAAGATGGCATTGGAAACCACAAATTGCAAGGGTTTCAATATGATTGTGACGGATGGGTTCACCATTTCTTGTTCCAAGAAGTTGCCACTACTTTCACCCACTCTTGGGAAGAAAAAGGTAATTGATGATTTTTATGTTGTTGACATTGGGGACAGTGATATTGTTATGGGTGTTCAATGGTTGCATTCATTAGGTGAATTCACTCAAAACTATAAAATTGTGGAGCTGAAATTCTTCAAAGAGCGCAAGGAACTGGTCCTCAAGGGTCTAGCAAATGGTGCTCCACAAAAGGTATCTATGAAGAGGATGGAAAGGGCTTTTAGGAGAGGTCAAATTGTTTGGGCAGCAAGCTGCCTTATCACAGTAAATTTAGAAAAAAGAAAATAGCAGCCCCCTCATGGTGAGTTACAAGCTATTTTAAACAAGCATGTTCATGTCTTTGATGATTTGTCTTATGGTTTGCCACCAAATAGAGGTTTTGAGCATAACATTGAGCTAGAAGTGGGTGCCAAACCAGTTATTGTCACTCCATACCGTCATCCAAGGGCATTCAAGGAGGAAATTGAAAAAACCATCACAGAGTTACTTGATATGGGACACATAAGGCCTAGCTCAAGTCCTTTTGCTTCTTCAATTGTTCTAGTGAAAAAAAGGATGGCACTATAAAGATGTGCATCGATAACAGGTTGTTGAATAAGAAGACTATCAAGAATAGGTATCCAATACTTATGATTGATGAATTGATGGATGAGTTGCATGGTACCTACTTTTTCAAGATTGATTTGAGATCCGATTATCACCAAATCAAGGTGAAAGAAGAGGATGTTCATAAAACGGCTTTTAGATGTCATTTTGGGTATTTTGCGTTTTTGGTTATGCCTTTTGGATTTACTAATGCCCCAACTACTTTTCAGTCATGTACGAACAATACATTTGGCAAATATCTAAGAAAGTTTGTGTTAGTTTTCTTTGATGATATTCTTTTGTATAGCCAAACTTTGGAGGAGCACTTGAGACACTTGGATTTGGTTTTAGGCACTTTGAGGCAGCATTCTTTCTTTGCAAAGAAATCCAAGTGTGAGTTTGGATTAACAGAGATTTTGTATTTGGGACATATCATCAATACACAAGGTGTGCCAGTGGATAAACAAAAAATTGCAGCTATCGTGGATTCGCCAATTCCCTACACACTCAATTGAGAGGTTTTTGTGGTCTTTGTAGTTACTACAGGAGATTTGTGAGAGGTTTCTCACAAATTTCTACCCCTTTGACTGATTTGACTCAGAAAGGGGCTTTCAAATGGTCCAAAACAGCCCTACTAGCATTTGAAAAACTCAAGTTGGTAATGTGCTCTTGCCCTGTTCTTGCTATTCCAGATTTCTCTAATCCTTTTGTGGTTGAGTGTGATGCTTCGGATGAAGGGATAGGGGTTGTCCTAATGCAGAATAAACATACTATTGCTTTTGAGAATAGAAAACTCAAGGATTCAGAGAAAGCTTATTCAATCTATGACAAGGAGATGTTGGCGATTATGCATGCTTTGAGTAAGTTTAGACAATATTTGGTTTGTGGCAAATGCATTGTTAAATCGGATCACAATAGTTTGAGGTTATTCTTCAATCAAAAGGAAATGAATGACGGGCAACAAAAGTGGGTAAGCAAAGTGCAAGCTTATGATTTTGATATGGAGTATGTGAAAGGTAAAAACAATGTGGTAGTCGATGCTCTATCAAAGAAGCCTTGTTTGGAATTGCTTGTGGGTAAGCAATTGTGGGAAGGGAGGATTGTAATGTCCCCATTTCCACATCATTTATGAGCAGGTATTGAACACATTTAGTCTACTTTCCCCATAGACTAAAGGATTCATTTTGGAGTTTTTATTTTATTAATTGATTATAATTGCTTGAATTGTTATTTTAATCATTTGCTCATATAAGGCAATTTTAATTGATTAATAGAATATTCTTTAAAAGTGATTTTTACCACTATGGTATTTAAAAGAAATAATTATTGGAATTGCTTAAAAGTAACTTTAATTACTATTCATTATTTAGGCAACCAATTTAATATTATTATTTGTAAAAAATGAATGTCAGCGTGAAAGTGATCAAATGAAAAAAGATGTTATAAAAGTCAACAAGGAGAGTTAAAAGAAGTATTTGACCCACCCCAAGGTGGTTCGCCCCCCTTTGGAGGGTACAAGTACATGGTGAAGATCTCAATTGAAGGATATGTTGAATTTGATATTGTGATTCTTCATGCTTGAACAAATATTGGGATGCATGCCCAATAATTGTTTTGCAGGTTTTGAAGCTAAATTATAGACAAAAATGTGTCTTTTGACACCACCTTTGCTAAAGTGGATTTGGTACTTGCCCTAGAGTGGGGTGACTTGCTTTGTGTGATCTTTGAGAGGGTTTTGTCGGCAATTTGATGTCTGATTGAGCAAGTTTTATTTCTGGAATTTATTGATGAATATTGTTGAAGTGTGGCGTTGATTTTCTATGTGATGTGGCAAGGGTTCCAAGGATAATGTGAGTGAATAAATAAAAAATAATTTTTGAATTATTTATTTATTTTATTGGGCAGATTTTATGAAGGTTTGACTTCACAAATTGTTGATTTGCGGCTGATAATTATTGTTTGATTTTTCCCAATTGCAGTGACTTGATTGGGCATGAGTGGATGATGATTGAAGGGGTCTAAAACCCTAGTTGGAAGATAACAATTAATTATGAATTTTTGTTTGCAGACTTGACCTATGGCGGCTTCGTTTGGCAAGGTGTTTGACTACCTTGAGTGCCCTAGAAGGGCGCTGAAATTGTTTGGTTATTTTAGTATTTTATTCATGATTTTTGCAAGGGTTTGAGTGAGATTTGGTGAATATTCAGCTGTTGTTTTTTATGCATAAAATCAGATATTTTTCAGCAAGGTTAAATCTGATTGTGGCTCATATTGAATCATATTGAGGTGATATTTGATCAAGGTAATTCCTAGAAATTACCTATTTAATTATTACACATTGGTGCCTAAGGTTTGAATGCAATTTGCATGTTTTTGGAGCATCTACTTGAGCTAAGGTTTGCTAATTTTGCTAATTTCAGGATTCAGAAATTTAAGATTTTTGGAAAAAACGTTATTTGGCTCTTTGACCCAAAAAGGGGGCATTGCATGCTCCTACTTCCACTTCCTCTTGTGCAACCTCCAAATCACAGTTGCACTCTCCTCTATTTCTTCCCTCTTCATCGTCTCTTATGAGGATTTCTTCTTCCCTTGATTGCTCTCCCTTTTTGCAGTGATCCAAATTGTCTCCTCCTTCTAGGTAGCAATACCCTACCCCTTGTTCAGCACATTTATCCTCTTCTTCTATGAGGGACTCATCTTCTTCTTCATATTCTTCCTCGTCCATAGCTGTCACCATTTCCTCTTCTAGGATGCTTACCATTTCTTGCATCCTTCTAAGCACCTTCTTCATCTCTACAATCTCCTTCTTGGGCATAAGAGATTTTCCCTTTCTCCTTTACTCCTCAGCTACTATACTCTCCTCCATGTCGTTCACCATGGTCTTCAAACCTACGAATTGGGATGCTTGTTTCCAAATCGCTTCTGTAATCTGCAGTTCCTTTGTTCTACTTTTGTGGTCATTAGTTGGACATTAATATATTTATCTTATCTCCTCTTCATGAGAAACGCAGTTGTTATTTCTTCTCTGCTATCTTCTGTCAATAAGACCTGCTCAAATCCTTTCTCACTCCCTCTATTCCTCATAACAACTCTTGATGGCTCTTTCAGAAACTCCATCCTCTCTAGATTTATAAGTTATCTTATTCTCACCTCAATCTGCACTTCATTACTCTCAACCTACTACTATAATCTTTGTTGCAATCCTACACAATTTCCTCAGCTTTTCCCACTTCTCTTTGTTCTCTACCCACCAATGCTTGATGGAGAACAACTTCACCTCTCAACTAGCTGCCTTATAGTTCAGTGTCTACCAGCACTTGTCCTCTCTTTTCGTTTTTATCTTCTTTTCCTTTCCCTCTACTCACTTTTCTCACAATGGAGGACAGCTTCTCCCGAACTCACCTTTGTGTGCTTCCTTCTCTTTACTAGTGTTTCCTTTCCTCACAGCTTGCTACACAAGACTTGCAGCTAACTATACAATGAATCGTTTTGCCTTCCCCAACATGTCCTTATATAGGTTTTCTTCATGGACACATGTTAGGGCAAAAGTGCCACATGTACATTTCTAGTCATTGGAGTCAACACTCAAGGCTCATAAGTCCTTTACATTTATTCTTTACACGAATCAAGAAGATAACCATCCCTTAAGTTCTCCCATTCTTCTCTATATCCAAGCTTTTGTGTACTTTATAGCTTCCATGCACATGCAAGAACCAAAACTCACATGAACAAAAATTCACGCTCAAAACGTCCCACGGCCCCCAAAAACTCATGCGCACAACATATCACACACACAAAACCTGTTGTGCACAAGACATCACGCACACAAAACACGCACACACAAGGAAGACTCTCATGCACACAACCCATCCACACCAAACCCCGTGTGCACTAGTTCTCCCACGCACATGACATGCAAACTTTGCAAAGTGTATAATCTTCCGAAAGAAATAAATTTTTCATACAGACTCGAAATGAGATGCCGTTTATTTTTAAGTGCGTAACATTTTGAGGAGAAACCAAATATGCAATCATATTATGACTTGGAGGTGTTATTCATGGCCTTTATTATTTTGTCCCAAAACCTATCTCTTTTTGGTCGATGCAAGATTGTTGATTCGACTGGGATGCCCTTGCATCAATATGTCAAGAATGAGTTCAAAGATATATGTGGAGAGCATGGCATAGAGAAGCAGTACATTGTTCCTCACACACCACAATAGGATGGTCTTTCAGACAGAAGAAATTGTACGTTGAAAATGGCTAATTGTATGATTTACTCTAGGAATCTAGCCCCGCAACTTGGGGCAAAGGCCATCAACTATGCCAACTGCATACAAAATAGGTCCCTTCACAATGCAATGAAAGGTTGGCCCAAGAAGCCTAAGATTGGCCACTTCAGAGTATGTGGGTGTCATGCTTGGCCACATACCCTCGCTAACAAACACAAGGCAATAGGGCCTTAGTGTGAGCCTTGTACATTTTTTGGTTATTTGGAAACGGTTAAGGGCTATTGCCTTCTTTTACCTAAAAGTCATACTTTGATTCATAGTTTCAGAATCGTCAAAACTCAGCAACAAATCACGAGTCAAGGTTGACACGATATATCTTCTATTAAATCAAGAGACAATAAAGGTAAATAAATCGCTGATTTTTGCTGAAAGTCGCGACTTTATTGCTGCAACTCGCTTAGTGACAATATAAAACCACAGGAATGAAAAAAATATGATTTTACGCTTATTTTTGCACTTTTTCCTTCTAATGCGTGAATACAATGCACAATCAATGGAGCTAGGGTTTTTGCGATTTATGAATCTATGCTAAAAGCATAACTCATGGCTTTATTATGGGATTGAATGGCAATTGCCTACATGATATACTTGCAGCCAATTACATCTCACTGTACCTTGATATGATGGTTGAATTTCAGCTGTAGCTGATTTGTATTCAAAACAGTAGTGTGGGATTGAAATATTTGTATTGCTATACCCGCTCTTGCCCTTTTTGCTCTTTGGTTTATACACATTATTAGATTCTGCTTGTTGAGGTGTCTATGTTCACCAAATGTCTGAGGATCAAGAATATCAGAGTGATTAAATTTGGCAGTGGTACATAGTCATACAATCATATAGTATCAGTATACTTATGGCATTCTCTACATTCATTTATCATGTCATTTAACAATGTTTTACATGTTATTTAAGTTTATTTTATGAATTTATATGTTTTTTAAAGTAGCAATAAAGTTGTCGATTAATTACCGAGAAACTCCTGAGTCTCAAGTCTGAGTCAAAATTTTGGGCTGCCAAGTAATTACCGAGAAACTCCCAAGCCCCGAGTTCGAGTCAAATATTTAAGATGCCAAGAATCGTCGAGTCTGAGATTTTGAACTATATTTTGATTATTAGGCAAAATGTTCACTTTGAGGAACATTCCATCGCTACCATCCTATTTCCTTTTCCAATGCCTCTATGTTGTGTTCTAGTCAATGTGATGATTCCACCAATGAGTGATCAAAGTACCCAAATGATTCATAGGATTCAGAGAACTCAAATGGTTCAAAAAACCAAGATTCATAGGAGGACATACTTCCAATTCTTCCAAACCCAAGACCTACAACTTGCACACTTCAAAATGGTGTTCAAAAGACTCACGAGGATACAGGTTCTTCAAAAAATGATCCTATCACAAGACTCAATCAGATTTCCAAGAGAGAGTTGACTCAACTTTCCTTCCCACGGGGAGTGATCCCCAGACTTATAGGCAAGCCAATGGCAATCGAGAGTGGGAGGAGGGCATGCAAGAAAAATAACATTATGTGTAAAAGAACACATTGGATTTATTCCCTCTTCCCAAGGGGAGAAAGATGGTTTGGTGCAAGTGGGTGTCTCAAACTAAGTATGCAACAAATAGTAGTATGGATAAGTACAAGACCCGCTTGGTTTCTAAAGGTTTCTCTCATGTCGAAGGAGTCAACTATCCTCATACCTTTGCACCAATGGAAACAATGAACTCTATTCATCTTGTCCTTTGCATTGTTGTCTCCCACAGATGGAAAGTCCACTAGATGGACGTGAAAAGTCCCTTCTTGCATACTGATTTTTAGGAGTAAATATACATAGAACAACCCCGGAGTTTGTTAAATCTATCAACTCTTCACTTGTGTGTCGCCTACGGAAGTCCCTCTATGAATTCAAAACCCACACCCAAATCTTGGTATGAGAATATATTGAAGTTTTTATCTGACACGAGATTTACCATGTGCCAGCCACTTAAATCCAGCAATCTACACTAATAAGTCAGGTGCCGATCTTTAGATCCTTGCTCTTTATGTTGATGATTTGATCATTGTTGGTAGCTCCACTTCTATGGTTGACTACAAAGTCATGTCTTGAGCAGCAGTTTGGGATGATTGACATGATCCTTCTCCATTACTTGTTCTACAAGTGGCTCAATTCATCACATGGATCAATATCTCTCACCCCATGTATGCCTTGGACAGACTTCAACATTTTAGCATGCTTGACTGCAAGCCCAACCCTACTCCATTTCAGTCTAGAGTTAAGTTGTCAACACACAATTCGACCCCACGTGTTGATGCTATATTGTACAGGCAATTGGTTGGCAGCCTTCTATACTTGACTCGCATAGGGCGAGACTTTGACTTTTTGTTGCCCTCCTCCCTCGATTCATGTAAGAGCCCCATGAGAGCCATTGGCAAGCAGCCAAGCCCATCCTTTGGGACATCAAAAGCACATAGAATTTTGACATCGAGTATAGTTCAAGGGGCACAACGACATTAGTAGGCAACACAAACTCAAATTCGGTCAAGATATGGATGATCACAATTCCACTGCAAGATATGTTTACCAGGGTCAACCAATTACTTGGAGCAACAAGAAGTTGGCCACCACCACTCTTTCTTCGATAGAGGCTCAATACTACAGAATTGTCAACACGTGCCAAGAGGTCGTTTGGATCCATCAGATCTGGACTGAGTTTAGAGTCCATTAGGAGCAAACTATAACACACTAGTGTGACAATCAAAGTACAATTTGCATTGCACACGACCTAGTGGACCCCCAGCATATGAAACACATTGAGCTTCACATACATTACATTCAACAACATAATTTTGATCAGGTCATTGACTTGAAGTTTTGTTGAACAGAGGATTACGTTGCAAATTTCTTCACCAAGACGATAAAAGAGCCTAAATTTGTCAATCTCCGTGCCATGCTTGGAGTGAAGAAAGTACTCACTTTCCAATATAAAGGTCAAAATAAACCAAAATTCAAAACAATAACACAGCTAACAGCCAACCTTCATCTACATTTATGAAGAAATAAATTGACAACTCACTTAACATCAAAGATTTTCCTACACATTTTAAGAGACAGATTCATAAAAACATAGACATATACCAAATCAGTTCAATTGTATGAGTTTTCATGCATTATCCTCTGCTCTTTTGTTCAAAAAACAATATAACACTCCAAAAGACAGCTCAATAATTAATTATAATCCATTTTCCCTAAATTTGTAATGTGTGTCATTAAAAAAAAAAATCGCAACACCAGTATTAAATAAGAAATTACCAATGGTGTCTCCCCATCATCGGAGTCTGCAAGAACATGGCCAGACATTAATAAAAGCCAGTGAAGCTCCTCCAAAATACAAGTGAGATCAGATCTTACACCCCTGCTCTGCAAGTACATAATCAAATGGTGAGCATATGCTAGTATTTGAGAATTAAGCTTACACTAGAAAGGAATGAGTAACATGAACAATTATCTATTTATAAGTCAATTTATAACCTCAATAATGTACTTTACCAAAACGAGGTTTCAAAACCCTAACTAAAAAGCATTTAATGTTAATCACTTGATATTCAATGTAACCATTGAACTAGGACTCTTAATATAATGTCTAAAGTACTAGGATAGGGATATGGGTACAGATACAACAGTTTTTCAGAAACCCTGGGATATAGTACGGCAAGGGTATGTCTAGACAAATATATACATATACGTACATACACATGTATATATAGGGAGAGAGGGAGACAGATTAAGATTAGAAAAAACATGTGCTCGTGTTTTTTATTTGGCATATTCTTTGATACTTACATTTCCAACATTTTATTATATATATTATAATCTACTGACTTAAAACTGTGATTAATATATTATGACTGTGGTTCCATTTTGAACTTCCCTGCTCTTATTTCTACATTTCCATTTTAAATTACACCTTGTTAGTATTTTTTTCCCTTTACTCTCCATTTCATTTTCATAGAGTGTTCTTGATGCATTACCAAATCAAAAATTTCAATCGCTTCAGAACCATTTTACTATTGAGGTTCCTAGCACATGAATGGAATAAATAACATTTCTAATGTCACAGTCTCTATTGGATACCAGGAAAACAAACTAGATTAGTGAGTAAATATGATCAAATAATTCCTATTTTTTCCATAAACTAGACTAAGGATTGGATACAACCCAAATAGACTGCCTATCTAGATACACTACTACCATATCTGGATACGAATTGAAAATCATGATGTATCAGATACATATCTTGTATTGGTGTCCAAACATATCTTGGACATATAGATATGGATATAAAATAGTTATCCCGTGTCATATCCTACTTGGGTAGACCTTGAATAATGTCCCTGCTATATTGTTTTTAATGAGACATTTTGCTATTACGATACTTGGCATTTGATCTGATCTATATTTACCTACGTTACCTATATGGGCACGGGTACTAGAATCGGATACGGGGATACAACATTTTTTTTGGGGGGGGTTTGGATACGGCCATACAAAAATATATAAAAAAAAATTAAAAATATAAAAATATAGCCATATAAGCAAAATTAACCACATAATATGCATAGAGGAAACAAAATAACTTCAAATAAGTTAAATAACCACAAAATATATACTCATAATTCAATGCCAAATATCATAATATTCAATAGTCAAACTTATATTAGTTTTATAACAGGTATCTGGTGCAAATGTTACAATGGATGGACAAAAATAAAGACAAATCAGCATATTCATTGTTCACTGTATTCATTTTCATCTTTGGCTGCGATGTCTTCATCATCATGTGGTTCATTAAGAACCACAAGCAACAGCAATGCCACTCCCACTAACTTCACTATGCAAGTCGTATGAATCACTGTCTAGCTCCGTGTCAAGTAAAGAAATGTAGGCAATGGAGGCATCTAAATCAGTAGCATCTGGGTTCACATCCCACAACTTTGTTGGCCCTTCCTTGTATTGAGGTTGTTTATGTGAGAGAAGACGCAAGTTGGAATGCACAAACCAAATCCTCTGCCCTTTTTTCAACCAACTTGTTGCATTTAACTGAGTGGATAAAGCCATAGGTACCCCAATTCTGTTCAGTTGAAGAGGAACATGCAACCTATTGAAGCCACAAAGTGAATTAGAATTTATAAAACTTAAAACAAAACATCAAAAAGGTCAAAAGAAGGGTAGAGCAAAAAAAAAATCGTACTTGTGATAGAATTTTTATTGCAAGTGGTTAGAGGTGGGTGGATGATTGCCCATGGAGGTACCACCAAAAGTGAGCGTCCATCTTGTACTTGTCATGGATAGCGCCAAGGGAGTGACTCAATGATATGAAACGCACAAACTCTTTTTTGACTTTGTCTTCTATTTCCGGATCGGAAAAGATTCTAGAGAATGCTACCATATTACCCTCGACAACCTCAACATCCCTATATGGTGCGACCCTCCTAGGCAAATAAATAGATTTTGCACTGTAGTATTTGGGTGTCAAGGCAAAAGCAAGAAGATGCAATGGGGTGGTCATTTTGTTCCACCTTTCAATGGAATAAGACTGCACTTCCTTCAAGAACCTCTCTGTGGGATCTTGCTCTTTGGCATTTATAATGGATCTAAAGTTCTCAATCATTGAGTCCATTCCATCATAAAGCTCACCCAAACATGTATGATTCATGTCCACATATCTCAACACGATAGGCTCAATAAAACTCAACAAATACACCACACGTTCCTACCACATCATCAAGAATCCACCCTTTCACCTTTATGGCCGTCTCACTGTTTGCATACCTCCATACACCCCAAAGATTGTTGATGACCATGCTACTAAATGCCTCATGCACCTTAACAAGTCGTCTCACGCCGAAAGTGTGTGAGGCAAATCAAGTCTTAGCAACCTAATACAAAATTAAAACAAATAAACTTAAAAAAATGTTCAAAAATAAAAACACTACAAATTACAAACTTATTAAATTAAATTAAATTAAGAGTTACCTTCAACAACTACAATTTTGAGAAGGCCCTGAAGATGCTTTGGGACATGTGATGGTTGGTTATGAACATTTGGATCTCGCTCGCCTCCTTGTAGACTTGTTTGATCCAATCAATTTTTGTCGCAAATTTTTGCAACATAAAGTTGAGGGAATGAACGGCCCAAGGTGTCCAAAATATATGCCTATACCTTGCCTCAACCAACATGCTCGCAACTCTGCAATTTTTAGCTTTGTTTGTTACAACTTGGACAATGTTTTGAGGCCCCATTGCGTCAATGAACTCTATCAGAATATCAACAATGAATCGTGCATCCTCCACTTGCCCCTCACGATCAACGGCCTTCAAAAACATTACCCTTTAGGGTTCACTGTGATCACATTAATCAATGGCCTATTTGTTGTATCTTTCCATCCATCGGAAATGATGGACACCTCTATTTCGATCCATTAATCCCTGATGGGCTTCAATGCATCTTAAACGTGTTTTCATTCTATTGTCAATAAGGTGGTGTCCACATTTTCATAACCTAGGTTGACAAACCCTTTAGGAGCAGCATCGATAGATCTCACCATATCCTGTCAGTATGGTGATCTAACAACATTAAATGGCAGCCCACGTGTGTAAACACAACGTGCGATGTTCTGCTCCACTATATCGCTGGATTCATTATGGAATGCCCTATCCAATGGGCCTGCATCTTTTGTTCTCTTGCAACTAAGAGGTGAATCCTCTTCTTCTTCGGTCACAACGAATGTAGCAAGAAAGGGGTGTGATAGGATCACCACATTAGCACGAGATGGATCAACAGGTGGTGATCCTTTCTTTCTCAAAGGGCGCTTCAATCTTTGTCCCACAACGGCATCTACCTCTTCTTGCTCTTTGATGTATACAAGGATCTTTACTTCACAACGGCATCTGCCTCTTCTTGCTCTTTGATGTATACAAGGATCTTTGCTTGTGGCAAGCCCTTTCCCGACCTTCCATTTATGCCTGGCCCACTACAAACTCTAATTCCAATGCCATAAATCACACACAAATGAGCTTTCACTCGACTATACGAGCTCTTGTATTTAAAATTACACTCTAAGCAAAGCCAATGAAAACACCCTCCACCAAGCATTTGTTCTAATATTGTCACATAATTCCAAAGGGGCATTTGCGGATCAAATTTGGGGGTTATTCCTTGCCCCACCGAACTAGCACTTGCACCCTGAGACATTCTGACAAATCCATATAGCCCCTAGTAAAAAATAAAACAATTGCTATTAAAATTTAATGGTAAAACAAAAAAATAAAACATTAGCTATGAAAATTTAAAACAAAATCATTGCATTTTGTATTTGTGAAAATAACGGTTAAAACTTAAAAAAATAACAAAAAAAAATTAAAATTAAAACTAGTTACAAACAAAACAAAAAAAAACCACAAATCTAAAAAACTTACCTTAAATCAGCAAATGCTCTTCCTTGAAAGCTCCTTGGCGCCAAATAGGTTGAGGTAATGGTGTAGGTTTAGCACAAGGAAGGAGTTTCAAGCTTATGCAACTGAAAAAATTAGCAAGAGTGAACAAATATGCAACGAGAGTAAAAAATGTAATGAAAGGGAAATGTGTTGTTATCTTGTGATAAAATGAGTGTGAATGCTGCTTTTAGGGTCGGAAATCCACTTTATTTTGGTTTTAATTGTATTTTGATGTCCAAGTTTGACGTTTTCTTGGACAAACTTAAAAAAAATGGGTTTGGCGCCTGGGAGCACGCGGAGAAGTCCAGGGAGAGTGTCTAGGCTGCGGATACACTCGGGTACATCTGGGCAACGTACCTGGGCATATCCACAGCCCAGCTCCCTAGACATCTCCCCGTGCTCCCATATCCCCCCGCGTATCCCCCATATGCTCCCAGGGCCTGGGGGGGCATATCCGGTATCACAAGTATTTATTTTTAGAGCTTATATTCAATATTTCAGTTCATGTTGTAGTTGGATATGATTCATTCAGTATTTGATTTTATGATGGTTATACAGAGGTGGCTGAAATATCCCATTTAAACAAAATACTGAATTTTCAACAATATACTGAATTCTGGAAATTTTGTTTTTATTGCCTCTAATACTGAAGATTCATTCAACGATACAACATTAAAAGGAATTTCAACCACTTACAAGTGTCAGTAAATTGCACACAAAGAAAACATTCAGGAAAAATACTTATTGAAAGGTACAAATTGCGTGAGATCAGAATACCAATTTATTGTCTTTGAATTACCACAACCCAAGGTTTGCAATTAATTTCTGGGTGGGTACAACAGCTTCATAGGTGTTTTCAGTCATTGAACTTGTGTGCAGCTGTTGGCATAGTCTAAACCCTAGCACTGGAGGATGCAGCAGCCTATATGAGCTACGATCAGCACTTGCAGGGGCAGCAATAGCAGCAACTGAACCAAAACAACAGTGATGGGACCCAGAACAGACTGCACTTTAGCCAAAGGGTGACGCCAGACTTTGAGGTCCACGATGTGCACTCAACAGTCATAAAGCAGCAGTGATATTGTTAGTAGGGTTGATGCCAACCACTTGGAAGTGGTACAGCTGATCCCAAGGTCTGACCTGGGTAAACAGCAGTCTGTTACAGAAATTATGGGCTGTACGGCCAATAGTGGAGTCTTGATTTCTCAATAAAAACACACCAAGGTGGGACACCCAGCCATGGAATGATGAAAACTGAATTTTAAGGCTCAAACCCTTGATCATACAACTCTGATTTGTGTGTTCAGCTTCTGGACAGTCCAATTCTACAAATATCTTGTTGATTTGCTCAATTGCAATCCCTGTACCGAATTATCTCGGTGGATTGAAGGGGTTTCGTCCTCTGATCTAGCTGCAATGCGGGTTTTTATCCTTTTGCAAAAGTAGAAGGAATCCCGGATTCATTCATAAATTTGACAAAGTGAATGATCAATAATAATCAAAATCACTACCCCTCTTGTCCTTTTTATACAGTTCACTTTTACCAATCCATCCTACCCTAAAGTAATTATTATTACTTTTAATTTAATATTCACCTTTTTACTCCTTATAATAAAAATTACTTTTCTTTTTCCTTCTTGGATTTTTAATTAATTAACTTTGGCCCCACTCAATTAATAATAATGACTAAGTGTCCCTTTTTAAGTTGTAATTATAAAGTGATGTTGGAAGAACCACTTAAAAAATTATTAATAAACTATTCTATTCTTAATTTGAAAAGAATGACATTATAGTCCGTCCTTCCCAAAGATTGCTTACCCTCAAGCAATGTCTAAACCGTCCCAGGAAATTCCAAGATCCCAAATCAATCTTTTTGTTACTTCCATTCCTCCTTGAGATGTAGTTAACTTCTGCAGTGCTTCTCTGATATAATGAAGAATTGGAAGCTCTGTACGCCATGACGTTTCTCCAACAATCCCCATGAGTGAGCCCATGATAGCTGAATCATAAATCAATCATGATCTAGAGAGAGTACTATCAAATGTGACACCTTCCATTATGTTCGTTGTGATTGCCATAGGGGCTCCATTGGCCATACCATGAAGTACAACCTCTTTCCCATTAGATTTAAATTTCATCTCCATGATTTGGAAATTCAGTGTGAATTCCCCAAGGGAATGTAATCATTGCATCCCTCAAGTCATTTATGTCTCTCTTATGCCAACCACACAGAAATCATCACATACCCTATGACTGTCAAGTGTAATTTCAAACTGTTGAATCCTTTTGGTGCAAGGAATAGTAGAACCATCAGCTACAATCACATTAAAGCCCTAGAAAACTTTTGATTTCAGCCCTCTTTGGGCTACCAAACCCTCGTCAATGAAATTGTTGGTTGTCCCACTATCAATCAAAATTGTGAGGTTGTCCCTATATAACTCCACGAATTCAAAAAGGGCAAACCCTAGGTGCACCCGAAAGGCCGTCACAAAGGCCTTCTGAAATAAATGTGGCAAGAGTGTCTCCTATAGTCTTCTCTTCCACTAGCTCTTCCAATCCCACTTCAACTTCTTCTTCCATCTCATTATCTGATACTCTCTCTATGTAATGCATATGTCCTTTTGGAAGACATCTATGGCCTAGTTCCCATAGATCTCTACATGTGAAGCATAACTTCTTCCTCTTGAGTTCCATGCTTGTTTCTATCTCTTTAATTGCTCATGGCTGTGTTTTTTGTTGAGGAACCCCTTGTTGAAATGGCTTCTTTTGTTGTTCAACAATTGATGTCCCTTGTTGCCCATAAGCTACTGATTTTGCTGCCCACCAGTTGTCATTTGTTGTCCTATAGGTAGAAATTTCCCCTTTGGGGATGATGTTTCCATATTTAGAGCTCTCTTTATTGCTTCTTGTAGCGACAAAGGGTCAAAAGCTTTCACTAAACCTTTGAGAGCTTCAACCAAGCCTTACACAAACAAAACCACTAACCTTCTTTCTATCACATCTGGGACCATCACAACCAATCTCTACAAATCAGCAATGTAGCTGTCCACATTACCTTCTATTTAAGTTGGGCCAACTCCCTGAAGTGTATTTTTGGGTCCTTCCTATCAAATCTTTCAGTTAGTTTTTGGCTGAATTCATCTATTGTGGTAATGGATCCGTGTCCTTGGGTGACCATGCCATGGTACCACCATTCATGTGCCACCCCTTCAAGGTGAAGGGTAGAAAATTTAATTGACTCTTCCTCATACATCGGATTCAGTGAGAAATAAGTATCCAACTTTTGCAACCCAGATCTAGCTGAATATTTATTTGAACCATCATAAGTAGGAACGGTAATCTTACCCAATCGTTGTTGTATATATTTTTGTGGTTGTTTTGGCTGATTTCTCCTACGTCTTTTGTTATTGTTTTTCATTTTCAGATCACAAAACTCTCTGAAAGTGAGCTTGTTGCACTACAAGGCCAAGTCCTTATTCCACATGGAATGTTGTAAACTCATTCCCTATATGAAGTGGTTGAGGCTCCAGTTCTTCATATTGTTCTTCTTCCTTCTGTAGGAATTTGGCATGAAAGGTTTTAGAAGATGGGGTGATTGAGACCCGCTCATTCATTGATGAGCTTCCTTCTCCCTGATTTGTTTTATTCAAGTTAATACCTTGAATAGCTTGGTCTAGTTCTGACATGGATTCTTTTAAAGTGTTTTTTATTGTCTTTTCCAAATCCTTTTGACCTTGACTGATTGTCTCATGTAAATAACTGATTTCATCAGAAGAAATTCTCTTTTCTTTGTCACCCATATTTTCTTCTTCAATCTCTGGTGGCAGAACTTTTCTTCTCTTTCTTTGATAGTATCTTAATTCTCTTTCACTAATACCACCGGCATGCATGTGATATTACATGAAGATGTCAACTTTCCCAACAGGGTAGTGAGAATTTGGCTCTAATACTATTGAAATATCCCTTTTAAACAAAATACTAAATTTTCAACAAAATACTGAATTTTGGAAATTTATTTTTACTACCTCTAATACTGAAAATTTAATCAACAATACAACATTACATGCAATAGGAATTTCGGCTACTTACAAGTGTCCTTTATTTTAGTCAATTGCACACAAAGAGAACATTTAGAAAAAAAAAACTTATTGAAAGGTACAAATTGCATGGGATCAAAATACCAATTTATTGTCTTTGAAATACCACAACCTCGGGTTAGCAATTAATTTTTGGGTTGGTACAACAGATTCATAGGTGTTTGCAGTCCTTGAACTTGTGTGTAGTTGTTGGCACAATCTAAACCCTAGTGTTGGAGAATGAACAGCCTATATGGGCTAAAATCAACACTTGAAGGGATAGCAATAGCAATGACTGAACCAAAACAATAGTGATGGGACCCAAAACAATCAGCGCTTTAGCCAAAGGGTGACACCAGCCTTTGAGGTCCACGATGTGCACTCAGCAGTCATAAAGTAGTAACGATCTTGTTAGTAGGGTTGATGCCAACCACTTGGAAGTGGTATGTGATATCCCTAATAGGGATAATAGAAAAAAACACAAAATCTCCAAAAATATGCAATAGAAAATTCTGAAATTTTATATGCAAATAGACAACACTTCAACAAGCTCATATCTATGGTCAGAATATTTTTTTGGTTTTTTTGTTAATTAATAGAAATTTCTAAATATTAAAAGTTATGGAAAACACATTAAAAACTGCCTAGAAATTTCAGAGATTGCTTACATTGATTTTTCCATATTTTTCTGAGATGAATATGATTAACAGTATGCAGATTTAGGCACAAATACCTCGGAAATATCTTTAAACACCTAGCCACCCTTGCCAAAAACCCAGTAAACCGGTGTTGGGTCTATCCCACTTGTCCTTTCTTTTATTAGCTTCAATGATGCTCAAAAACAGGAAAATACATGGTTGTAGATAATTCAAATCTGATCCTGATATTCTGAAACTCACCTCCCAAAATGGCCTCCAAACCTGTTAACAAAATGCGGCTCTAAAAATGCTAGGACATCACAGACCAAAGCCCTTCCACTGAAACACACCCTTCTGACTAGGGGGAGCCCATGTGGCTCTCTGAAACCAGGGATACTCAAGGGTTTTCAGAGCTTAATCCAAAGATTGCAGCAACAATAGAGAAAAAACTAATAACATAATGAGCTCCAAAAGAACCCTAAGATGTTATATAATGACTCCCAAAAGAAGAATTTAATCTCAGCCATTGATCTGTTACCAATTCAATCCAATGCTCCAAATAAAACCCTCAAAAATGAGCCAATAGGCTCAGTATCTTCCAATGCCCCCCTTGACCTTTTTACACATGTTTAATTAAAATCACTGAAAGTACATGCCTCTTAAGTCATTAAACTCAAAAAGAGGGAAATAATAAGTCTTTAGGCTAGGGATCACTTAAGTTGCATAAAAAGACATGCCCACAACTTAAGAATAGAATAGGATACAAGCCAAAGACTCCACACCCAATAATGCTCTACATCCTCTTCCTCTTGGGTAATCCAAGGAAAGGACAACCCATGCATCGTTAAACCACCCGGCTTGAGTTGGGGACATCACAGTCCTCCCAACCCAAAGAATACCTGTCCTCAAGCATTTGTAGACTAGGATGCTTAAAAATCTCCTCTCCTTCCCACGTAGCATCCTCCAAAGGCAAGTTTTTCCACTTGATGAGATACTCGGAAATTATTTTACTCCTTAGCTTCTTTTCCCTTCCAAAATTGTTTCCGGAATGAGTATCAACTTACCTTCTTCATCCATAGGAGGCAATTCTGTAGAAGGAATCACTTGTTGTCCAAGAGCCTTTTTGAGGCATGACACATGGAACACATTGTGGATTTTGCTTGTAGATGGCAGCTCCAACTCATATGATATTTCACCAATTCTTTTAATCACCTTGAAAGGCCCATAAAACTTTGGTTTAAACTTTTCAGCTCCACTCATTTTCAAGGAGGATTGTCTATAAGGTTGAAGATGCACAAATCCATGTCTCCCACCTCAAAAGACCTCTCAGCTCAATGGCGATCAACATATTTCTTTTGATGTTCCTGTGCAATCTAAATATTATCCTTATATGCCTTAAGGATATCTTGATTCTCTTTAGCCCACTCAAGAGCTTTTGGAGCTTTAGAATTAAAAAAAACCAAGTCCACAAATGTAGAAGCTTCATAACCATACAAGGCTTTGAAAGGGGCCTCATCTATGCTCATATGATATGTAGTATTGTAACAGAATTCAGCCAAGTGTAACCACCTTGCCCATGCCTTTTGCTGCCCCGAAACATAGTTTCTCAAGTAGTCTTCAAGTCATTTGTTTACAATCTCTATTTGGCCGTCTATTTGAGGATGATAACTAGTGCTATGATCGAGTTTTGTTCCAGACAGCTTCATCAACTCTTGCCAAAAAGTGCTGATGAATATGTGATCTCTATCACTTACAATTCTCTATGGCACACCATTAAGTCTAAACACTTGTTCAAAAAACAGACCAGCAACTTGTGGCGCTTTAAACTCAAAAGGCATTGACATAAAGCGAGGATATTTCGTGAGTCTATCTACCACAACAAAAATACAATCCTTACCATTGGTCTTGGGCAGCCCGATAATGAAATCCATTGATATTTGTTCCCATTTTTTATTGGGAATGGAAAAGGATGTGCAGCCCTACTAGAAAAGAAACTTCAGCTTTATTCCTTTGGCACTCTATGCATTCTCTTACATGCTTGAGGACATCATCTTTCATACCTTTCCATGAAAATCTCTCATGGATGTACCTGTATGTCTTCAAATAACCCGGATGACCAGCACGCTGATTGTTATGGACAGCAATAAGAATCTTATGTTTAAGCTTACTTTCCAGTACCAGATAGATTCTATCCTTATAATAGATGATGTCATTTAACACTTTATACCTTTCATCATTGATTTTACCATTTACAATCTCACAAGCATGCTGATTTTTTGAGTACCGTACTAGTAGATGATCCTTCCAAAAGGCTGAAATTTCTCAAAGTGAGCAAAATGAAAGATTTCTAGATAATGCATCAGCAACAATATTATTTTTCCTTTTGATAAATTCAATATCAAAGTCATATCCTTAAAGCTTACTCACCCAACGTTGTTATCTCTCATTTAATCCCTTTTGCTCCATGAAATACTTGAGGCTATTATGATCAGTCCTCACCATAAACTTGCTGCCCACAAGATATTGACGGAACTTTTCAAGTGCATGCATGATTGCCAACATTTCCTTGTCATATGTAGAGAATCTCTTTTCAACCTCATTCAATTTTCGGCTCTCAAAAGCAATTGGATGGTTGTCTTGCATCAAAACAGCCCCAATACCAATACCGGATGCATCACACTCGAGCACAAAAGGCTTAGAGAAATCTGCTAACGCCAAAACAGAACAAGTACTCATTACCTTCTTAAGATGGTCCATGATCTTTTGAGTCTCATCCATCCAAACAAAGGCATCCTTCTTGGTCAAATTTGTCAAAGGAGCGGTTAATGAAGAAAATCCCTTTACAAACTGTCTATAATATGTGCATAGACCAATGAAACCCCTCAAATGGGACACGTTTTTTGGCAATGGCCAATCAAGTATAGCTTGAATCTTCTCCCTATGTGCCTTAACTCCACCCTCGCCAATGACATCCCAAATATAATACCTCAATCATGCCGATTTCGCACTTAGAGTTCTTCGCAAAAAGGGAGTTATCCACTAAGATGCGTAACAACTCATCTAGGTGCCGCATATGCTCCTCCCATGCCCTGTTGTACACCAAAATGTCATCAAAGAAGACTAGCACAAACTTCCACAATTGCTTGTTGAACACATAGTTCATGCAAGATTGAAAAGTAGCTAGAGCATTTGATAACCCAAAGGGCATCACCAAATACTCAAAATGTGCATAGTGGCACCTGAAAGTTGTTTATGCGCATCTAACCTAAACGAAGATCTATTTTAGAGAAATAGATCGCTCCATGTAGCTCATCCAACAGCTCATCAATATGCGGAATAGGATACTTGTTCTTGATGGTCTTCTTGTTTAGTGCATGATGGTCAATGCACATCCTCATGGTACCATCGTTCCTCTTCACCAAGACAGCAGAAGAAGCGATGGGGCTAGAACTAGGCCGTATATGTCCTACATCCAGCAACTCTCGAATAGTTTTCTCAATCTCATCCTTGAATAGTCTAGGATGATGATAGGGATTTGTAACAACTGGCTTGCTATCCACATGCTCAATAACATGCTCCAACTCACAATCTGGAGGTAGTAGACCATGCGGTAGATCTAAAAACACCACACTATGCTTGTCCAACAAGCCATGTATGTCAACATGATGGTCACGTTGTCCTGTATTAGTAGACCTATCTGAAATGAAACACTATATTGCCCACTCAACCTCTGAATGTCGAAGGACTCTCTCCATCCTCCTAGCTGAAATGACTCTAGGAGCATCTGAAGATAAGCCCCTTAATACCACCTTCCGACCACCTGCTGTGAAACTCAATTGCATAGTCTTAAAGTCTGTGACATAAGGACTTCTAGAATGCAACCACTGCACACCCAACACAACATTGGTCTCATCAATGTCGACCACGTAAAAGTCATCAATAAGGGTGTAATTACCCAAAGTCATACTCAACTGTGGAACATGATTAACACAACGCAACATCGTGCCACTCCCTGTCCGCACTTGGAAACCATCATGCTCTTCAACTTGCAAACCCCGCTTCTTCACATAGGACGAATCGATGAAATTGTGGGTAGCCCCACTATCAATCAACACAACAACCCGTTGTCCCTGCATAATGCCCCTTTGAAGGCACTATAATGACGAGTGGTAATGATAGTTGCAATCGCACCATCCATCTGTGCCCAATCATCCTAACTCTTATATGTGCCCGTCTCCCTATCCATTTGCTCATGTTGCTCATCAAGAACTTGTGTCTCCTCCAACTCATCATCACTAGGTTCCTCGAAAACCTCAATCCAGTGGCCCTTGCCCCCACTCCTACACTTATGTCCAGGTGTCCAAGGTTCACGACATTCGAAGCAAAGCCTCTTCTGTCTCAACTCATCCCTTGAATCACGAGGTGCCCCACCAACCAGCCTAGAAAATTCCCCAGCTGGTCTAGAAAACTCTGGTTTCTTGTCCCTCCTTTACGGCAAATTCTGCGTTAAGGGTCTCTACAAAAACTTGCTAGGAAATCTACCTTGTGGTGTGGATAGCTCCATGTTCCTTGCACGCTTGATAGCATCCTGCAAGGATGGTGGATCAAAAGCTTTAATCCAACCCCTGAGAGGTTCAGACAAACCCTCTATGAATCAAGAAGTCAACCTCCTCTCAGTCACATCAGAAACCATTATTGACAACCGCTGAAATTCTGAAATGTATGCTTCAAGTGTCCCAACCTGTCTCAACTGAGCCAACTCTCTAGAGTGTGCCTCTAAATCCTTGCGGTCAATCCGCTCTATCAATGTAGTGCAAAACCAATCATAAGAAACTATCGCACCATCACCCTGTGTCACTAAACCGTGATACCACCACTCATGCGCCACTCCTTCAAGGTGAAGGGTAGCAAATTTGATGGCCTCAATCTCCATCATCTGATTCAGGGCACGGTAAGTATCCAATTTCTGACTCCAAGCTCTAGTTGTACCCTTGGATGATCCATCAAAGCTCGACAAGGATAGACAACCCAACCTTTTCTGCAGCCCATAATTTTGCTTCCCTTGATTTCATTGATTCTTCTTTGGCTTTGTGCGTTTGGTGACCTCCAAATAATCTCTAAAAGAGACAGCTGACTAAAAATTTGTCCCCAAAGCTTGATACTTAGCCAAAATTTCAGCATCCTCATTGTTCTCCATGGGTTCCTCCTGTATAGGCTCATCCTCTGTTAGTAAGATAGGCATGAAAGGCCTAGATTGTGATGAACCCGAAGGTTTGCTATTACAGTGTTCATTGTTTTTTGCAACTTTGTTACTGTCCTCTCTCTCCACATGCATCATGTTTCTTGCATTTGTGTTGTGAGCCATCTGACTTAAATACAGATTGGTGTTTTGTAACTGTCTTAGCATTTCTGCAAACATATGTTTTACCTCCTCTTCACTTGATGTTGGTGGTTGATCACTGCTATCCATTATTCCCTTTTGTTTTTCAAGGTTATGACCACCCTTTCCACGCATCCAACCAACCTAAACAGGGTGCCAAGACTTGCAGCTCTGATACCACTGTAATATCCCTAATAGGGATAATGGAAAAAAAACACAAAATCTCCAAAAATATGCAATAGAAAAGTCAGAAATTTTATTTGCAAATAGACAACACTTTAGCAAGCTCATATCTATGCTCAATATTTTTCTGATTTTTCTGTTAACTAATAGAAATTTTTAAATATCAAAAGTTACAGAAAACACACTAAAAACTGTCCATAAATTTCAAAAATAGCTTACATTGATTTTTCCATAATTTTATGAGATGAATATGATTAACAATATGCAGATTTAGACACAAATACCGAAAAAATATCTTTAAACCCTAGCCGCCCTTGCCAAAACCCAGTGAACCAGCATTGGGTCTGTCCCACTTATCCTTTCTTTTATTAGCTTCAATGATGCTCAAAAACAGGAAGATACATGGTTGTATATAATCCAAATTTAATCCTGATATTCTGAAACTCATCTCCCAAAATGGCCTCCAAACCTGTTAACAAAATGCAGCTCTGAAAATGATGTGCTAGGGCATCACAGACCAAAGCCCTTCCACCAAAACACACCCTTTTGACTAGGGGAGCCCGTATGTCTCTCCGAAACCAAGGATACTCAAGGGTTTTCAAACCTTAAGCCAAACATTGCAGCAGCAATAGAGAAAAAACTGATAACATAATGAGCTCCAAAAGAACCCTAAGATGTTATATAATGACTCCCAAAAGAAGGATTTAATCTCAACCATTGATCCATTACCCACTCAATCCAAGGCTCCAAATAAAACCCTCAAAAATGAACCAATAGGCTCCTTATCTTCCAACACCCCCCTTGACCTTTTTTGCACATGTTTAATAAAAATCACTTAAAGTACATGCCTCTTAAGTCATTAAACTCAAAAAGGGGGAAATAATAAGTCTTTAGGCTACGAATCACTTTAGTTTCATAAAAAGACGTGCCCACAACTTAAGAATAGAATAGGATACAAGCCAAAGACTCCATACGTACCCAATAATGCTCTACATCCTCTTCCTCTAGGGTAATCCAAGGAAAGGACAGTGCATGCATCGTTAAGCTACATGGCTTGAGTTGGGAACATCACATGGTACAGCTGATCCCAAGGTCTGACTTGGGTAAACAGCAGTCTGCTACAGCAGTTATGAGTTGTACGATCAGTAGTGGAAGCTTGATTTCTCAATAAAAATACACCAAGGTGGGACACCTAGTCCTGAAATGATGAAAACTGGAATTTAAGGCTCAAACCCTTGATCATACAACTCTAATTTTGTGTTCAACTTCTAAACATTCCAATTCTACAAATATCTTGTTGATTTGATCAATTGTAATCCTTGTACAGAATTACCTCAATGGATTGGAGGGGTTCATCCTCAAATCCAACTGTGTGAGGGTTTTCGTCCTTTTACAAAAGTAGAAGGAATCCCGGATTCGTTCGTGAATTTGACAAAGTAAATGATCAATAATAATCAAAATCACTACCTGTCTTGTCCTTTTATAAAATTCACTTTTCCCAATCCACCCTAACCTTAAAGAACTACAATTACTTTTAATTTAATATTCACCTTTTACCTCCATATAATAATAATTGCTTTTCTTTTTCCCTCTTGGCTTTTTAATTAATTAACTTTGGCCTCACTCAATTAATAATAATGACTAAGTGTCCCCTTTTAAGTTGTAATTATAAAGTGACATTGGGGGAACCACTGAAAACATTATTATTAAAGTATTCTTTTCTTTATTTGAAAAAGGAGACATGACAGGTGGTCTTGCTGATGTCATATGTGATTGCAGGTAACAAATGGATGACTGAGCTAGGTTTGGAACTAGAAGACTTCATTGGATTGCTGCATCAGTGCTATACAAGTAAATGAACGTAAGAAAAAGAAAGAGATCAAGTCAATTGTCCTCCATTCCCTTTTGTGATATCTTGTATTGTGTTAACCAATATTGTGCGTAATCGTTGGCATTGTTTGTTCGAGGGCCGTCATTGGCTTATAGCCAATTCTACCCACCATGTTTGCATGAATGTTTAATTATAAAGGTAGGCCTTTGATTTACTAGCTTGAGCAACATAAACTTGCAATTGTTGACAAGATTCATAAGCTTGCATTGATTGTTTACGAAAGCTTATAAGCATTGATAATGCTTTGGCATGTTTTTTAAAGGCTTATTGATTGTTTGAAAGTATTAGACACTTGGTGGTAAAAGGGTCTGATAAGTTGTGGCATGTTTCCTTGTTTGTAAAAAGGCCTTTTGACCCATGGTGGGGTCATGAGCTTGTCAAGGCATTGGAACTTAGTCTTGAGACATAATTATTTGATTTTAGGGTTTGCTTGGATAGTGTTTAATTGGCTATCATTTTGGACTACCACTCCCTTCGTCGACTTCAAAGGAGTAAAAGAGAGTATGGAGAAAATATAGGTTTTCAGGTCTGCGTTTTGGCCATAGCGATGATGGTGGTGGAAACTATTTTTGGAATTCATACCTTGGAGGCATTAATGCTTTGGTGGTGACCATGGAATTCAGTGCAAGAATATATGGTAGATTGGGACTATACCCAAGCACATAGAGAACACAATGGTTGTGGAAGAAGAAAAGGGAAGAAGAAAAGCAACAGACAAGGACATTTTGCAAGTAAGTTTTTTGCTTGAGAATTTCTATGCATGCTTAGTTGCTACTGTTTTAAACTTGAAGGAAACCCTAGGCAGTCCGTGGGTTACATGGAGGGCCCTCGCCCTCCCTAAAACTCTCACGTTCTACTTATCAGTGTTTCAAGCTGTTGTAGCTGCTATTGCATTTGCTTGTTGGGTAGGCTTTGGCCTAGTTCATTTCGCCCTTAGATGGTGTATGGACGAAATGAATGTTGCTAGTATAGCCATGAAGGCTTTATGTGTGGATTTAACATGATGTATTGTGTATCTCTGTTTGCAGGTATGTGTTACCTATTTCTTATTGCATGTTGGTTGACTTTGAGTAGAAACCCTAACTCTAGTGGACACTAATCTCTTTTTGAACCCTTGCTCTCATTTGATTTTATAACTCTGGTCTTCGTTCAGTGACCTCTTCCAACCCTAAACTGATGGTTGGGATGGGTAGGGATTACCACCATATGGATGGGCTCAACATTCACATTACTTTTGTTGTTGGTGTTAAAGTACAAGGAAGGTATCAGGAATGCATTAACTGGTTGGATGATTTACTGCAAGTTGTTGAATAGTTTGTAATGGTGCCAATGATCTTTAAGGCACTAGGGCAAATTGTACTCTTATTAGCATGGTATACTAGTAGTTGATGCTCAAGAAGGATTATGTAGGTCAGTTGATAAATGTACATGTATAAGAACTTGCTTTGGCATTACAATCTATTATTTCGTAACTGTGATAAAACCTTTGCCAAGGAATACATGATTGTTTAGGTTTCATCACTTGACATAATGCAATATGGATGGATTTGTGGTTATTGGTTGTTCTTGTTGCATATGCCTTACTTTTGGAAATCTATGTTGTGTTCATTAATTGTTGAGCTTGACTGTGCTTGTGAAATCCCCTGATGACGACATTGTAGCGTAGAATATAATTATGGAGCTCTTGCTCAAATGTTATTTTTAATAACCTAAATGTTTTTAGAATTTGAGTTCATTTCTACTATAAGAAGGGTTGAAATTAGTGATTAGGCTTGACTTTAATTTATAAAAACTTAAGCTAAATCTTAGCATGGCTATAGCATTTCATTCAAAGGATACTTAGTAATTGCATGGTTGATTAATAATTGTGCCTATGTTGGTTGAAGCAGTACCTAACACTATCAAATAGAATGCATATGTTAGAGACTTTGGCATATAATACTTCATAAGAATATAAATCGATTTTCTATATAAATTGAGAATTAGAAATGCAACATTTTTTAACTTTGAGTTTTCTTCATCTTCAAGGGAAGCTTGTGGTAGACAAACACCACATCATTCATCCGTTCTTGAGTGAGTTAATTGTATTTTTTGGAATGTATTGCTCGAACAAACTCCAACTACGCTCGCAAGCAAATGATCTACAGGGCTGGATCAAAATGCACATTGCCATCCATCAAAGGCGTTTGGATCCATCGAATGTGTTTGGTTTCTTTGCCAAAGAACTCTCACCATTGTGCTGCAAAAATAGATTTTGTCAACATTGTAACATGCACAATTCAATCAAAATTTGACACTTTCATCATATGTATGCATAAAAATTGTTTACTTGGTTTCAAGGTCTTCCTTCCTGTGATGGCAGCCTTGCTAGAGAAGAAACCCCTTCCCTGCTTGTACATCGGCACCTCCCATAGCTACCTCAAAATCCTCCTAATTAGATAACACTCTCTCCGTGTACTTAAATGGACCCTCCATAACCTCTGCATCATCTTGAAATGGACCACTAAAGAACAACATTGGATTCAATAAATATCCAATTGCATGGAGGGGAGAATGCATTTGTCGATCCCATCTTTTGTCAACTATCTACCATAATGGCATGTACTTGGACCTGTTATTCTCCAATCTACTCCTAATAGCATCTTTGGACCTACCATTGCCTCATACAGATAATCCATGAGAGATTTATCTCTATCCACGAGTCTCAAAACTCGAACTAGAGGCTCGAAGAATTAAAAAATTGCTTTACCTCTTCCCAAAAAAAGGTGAGAAAACATAGCCACCATTCTACCCTCCATATGTTTCACAAAGGAAGATTCCACCCACTCAATTAAAACAAACATTCATTTCAAATTCATTTGATGTTGGCAAAGAGTCTGCAATGCAAGGAAGTGGATTGCAAACTTTGTCACCACCGCCTAAAGAAGTTCTTTGCCATTTGTGAATGTGTGCATCGTATTGAGCACCCTTGTGTGATTATATATGATCTTGGTGATTGTGCGAGCTTTTTGCAGAACTTCTTTCCTCCATGGAATTTTGCCTATGTCCTCCAAGGTCAAATCAAGACAGCATGCCACACATGGAGTCGAAAACATAGTTTCATATTTGTCCATAAGAAACCTCCTAGTGGCCACGTATGATCCGTAAACTAGGTGGATATTCCACTCTAAGTTTCACCAATATGAACCCTTTCAAGTTAAGGTGTTTCCCTCAAGTTCTATACCATAGAAAAACACCTAAAATGTTGTTTTAATATGCATTCCAACTCTTATGACTATCATATACAACATACAAAAAAATATGCAACCCTTCACATACAATCTCCACATGCTACATGCATTACATATAATCTTTCACAATCTACACATGCTACTACTCCATCCATGACTGCAATTAAAATGTTTGCATAGAGTTGCAATACCAAATGTGAAGTTATTTAACCATTAGGGTTGAATCTTGAGCTCTCTTAAGTGTTTGGAGTATTAGCCTAGTTTCAAGGAATGTAAACATGCAAATAAAGGAAACAAACACATCTCCAAACACATCAAAGAGATATAACAGAAGACATACTCTGGAGAAATTCAGTGTGAGAAAACTCTAGTAATAGCAAAGCCATGCTTCCTCATCTCCACTATGTTCTACAATTTACAAGTTTTTTGTTTTCTTGGGCTTACAAGAAAAAACCAACCTTATGGGTCCCATATTCGTAATGATCCCTGCATTATCTGATGGAAGACTAGCCTCTCAAGAAGGGAAGAAAAACTACTAAACTCGGCCTTTTTCCATTGTGTAGTCTTTAACTACTAAACTCAACGATCTCAACTGTGTAGTCTCCAACTATTGAACTTAGTTATCTTGGCTGTGTAGTCCTCTTTGGATGGATCTCTTCTGATTTATCTCCTCTGATTTCTCTTTCTGATTATCTTTGCCTTGCCAAGACCTATATTTATCCTTTCCCCAGCCTCAAAAACCGTCAAGAAACTCAATTGAACCACCAAATGAAGTGGAAATGTCAAAAACCGTTCCAATACACGCGGCTCCAGAGGTCAAAAGTTGGGCTATGGAGGTCATCGATTGCAGCTCCAAAGGTCATCAGTCGCAACTCCCAAGACCAACTAAAAATAAAGTATGCGAACTTCTAAAGGCCATAACTTTTGCATACAACCTCGTAACGACATGTTTTTTTTAACTTGTCTAATTTTTCGAGAGGAACTCAAGTATGTAATAAAAAAATACTCTTAATGCCAAACATATGTTTTTTTAGCTAGTACAATAGAAACTAACATTTTATAGGTCTCAACATCATGCAGATTACTCAGTTTTTAACAATTGATTGTTTTACCATTTATAATATATTGGACCACATTTTGTGGCCCCACCTCCATCACAACCTCATCAAATAGATGAAAGAGTGTCTCACCCGATTTTGTCATATCAGATGCATCAACACTCCTAAGAAAAATTGTGTCAATGTCACACGACACAAGGAGTTGATGAATGTGCGTCTCCTATCTGTCCATCCATCTAACATGATAGTGCAGTGGTTTTTTTCCATTCCTTGCGATGTTTTGCAAGAATATCACTCACGTCCTATATGGCATCCTTCAACAATCAGTTTGCAAAGCCTCGTATGATGGGGTTGTGAACCCAAGACCTCCAACTACAATTGCATCCACCATACTTTGTCAGTATGGAGATCTGACCACATTAAATGGCAAGCTAGAATAGTACCAAAAGTTGGAAATTCCCTGCTTTGCCTTCTCGTGAATAATTTTTTTTTCCACTTTAGTCTTTAATGTGGTTTGCGCTTCAGGTGTAGTGTGAGGGCTAAAGAAGGCATGAATGTTTTCCCTGCCTATGTTTAGCCCGCAAAACTGATCCAAGGGTTGATTGAGACCTTGTCTCATTTTCCTTTTCTTGTTCTAATGATGGCCCTGGTGTGTCATCAAATAGATAATCCCTTGCATTCGAAGAGTTAGATCTCACATCCGTAGCTGTCCTTGCCCTTTTGGCCTTCAACTTTGTATATGTCTACAATGTTGCCATAACCTGATTGGTGACATCTTTAGGACATGCATTAGTGCAAGCTAAAATTTCATGCCCACATTGTCTCATAAAATGCTATTTGAAGCAGTATAGCCTCCATTGCATACATGTCCACAAAAATTGCATTTGATCCCAGTTATGTCTTCAATTATCATGTCATAAGTCCATGAAAAAAATTCTCACATGGCATAATGATCAAATTTGCAGTGTGCATAAAAAATTTGTTTAGGCGCTGAAATGTTTTGAAAGTGACCAGTTTTCCCTTATCACTCCAAGAAGAATCCCTTATCACTCCAACTCAAAAAAAAAACATGTACTAGCCCCATTGACCTAGGTTTTTGGCACGGAGAACTAGATGGCCCTTGGCACCAAATAAAATTAAAACCATGATGCCTGGTAGCCGCACACAAATAAACATTATTTGACTGACCTACCCCTGTCTATATGAGAGTCAATAATATCCAAAGGGAGCTTAACCTCGCTATTTGAAATGAGCTAAAAGGTGGTACTCAGGTTGACATCCCTAAAGGTCCCTTGTAAAATATGATGTCTTTAAGTGGGAGACTCTCCAAGAAAATGGGTGAAAAACCTCTTATTAGTATAGTAGAATAAAATAGATAGAGAACCTCTTAAGTCTTGAAGACAATGATACACCCCTGAATCTCAAAGTAGAAAAACGCCTGAACTAACGTGCTCCTCATTCTTCACCTTCTAGAGAATAAAATGATGGCAAAACCTACCACCATACAAATATGGTGATATGTTTCAACATTAGTGGGAACAAAATCTCAATTGGACAAAAGGAATCCTCAAAGGCATGTAACAAAGATCTTAAAGAAAGTCAAGTTGGACGATGGTGCCATCAACAGTTTGTAAGACATGCTCAACATAGAAAGCTATATTGGGGCTAAGGGGATGAAGGGAAACTTCAAAATGAACTAAATGTATTGTATTTATATGTCTTCTTAGGCATTTCAATCAATAACATCGACCAAGTTAAGAATGTGAGGAGAGGCATCCAAGAAGCATCAAAATAGAGAGATTCAATCAATAGATAGAAAATAAAAAATATACCATGCAAATGACTAGATTGACCAATACAACTTGAACATGCAACCAATAGAAACAGCATGGGGGAGCGAAAAGATCCAACAGAAGCTAAAAGCTAAATTAAAAGCACTACAGTAAAGAGTCTAGCAAACAAGGGGTAGTGAACACAAATTTGGTAGAACTTAAGCATGTCAAATTAATAATTCCACGTCTTATAAACATTAAAATTAACCATAAGAAAGGAAGACCCGTCGTCAAAACATGTGCAGTTGATGAAGGCCATGACTAGAGGTGAAGACAGCTCCTATTACAAATCACAGCATTTACCCCCTCATCGTCAACTACCATAAAAGACCCAAAACACAATTTGACTATTTCCATGGGAAAATGGCTAAGACTATCCTAGTTAGCAAAAACAATATCTCCCAAGTCTACTAATATCCACAACCAATGGTACTCTAATAGTATAAAGGTACTATAATATCTCCCAACTCTTTGTGGTCTACAATGGCTTTTATATGACTTTGGCTCTTGGTTATTTCACCTTTTTTGGTTGAAAAGTGGTTCGAATTTTATTAAGCTTATTATGTAATATTTCTCCGCTTCCGCCGATGTGATTTTGGAGTGTGACTACTTCTGCTCATTTTTTTTTGTATAACAATCTTTTGTATCATATTGTTTTATTTATATAATTCAATAAGCTTTTCAATCAAAAACATAGCAATCAAAAGATGATATAACATAATAACATCGTCAGCATGAGTATGTTGTCGAAGAAATTCCTTTGGCTTGTCCATATAGAAACCAAAGAGAGTCAAGAGAGGGTGCACCCATGTTTGACTCTAGTGATACACTTCACAAAGTTAAGAGAGATCATGGAAAGTCTAAAATTGGCCAATAACCATATCTCATCTTATGATAGAAAGAATGAAAGAATCTACGATACCAATACCATGCAACTTCAAGAAAAGGTGGTTTGTGACAAAGTCAAAGGCCTTCTTAAAGTTGACAAAAAAAATATATGTTTTGGAAGACTATAAAGAAGCCTCCTAAATAATAGCTCGAAGTGTAAAAATAAAAATGTCAATAGACTAAAGAACAATTTGGTCAAAGAATAACAATGTCGACTAAGACCCAAGGAGGCAACCTTCTTTGAAGAACAAAGGGATAATAAGGGCATCTGTCAAGACCTAAGGATGTCTTGATCTCCATAGGTTCTCCTTTATAAAATAATTGGATCCAAGATTGAGCATCTCTAGAAGTATTAAATATTGTGACCTTAGTCAGGGACTAAGGTTAACAACTTGGTTGGAGAAACTACAAAAGAAAACAGGGGATTTTTTCTCTGCCAGCCATTAAGGGAATGAGAGACACCACATCATCAACAAAACTTAAGTATAGCAATCAACATGATGCAATGTACAATCATCATCAACAAAAGTTTGATGAAACATAAAATTTTCCCAAATAAAATTAGAGAGAAGGTGCACCTACAAATCTCCAATTGTACTTTTGACGAAGTCAGAGTCCACGAGAAGTCTGAAACTGACTAACAACTATCTCATAAAGCTTCATGACAATCATAATGAGGAGCTCTGATATACTAATAGCACACATTCTCTAAAACAAAAAAATTTTTAGAACAAAGTCAAAGGGCTTCTGAAGCCTACAAAGCAGCGAAAGGATTTTAGAAGACCGATGACATGTCTCCTCAATGACATCCCAAAGAGTGAAAATATACTAGATAGTCTTGATTTCTCTCGTTCGGCCTGCATGTCCCCTCACTCTATCTAAATGATCAAAAATCGCCGTGTCCAACAGTGTGACATATAGCTTGGCAAATTCATGCCCAATCATAATAATTTGAATTTGAGTTGTCACCTAACACATGAATGAGAATGATTTGTAATTAGATTGGTTGTACCAATGTCTAACTCATCAACAGATCTGAATTATATATGGCTTAATTCAAACTAAAATATTGTTGCTCCCAAGTGCTTAGCTTATAAATTCAGCTTTAACATATAGTTCGAATGTTTGACAAAGTACTAGAAATGAAATCAGAATACAATCATGAAAGAAGAATACAGCTCACATATCACCAACAACAGAAGAGATACCCTGGAGAAATCCACCTGGGATGAAAACTCCAGCAAAGATGGGGTTGTGCCTCCTTTCCAATCAACAATCCTTCGAGAGCACAATCCAAAATCGATTATGGAGCATCCAAAGATCAATGTTGGACATCAATAACACCTCTATAATGATCTCCACAACTCAAACTATGATCTACACACTTCCTACACTGCTGAAATTTTTTTAGCAGCACTAGATGTCATTCCATGGCTCGTATCCACACATCTTGCAACATGTCATAGAGACTTTGAAAAGACAATGTATCTCAATATCAGGATGGGAAATGATCCCTCTTCCATTCTGGGTGGCCCTCCTTCTGTATTGTTGTATTTAAACACATTTGACAGTTGACCAATTTGTTCTTGCTGATTTTGACAGATTTAGCAGCTAACAAATGTGTTTTGCCTGATTTTTAAATGTTCAATGGCTAACAAATGTGTTCGAGCCTCTAGATGATTTTGACATATTTGACAGCTGAAGAGTGTGTTTTGGATGACTTTGACACATTCAGAAGCTAACAAATGTGTCTTCTTTGGACTTGGCAAAGAAACAGAGGCAAGAATCCTACCAAAGGGTTCCTAAGTGTCCATTCATTCCTCAAGATCTTTTCATTGGTCAAATTTTGCTTCTTTCACTAGCTTTCTTCAACGCCCTTAAATTTGTGAGTCTCGTCATTCAGTCATTGACTAATGGTTTGGAGTATGTTTGTTTTGAGTGTGAGTGAGTTTTCTATTATGTCTTCTAAACTAAATTGATTCATTTATGATCACAGATTCACACCTACCCAATTGGAAAGCTTTTGGTCACTAAAAGCTGAATTACTTACGAGATGAGGGTGTAATTCCCCCACCCTCTCTTTGGTGATCTATCTAGCCTTGCTTGACAGCTGCCCCATGTCAATGCTCCTGCTCTCCGCTTCTAGTTGTCCTCACCTTCTTCTGCAAGTCTTCCATATCTTCCTCCAACCCTTCTTGTGCATTTGGTGCAAAGTCTTCAGTTGAAAGCAAAAATGGACCTCCTACTTTCTCATCTAGCATAGAAGACTCAAATAGACGTAAGTTATTGGCATTAACTGAATACATCTTAATATACGGAGTCAAGTTTAGTGTGAAAGCATTAAAACCCATTTCGACTTGTGATCTCAAAAGGACCATACCTTACTAGTGCATTTGATGCAGAGTTTTTAATTGATGGCATTCCTTCTTTCTCATCTAGCATAGATGGCTCAAAGAGATGTAAGTTTTCAGCATTAACAACTGAATACATTTGTATACATGTAAGAAAGTTTAGTTTGAAAGCATCAACACCCATCTGACCTATGATCTCAGAAGGACCATACCTTATTGTGTTAAGATTATTTTCTTACCCTTGAAGTCCATCTTTGCTTATGTAAAGCCATAACGTATCCCCAACATGGAAGTTTTGCTCAACTTTGTGTTGATCATAGCACACTCTGTACTCAGTTTGAGTCTCCTTGAGCTTTTCTTGGACTTGATGATGGATTTGCTGGACTTTGTCAGTAAATTTTCAGGCCTCTCAGTTCTGTATTGGCCTCTTTTCCATTTCCCTTTGGCTGCCCCAACACAGCGTTAAAAGTGTTAGGTGGCAAATAACCATAAAATATTTCAAAAGGAGACCTATTGGTAGATGTATGCACCGCCTTATTGTAGAAAAGTTGAATGCAAGCCAAATTCAGATTCTAAGTCTTTAGATGTCTTCTATTATACCCCTTTAAGAGCTGCACCATGCTCTATTTACTACTACGGTTTCACCATCTGTTTGTAGATAAAAAGCAATAGACCAATTCAACTTGGTGCCCATCTTTTCCCACAAAGTGATCCAAAATATGCCCAAAAACCTTGCATCCCTATATGAAACAATGGAGTTGTCCAAACCAAAACATTCATGAAAAAAACATCAGCTGCTTCATGGCCCTTGATGGTTTTATTTCAATGAAATAGTATTCACATTTTTCTAAATTGGACTACTACAATAAAAAAGTAAGCGTGCCCCTTTCTTGACAAAGCTAAACCCCCCTATGAAATTCATAGAAATGTGTAATGTCCCCATTTCCGGTTCAAAAGTAAACAAGTATTAAAGACCTTTAGTCTACTTTTCCCCATAGACTAAGCGATAACTTTTGGGGATTTTATTTTATTAATTGGTTAAGATTGCCCAAATAGTGATTTTGATCATTTAATTTTATAAGGCAATTTTAGTTAATTAATAAAATATTATTAAAAAGTGGTTTTTACCATTAAAGCATTTTATAAAAGTGGTTATAACCACTATTGCACTTGAGAGTTCAAATAATATTGGGAGAAGGTATTTTAATTAATTGTTTGCCCAAAAGTGATTTACTCACTCTTGTAAATTGAGTAAATTTATTAATAATTTATTAAATTATTGCCTTAGAGTAATTTTAATTACTAAATCTATTTTGGCAATTAATTTAATATTATAAGTGGAAAAAAGAGTAAATGTCAGTTAGGAGGGAAAATTAAAAAAAAAATATCTTGAAAAGTGGTTAAGTGATTTTAAAAAAGGTATTTTAACTCCAAGAGTGAGTCGCCCCATTTGAAGACTATATATAGACATGAGGACTTCTATTTTAGACACGCTGAATTTATATATTAAATCTTCATTCCTAAAGAATGATTGGGATGTATGCCTAATAATTTCTACAGTAGTTTGAGCTGAATTATCTTCAAAAAAGTGTTTTGGAGCATCACCTTTACACAGGAATATTTTGTCTTGCCCTTGCAGTGGGGCGATTTGCTTTGGGAGTCTTTGGGGAGTGTTTTGAGGTCAATTGGAGGTCCAATTGATCAAATCAATATTCTGGAATTTATTGCTAATTTTCTGAAATGTGGCATCAGGATTTGTGAAGGCTTTGTGATTTTAAAGCCCTAATTTGCTTGAAAAATAAATAATAATTTTCTAAATTATTATTTAATTAGTTGATAAGGTTTATGGTCAAGTTTAACTCTTAAGTGTTGATTTATGCCAAATAAATATGCTGCAATTTTTTCTAACATTGACGACTTGAGTATGCAAGCTTTGGAGGACATTGAGGGTGCCCTAGGCCCTAGTTCAGAAATTGTATTTTCCCTGAATTTATTGCAACCTTGCTTAACTTGGGCAACTTTTGTTGGAAGGGATTTTGATCACCTTGGATGCCCTAAATGGTTGCTAGAATTATTCCTATATTTTTGGCATTTTTCGTATGGTGTTTACTAAGGTTTGAAGATGTATTTGAGGAAGGAATAGCTGTTGTTTTCTGAGATAAAAATCAGATATTTATAGCAAGTCTAAATCAGAATTTAATCCTCTTACCATAGTAAAAAGGCATATTTTTCTTATTTTCAGTTTGTTGTTCATATTTGCCCACATTGTGGTAATTATTGGTTGAAGTAATTGTTGGACATTGCCTGCATATTTCTTACACTTTGGCGCCAAGGGTTTGGTATGTGTTTGGAGCATTTATTTCAATTGGGGTTTGTTGGATTTTTTTTTTAAATTCACAATTCGGAAATTATTTGCAAATATTGTGGATTTTGGAGAAAACCCTTATTTGGTCTTTAGCCCAAAAGGGGATATTACAGTGGTATCAGAGCACCAAACTGATGCACCTGTGAGATCTTACATGTGCAGATTTGAATGCAAGTAGATAAAAATATTGTGTTATCAAAGAAGAGGAAAAGCCATGAGCGATCAAGGGTTTACTTCAGAACAAGTAAAATTTTTGCAAGGTTTGATCGAGAGCCAAAATGATCTTCAACATACATTGAGTACACAATTTGCAACCATGTTGAAGACTACACTAGATCCAAGCAAGAGCCATCACCCCAAGAGAGAAGGAAGCTCAAAAAGTTGTGAGAGGGTGTCTACCAACCCCCCTCAAAGATTTTTCAAAGGCACATTTTTGCATAAAGAACCAATTGTTGAGAATGAGCCACCGCTGTGTGATCCTCTTGATACACGTCAATAAAGGTATGTAGCTCTAAGCTTTGACATGCAAGCACTATTGTCATTTCGTGATTATTGTGAGATGAAGGATGGATCAAAACCAAGAGTACCAGGTATGCAACCCCATAGAGACTTGCAACAAAGGTCAGGTAAGATTTCTCTTCATATTTTTGATAGTACTGATAAACTTCCAGTGAGATCATGGTTGCAGAAATTGGAGACCTATTTATCACTCAACCCCATGTTTAAGGATGAGACTGTCAAGTTTGCTACATGTCACTTGAAGGGTATTGCTCATGAATGGTGGTTTCATGGCATGATCACACAAGGCCATGGATCTATTACTACCTTGTAAGAATTCAGCAAGAGGGTAATGGAAAGATTTGATAGAAGAGATACAGAGATCCATTTCCGTTGTTTGGCACAACTCAAACAAAATCATGATGTTGAGAGGTATGTTGCTGATTTTCAAAGGATTTCAGTCACGGTTTCAGATGTAAGTGAAAGGTTGGTTGTTCTCTTTACTAAGGGTTTGATTGAGCCTTTCAAAGGTTTGGTAAAAGCTTATAACCCTCTTTCTTTGCAAAATGAAACTACTAAAGCTTTGGATCTAGAGTGTTCAGCTTACAGGGACAATATGTGGCCAAAAGGACAGCAAGGGGCAGCCACTCATTCGCTGCCAAAAGTGAGAAATATCGAGCAGCCAATGTCTGATTTTAGTGGGCAGCCAAATGCACCAAGTGGGCAGCCTAGGACAGCACCTAATGAACCACTAAAGATGCCTTTTCAGCCTTATGTTCCACCACATAAAGCGCCGCCCTATAGCAGCAATATGAAGGATTCAAGAGATGAGTTGAGGAGGAGAGGTTTGTATTTCAGTTGTAAAGATCCATGGACAAGGGGCCATCATTGCATCGGCAAATGACAAGTCCATTACATTGAGGTAATTGATGATGATTTAGAATTTGATGTTGTTGATACTAATGTTGAGCAAAATGAAAATGTTGTTAATGAGCATGTGCATGAGGAGGACATAAAAGAAGTGGGCAACACACTTGTTTCTCTTTAGGAGCTCCCAAGTACCATGCATTCAGGGTAAAAGGCACATTAAGAGGACAAAGAGTGACTACCATGGTTGAAAGTGGAGCCACTCATAACTTCATTGATGAGGACTTGGTAAAAAAGATGGCATTGGAAACCACGGACTGCAAGGACTTCAATGTGACTATGGCAGATGGTTTCACCATTCCATGTTCCAAAAAGATTCAACAACTTCAACTCACTCTCGGGAAGCACAAGGTAATAGATGATTTTTATGTTGTTGGCATTGGTGAGATTGATGTTGTGCTGGGTGTTCAATGGTTGCATTCATTAGATGAATTCACTCCAAATTATAAGACTATGGAGCTAAAATTCTTTAAATAAGGCAAGGAAGTGGTCCTCAAGGGTCTAGTTAATGGTGTTCCACAATAAGTGTCCATGAAGAGGATGGAAAGAGCTTTTAGGAGAGATCAGATTGCATAGGCAGCAAGCTGCCTTATCACAATAAACTCAGAGAAAACATAACAGTCCCCTCATGGTGAGTTACAAGCTATTTTAGACACGCATGTTTGTGTTTTCAATGATTTGCCTTATGGGTTGCCACCGGATAGAGGTTTTGAGCATAACATTGAGCTAGAAGTGGGTGCCAAACTGGTTATTGTCACTCCATACCGTCATCCAAGGGCATTCAAGGAGGAAATTGAAAAGACCATCAAAGAGTTACTTGATATGGAACACATAAGGCCTAGCTCAAGTCCTTTTGCTTCTTCAGTTGTTGTATTGAAAACAAATGATGGCACTATAAAGATGTGCATCGATTACAAGTTGCTGAATAAGAAGACTATCAAGAATAGGTATCCAATACTTAGGATTGATGGATGAGTTCCATGGTACCACCTACTTTTCCAAGATTGATTTGAGATCTGATTATCACCAAATCAAAGTAAAAGAAGTGGGTGCCTAGAAGTGGGTGCCAAACCGGTTATTGTCACTCCATACCCTCATCCAAGAGCATTCAAAGAGGAAATTGAAAAGACTACCAAAGAGTTACTTGACATGAGACACATTAGGCCTAGCTCACATCCCTTTGCATATTCAATTGTTCTAGTGAAGAAAAAGGATGGCACTATGAAGATGTGCATCGATTATAGGTTGTTGAATAAGAAGACCATCAAGAATAGGTATCCACTACCTAGGATTGATGAGTTGATTGGTGAGGTGCATGGTGCTACCTACTTTTTCAAGATTGATTTGAGATCCGGTTACCACCAAATCAAGGTAAAAGAAGAGGATATTCATAAGACTACTTTTAGATGTCATTTTGGACATTTTGAGTTTTTGGTTATGCCCTTTGGATTGACTAATGCTCCAACTACTTTTCAATCATGTATGAATAACATGTTTAACAAATATCTAAGAAAGTTTGTGCTAGTTTTCTTTGATGACATTCTTGTGTATAGCAAAACTTTAGGGGAGCACTTGGATATGATTTTGGGCACTTTGGGGCAGCATTCTTTCTTTGCAAAAAGATCTAAGTGTGAGTTTGGTTTGATAGAAATTTGGTATTTGGGGCATGTCATAAATGTTCAAGGTGTGCAAGTTGATAAACAGAAAATTGAAGCAATCGTGGATTGGCCTGCTCCCACTACACTCACACAATTGAGAGGATTTCGTGGTATTTGTAGCTACAACAAAAAAATTGTGAAAGGTTTCTCACAACTTGTTGCCCCCTTGACTGATTTGACTAAAAAAAGGGCCTTCAAATGATTCAAAACAGCCCAAATAGCATTTGAAAAACTCAAGGGTGTAATGTGTTCTTGTCATGTATTTGCTGTCCCAGATTTTTCTGCTCCTTTTGTGGTTGAATGTCATGCTTCAAGTGAAGGAATAGGGGTTGTCCTAATGCAAAATAAACACCCTATTGCTTTTGAGAGTAGAAAACTCAAAGTTTCTGAAAAGAGATATTCAATTTATGACAAAAAGATGTTGGCAATCATGCATGCTTTGAGTAAATTTAGGCAATATTTGATTTATGGCAAATTTGTAGTGAAATATGATCATAACAGTTTGAGGTTCTTTCTCAGTCAAAAAGAATTGAATGACCAGCAACAAAAATAGGTAAGCAAAGTACAAGTTTATGATTTTAAAATTGAATATGTGAAAAGTAAAAACAATGTGGTAGCGGATGCACTATCAAGAAAGCCAAACGATTATTTGGAAGAGAAAGATCAATCTTGTTTGGAATTGCTTGAAGGCAAGCAATTTTGGGAAGGGAGGATTGTAATGTCCCCATTTCCGGCTCACAAGTAAACAGCTATTGAAGATCTTTAGTCTACTTTTTTCCATAGACTAAGGGATAACTTTTGAAAATTTTATTTTATTAGTTGGTTAAGATTGTCTGAATGGTGATTTTGATCATTTGACCTTATAAAGCGATTTTAGTTAGTTAATAAAATATTATTAAAAAGTGGTTTTTACCACTAAAGTATTTTATAAAAGTGGTTATAACCACTATTGCACTTGAGAGTTCAAATAATATTGGGAGAAGGTATTTTAATTAATTGTTTGCCCAGAAGTGATCTAATCACTCTTGTAAATTGAGTAAATTTATTAAATTATTACTTAGAGTAATTTTAATTACTAAATCTATTTTGGCAATTAATTTAATATTATAACTGGGAAAAAAAGTAGATGTCGGCTAGGAGGGAAAATAAAAGAAAAGATATCTTGAAAAGTGGTTAAGTGATTTTTAAAAAGTTATTTTAACTCCAAGAGTGGGTCACCCCATTTAAAGACTATATATAGATATGAGGGCTTCTATTTTAAACACGCTGAATTTGTATATTAAATCTTTATGCCTGAAAAATGATTGGGATGTATGCCCAATAATTGATAACGCAGTTTAAGCTGAATTATCTTCAAAAAGGTGTTTTGGAACACCACTTTTGCACAAAGGAATATTTTGTCTTGCCCTTGGAGTGGGGCGATTTGATTTGGGAGTATTTGAAGAGTGTTTTGAGGTCAATTAGAGGTCCAATTGATTAAATCAATATTTTGGAATTTACTGCTAATTTTCTAAATTGTGGCATTAGGATTTGTGAAGGCTTGGTGAGGGTTTTAAATCCCAAATTTGCTAAAAAAATAAATAATAATTTTCTAAATTATTATTTAATTATTTGACAGGATTTATGGTCAAATTTGACTCTTGAAGTGTTGATTTATGCCAAATAAATATTCTGTAATTTTTTCTAACATTGACGACTTAAGTATGCGAGCTTTGGAGGTCATGAGGGTGCCCTAGGCCCTAGTTCGGGAATTGTATTTTTCCTGGAATTATTGCAACCTTGTTTGACTCAAGCGACTTCTCTTGTAAGGCATTTTGATCACCTTGGGTGCCCTAAATGGTTGCTGGAATTATTCTTATATTTTTGGTATATTTTGTATGGTGTTTGCTAGGGTTTGAAGAAGTATTTGAGGAAGGAACGGCTGTTGTTTTATGAGATAAAAATCAGATATTTCCAACTACATAATTTAATCCTCCTACCGTGGTAAAAAGATACATTTTTCTTATTTTCAATTTGTTGCTCATGTTTGCCCACATTGTGGTGATTATTGATTTAAGTGATTGATGAAAATTGCCTACATATTTCTTACACTTTGACACCAAGGGTTTGGTGGTGTTTGGTATGTGTTTGAAGCATTTATTTCAGCGAAGATTTGTTGGTTTTTTTTTTAAATTCAAAATTCAGAAATTCTTTGCAAACATTGTGGATTTTAGGGAAAACCCTTGTTTGGTCTTTGGCCCAAAAAGGGACATTACAAATTTGCTTTCCCATAGCCTTGTGGGAACCATCAATTTCATATTCAAACCTAAAATCCTATGGCTTGGCTCACTACTTCTACGCAAAACACATCCCCTTGTGAATTTTGAAACATATACTTGCATCTTTGGCTAATAGGCATACCTTGGCAAACTTTCCAATGTTCAGTTCTCTCCAAAATAACTACTTTAAAGATATGATTTTCTATCATGAGGCCTTGGTTATCCTCCAATGATTTCTATCGAGGTTGGTGATCTATCTACTTATGATGAGCAGCATTCCGAACATACTTTGGTGATTAATTCCTTTCAACAAAATGAATTAGCTTATGGGCCTTCACCAAATTCCTTGCTACACCCTTAACCTATAGCATGTAATGGGATATGTGTGGCCAACTTGTGACTACAATAACCTTTAATTAAGCCATATGATCATTTCTATAGCTCCATATTGTTAGGAGGGTCACCCTACGGTGTTTCCATAGCATAATTATGATATATATAAGAGGTAGCAGTTAGTATTATATAATCATATTGGAAATACTATTCTTAATGTAAGGTTGTGGAGTTTGCCCCCTCGAAGTGGCTTCGTCATATGCTTCATTATTCTACTCTTTTTCAATCATAATGTTGATCTATAATTGTTGTGATTCTACTTTACTAGTATAGTAATTTCATTACAACTAATATCGAAGCTTCAATTTGGGCAAAAGTGTGATCGAAACCTTAATTTTGAAGAATTGCCTATATCTTGCAAACTATTGCGCATTTTTCTACAATTTATTTACAAAAGTTAAAGAACCGTTTAAGCAAGTTACAGTAAAAAAAAATAGGGTTTGGTGATCATTTTTATGCGAGTTATTGTGATCTTAGTGGTTTTCCTAAATTTGATCTATAGGCCACAATTTTAGGAATTTTTTTGCTTTATTTACATATTCAAAAAGCTCTCAAAAATATAGTAGGGTGTGTTTTTTAAATTTTTATATCTAAGGCTGACCTAAGTCTGAAACCGTTTGGTCACAGGTGAAAATCAATTCTACATTTCCAAGCCTCTGTACGGCAAGACCGGACATTAGGGGCCGAGGAAAGGGTTTGAAACTCCAGGAAAAACTCCTAACAAAGAGGAGTCAGAAAGAAGAATCCATGGATCTTCTGGTCCCAAGGTTTTCTTCAACAGATCACAAATTGAGCCACCTTGAGTACAGTGTGCAAAACATACAGTCTAATATGGCCATTAAAGGAGATGTGGAGAAAATCAATCACGGATTGGATGAGCTCAAGCAGCAACTTGATAAAACATTGAATTTTCCACTAATCTGCCAAATTAGCCGCAATTCACTATTGCTCAGGGCCAGTGTGGATCTTCAAGTCAACCCAATGCAAGCCGTAATACAACTTACTTTTACGTTCGGTCGATTCCCATTCAAGGTTACAAAACATGATGCCAAAAGTTGAAATGCATAGATTCAATGGGAAGGATCCAATCACCTAGATCAACGAAATGGAGAACTTTTGATGCACATCAAATCCCATCTGAATAGAAGGTGGTAATGGCATCTTTATCTTTGGAACCTGAGCAATTCATTTGGTATCGATGGCTTTGTGCTCAAAAGAAGGATCTCAATGTCAACTGGTCAGTGGTTACTGATGAATTGCAGTTCCATTATCACAATAGTGTGACGGAGAATTACTTCAACCAGTTAGCAAAGATGCGCCAAATAGGATCTATAACGAGTTATCTTCAGCATTTTCAAAATATATCTTTGCAAGTGGAGACAATCACAGATGAAAATTTCAATGACTTGTTTCTTCACGAGCTCAAGGATCGCATCCAACACAAGGTTTGTTATTTAATCCAAGTTCTATCTCTGAGGCTATTGTCATGACGTGCAGATCAGAGGAGAGGACACCAGTCACCAAAACACAACCATTCACAAGTATAAGAGACAGGAGCACTCCAACACAGTTATTCCCCCATCTTACCACATTGACTCCTCAACAAATTGAAGAGAAGAGAGCGAAAGGGTTATGTTTTAATTGTGATAGTAAGTACAATCGAGGACATATGTGTGCGGAAAAGAAATTGTTCTACATTGAAGGTACCAATGAAGAAGAAAAGGATGAAGAAGTAGCATGGGAGGTTGATAATGAGCCAGAGAAGGAATCAAGAGAAACCCAACCAACTATTTCTTGCCATGCACTTTCTGGCATTAGCACTCCACAAACCCTTAGGGTAGTGGGTTTTTTGAAAAAATGGAAGGTGACAATATTAATTGACTCGATCAATACTCACAATTTAAAATACATTCATTGTACACTTAAATTGTTTTGTCTATCCAAATCCGTAGTTTCAAGTCATGACTGCATATGATAGCACAAAAAGTTGTTCCAGGAAATGCCATAGTATTAAACTCAAAATGGGAGAATATCCACTGGATATCTGTATATTTGCCATTCCTATAGGGTAGAGAATACATCGTATTCAGAGTCCAATGGTTAACTACCTTGGGAACAATTAAGATAAATTTTCGAGACCTATTCATGTGTTTCCATTTAGAGGACAAAAAATTTGAACTATGTGGGTTACATGTGAAGTCCCTGCAATTGGTGAGTTCTCATTAGATGCAAAAGATTCTAAGAAAGGGAACAGATGGGTTTGTGGCTCAATTGTTTTCAATAAAGGCACAACAACCAAAGGGGTCTACATAGCCGAATCTATAGGATATTTTGAAGGAGCACTCAATTGTTTTCAAAGATATGCCAAAAGGACTTCCTCCCAAAAGGTATCATGATCATGTCATTCAATTAGTAAGAAGGTGCCAACCACCCTGCATCAAGGCTTACAAATACCATATGTCCAAAAGAGTGAGATTGAGATGGTAAAGCAGATGATGGAAGTGATAATTGTTCATTATAGTCAGAGAGCTTATTCCTCTCCAGTGATGGTGTGAAAGAAGTATGACGACACATGTGTCCTGACTACAAGTAACTCAACAAGTACACCATCAAAGATGAGTTCCCTATTCTTATAATTGATAATTTGCTAGAAGAATTACATGGTGTTATTTATTTTAAAAAACTCAATCTTCGTTCTAGGTATCATCAACAGAATCAGAGATGATGATGTTCATAAGACAACATTTGGTACCTGTTGACAATTCTTCCACAAGTCGGATTGTCTTTTGCCATTTAGAAAGTTCACATCTCTAGCCAAGGAAAGAAGAATACATTGTTTTTGGTAGGGGCCTTTGCTACAAAAGGATGAATTCCTTCGGACTTTTGTCCGAAGGAATGGTTCATGAAACAAGGGAATAACAAATCAACAAAACGCCTAAAGGAAGTACCCTTCGGAAGGGTCATTTTCAACATTCCCGAAGGGCACATACCCTTCGAGAAGGTACAGGAATGAATTGGGGACCTCTGCAAAAAACCCGACAGGACCATTGCAATTTTTCTGAAGGGCACAGAGGGAGAAAAACGAGCCCTTTCGGAGGGCACTTGGTCAGCGACAGGACCACAGTAACTTTTCCAAAGGGCACATTTCGAAGGCCTAAGAGCAAAGGCACAAAAGAAACCTTCAGACTTTTTGTCCGAAGGAATTCCTTCGGACAAAAAGGACTTTCGGAAGACGCAAGAAAGAAGACCGAAGCCAAAATGCCGATGGCAAAAGACAAAGGGGCTTCGGAGAAGTTAAATTCAACAAAGGCAAAGCAGAAGGAAACCTTTGGACTTTTTGTCCGAAGGAATTCCTTCAGACAAAAAGTCCGAAGAAATGCAAAGCTAATAAAGAGAAAGAAAACACGACTAAGACAAAAGCCCGAGCAAAGGGAAAAGAGAAGGAAAGTATCCTTCGGGATTTTGTCCGAAGGAATACTTTAGAGAATAAAGCCGAAAGAAAGAAATGCCGCAGGAAATTCAAGGAAAAGCATATATTCCGAAGGAAATCCAAAGCTTCAAAAAAGTTGTCAACATCCCGAAGGAAATATAGATTAATACATCCGAATATAGAATCTCGCCAAAAATAGACACGAACAGGCAGACCAGAACAGGGTAAAATACATGCAAGCAGGAGCTATTTTCGAGCACCGGTCAGAGCTTCAGTCAACTGGTTATTGAAAACCTGCTCGTCTTCGGATCAACTCACGCATCCGAGGGGCCAACTTAGCGTCAACCAAAGTTCCAAATTCGAATGTCGAGTTGACTATTCCAAATTTAGAGTTGACTAATTGTTAAATGCCGCATCCACTAAGGAGCTTTCCATGCAAGGGAGAATGATCTCTTCGTCCAACTCAACCTTTCAAACATTCCAATTCGGTATCAAGCAGCTCACGTAGAGTTCTAAAATTAACATTGGCGTGGATCTCCATGCAAAGAGAGGTGGGCGGTTCAAAACAAAGACAAGTTCACTTCCTCAAGCACAAGAAGCTTCATGCAAAGACAAAAGAAAACATATTTTATTGAAAGGCCAAGTCAACCTTGAGTTAACCTAAGTGAATCCTTCTCTTCAAATTTTCTACGCCAATCTTTGGCCTCTTGTAATTTTCTATAAAATGGCTTTCAGCCTTGATTAAAAATTATCCAATCCCTCTCTTGGCTAGACGAGACTCTGCCATTGGTGAGTTGTGTAACCTCTTCGATCAATAGAAAGACTGTACTTTCAGATTTCAAGTGTTGGCATAGTGTATATTCATTCAGCAATTTGCATAAGTGGTAGATTTCTCTCCCTTCCCAAATTCTGATTCATACCTAGTTGCTAGATTATCCTTATGCAAGTCATGTTCAGTGTTCTTTACGTCTTTTGCTGACGCTGTAAGTGGATGTTAGGTGGCTGCAAAGTGTCTTGTATCAGACCTCTCTCCATCGTTTTCCCTCATGTTTTGGTCATTGGATCGAACCTCTTCATGAAATATTTATGCATAAGTGATTGATTGAAATCGAAGGTCTTCCTTTTCCCTTGTTTGTTCAGTGTTCAAGGTTCCAAGTTGAGTGGATCAATCTTCTGGTGTATCACCCTTTTTAGGTAGGATTTCCCCTTAAAGTTTCCTTCTCCCTTTTCCATAGTAGTCCGCAGCATAGAGTAGAGATCCTCATTGATACATCATACAGGAACCAGCCTTCTCTGGAGGTTCTTCTCACCGTTGAGGCACCCACCCTCGTGAGAAGATCCCATTGTTTCAGCCAGATAGAGGACTGGCCAATTCATGCACGTCTTCGATTCAGGGTGCAGCTCCAGGTTGACAACAGTACCCATGAGGACCATTATAAATTTATGATTATGCCTTTTGGCCTCATTAATGCACCATCTACATTTTAGATTTTGATGAACTTTGTTTTTCGGCCATTTTTACACAAATTTGTCTGGGTGTTCTTTGATGACATTTTAATATACAACAAAACATGAGAGGAACACTCGCATCATGTGAATCAGGTTTTGGATATTCCTGAACAACATCAAATTTATGTGAAGCCTTCCAAATGCGCTTTTGAAGTCAAGGAGGTCAAGTATTTGGGCCTCATTGTTTCACATAAAGGCATCAAGGTGGATCCTCACAAGATCAAGGCTATGGTAGAATGGAATGTGCCTAAAACCCTTAAAAACCTCTAAGAATTATTGGGGCTCATAGGTTACTATCGTCATTTGTAAAAAATTATGGCAATATAGCCACACCACTCTCAACCTTATTCAAGGACTCCTTCCATTGGAATGAGGCAGCCACCAAGGCATTTGGGAAGCTGAAGGAGACCATGTGCACCAACCCAGTTCTAGCTACTCCAATTTTATCCAAAACATTCCTTGTGGAATGTGATGCTTCAAGGTATGGCATGAGAGCGGTACTCATGCAAGAAGGACGACCCATTGCATTTGGGACTCACCAACTTGAAGGTGAGAATTTGCTAAAGCCTATTTATGAGAAGTAAATGATGGCCATCCTTCACACAGTAAACCAGTGGTGACCATGTATGATGGAAAGGCACTTTAAAGTGAAGACAAAACATGATAGTCTAAAATATATCTTGGAACAAAGGTCGTCATCAGAGGAACAACAAAAATGGGACCTGAGATGTTGGGATGTGACTTTGAGATTATATACAAGGAAAGCAGAATGTCATGGTTGATGCACTATCCAGAAAGGATGAATCCACAAAGATAATGTTTTGCATCATATCCATATTACACGATGACTTGGTTTATGAAGCAACATCCGAGAACGATGCAACTACAAAGGATCTTATTCAAAAGCTCCAACAAGATCTAAGTCTGACAAATAATATTTTGCGCAAAAGGGATGCTCTCTGGTACAAGGCTAGGTTGTACCTATGTAACAACTCAACCTTTAAACATAGGGTGCTTATAGAAATTCATGTTTCTCTAGTAGGTGGGCACTCAAGCTTCTTGAAAACGTATCATAGAGTCAAGAAGGATTTCTTTTGGGAAGGGTTAAAAGGGCAAGTCCTGAAATTTGTGGTAGAATGTATGGTATGTCACCAAAACAAAGGAGAGATAGTTGCAACCTCTATATATTCCTAGCTAGTGGGAGGAGGTTTCCATGGATTTCATCACAGGGATACCAAAATTTGACGGCAAAAAAGTCATCATGGTTGTTGTGGATAGATTCATCAAATATGCCCATTTTTGCACACTGTCACATCTATTTGTAACAAGTACAATAGCAACAACATTTATGAATATAGTTCAGAAGCTTCATGGGACCCCAAAGATCATAGTAAGTGATCATGATCCTATCTTTACCAGTAATTTTTGGACTGGGTTAATCTCATTTTTGGTACCCAGTTGGCTCTTAGCTCATCTTATCAAATTGAAATAGTCAACAAGTTCTTGGAGGGTTAGCTTCATTGTTTTGTTTTGGATAAACAGGAAAGATGGACTCACTGGCTAACATGAGCAAAATGGTGGTATAACACTTTTTTCATACCTCAATGAAAATGCAGTCTCCATTTTGGCACTATATGGGTACCATCCATCACTTCATCTTTGAGGGTCCAGCCAAAGGTTCGAGCAGTCAAAGAACACATTCAACAGCAAGAAAAGACACTCTCTAGTCTCAAAGGGAACTTGGCAATGGTGCAAAACATAAGGCAGCAGGCTGATCAGCATTGCAATGAAAAACATTTCGAAGTTGGAGATTGGGTTTTTGTGCATTTATAGCCATATAAGAAAATGTCCTTGAAATAGCAGAAGGATACCAATCTTTCACCTAAGTATTATGGCCCTTATCAAATATTGTAGAAGATTGGTAGTGTAGCATACAAACTAGAGTTACCTCACTCCACAAAAATACATCTAGTCTTCCATGTTTCCTTCTTGAAGGTGGTCATTGGACAAAGAGTTTCAGACCGGACACAGTTACCAAAGCTTGATGAGGAGAGAGGAATTGTTTTGGAACTTGAGGGAATAACACATACATGCACTAAGAGGTAACGGACAAGGGTGATTTCAAAGTACCTAATCAAGTGGAAGAATCTAGCCAGCGAAGACGCAACATGGAAGGATGAAGTGTTCCTATAGAAACATCCAACGATCATATCAACATTGAGGACAACGTTGGTTTGAAAGGGGAGGGGCATGTTATGCCCTCAACATATAGCGTGTATTGGGATGTGTGGCCGACTTGTGGCTATTATAACCTTTAATTAAGTCATATGATCATTTATATAGCTTCATATTGTTAGTAAGGTCAGCCTAGGTGTTTCCATAGCATAATTAGGGTATATAGGAGGTGGAGGTTAGTATTATATCATCATATTGAAAATTCTATTCTTATTGTAAGGTTGTGAATGTTTCCCCCTTGAAGTGGCTTCGTCATAGGCTTCATTATTCTGCTCTTATTTCAATCATATTGTGATCTATTGTTGTGAGTCTACTTTACTGGTATAGTAATTTCATTACATTGCTCTCCTTTTAAAAAGCAATCAGAGCATGGTACATCCACAAGAGAGAGAAACCAACAAGTACAACATGGTTTACAATTACTCCAAGAAACAGGTGGACTTGTTAAATATTGGAAGGGGATTGTTAATCTTAAGAAGCCGTTATTACACCCAAGAGAACAGGCCTTGGTTATCTAGGGATGATTTTTATGGAAGGTGATCCATTTGCTTTGGATGAGGAGCATTATGAGCATACATTGGTGATTGATTCCTCTTGACAAATGAAACAACTTATGGGCCCTTCACCAAATTTATCTCCTTGAACAAAGTGACTAAAGCATGGCAAATCCACATAAGAGAGAATGCAACAATTAGAGCACTACTTAAAATTACTCTTGAAAACAATGAATACAGGTGGTGTACATTGCAAATATGCAAAGGGGATTGTTGATCCTATTGAGCCATTACCAGACCCAATAAAGCAGGCCATGATTATCTTGGCATGGTTCATACAAAGGTTGGTGATCCCTCTACTTTTGATGAGCAGCGTTCTAACCATCCATTGGTAATTAATTTCTCTCATCCAAATGATACAACTTGTGGGCCTTCACCAAATTCGTCTCCTTGTAAGGAACAACTAGAGCATGGTGCATCCACAGGAAGGAGGAAGCATTAATTAGAGCACACAAATCATCCATGGCTAAGTTATATCGACATCCCCATTTTGTAGAGAGATGGCATTCTAGACCTTAACCTACCTCCCATTTTGGAGGAAGCAAAAGACATTTTAGGCCTCAACCTACATCCCATTTTGGAGGAAGCAGAAGGCATACAAGGCCTCAACCTACATCCCATTTGGTAGAGAGGAAGAATGCAAGGTCTCAACGTAGATCTGAATTGTCTTATTTCCATTCTTTTAACCGCAATGGAAGACCGGGATAGCAAAGCCTTGGACCAACACCTTCTACTAGGGTTGATTGTGGATAGAAAGATGTTGACTCTTAGATATATCAATGCTCATGTTTGAAGACGTCATACAAATTAGTTTCCTCAATATTGGGGCTTCTTGGCTCCCACCAACATGTTTTATTCACATTATTAATTTAAATGGTTCTTTGTTGGTATAGCTCATCCTATGGAGGTAGGATCATTTTCATCAATGATATATGGCCGATGCAGAGATGGTGAACTATGATAGCTATTTATGATCTTTTTGGTCACTTGTACTCTTTTCGATTGCTCTATGGTTGATATGGATTATGCCAAGCATCTCGTTGGGTAAAAGATTATTTGGATTCAATTGATGAGTATGATAGACTTGTAGGCTTGTAGATGCTCTATGGTTCAAATGGATTATGTCAAATATCTTGTTGGGTGGAAGATAATTTGGATTCAATTAATAAGCATGATAGGCTCTTTGTCCTAGGGGACTTTGCTCCCAACCTAGAAGAACATTTGGCCTCACATTTTTCTATAAACCTTCATTTTCTCCTCGTGTATGAAGAGAGACGAAGAGCTTATTTGATTAGAGTATGTTCCTGTGAAGCGCCTCTTCAATGCCTACATGAAAGATTGGCATGATGATTTGGTTTTTGTCTACAATATGATAAGTAAGCTACACATTTGAAATTGGATAAATATTGCAAACCTGTTACCGGATACGCCCCTTGGCCCTGGGAGCATGGGGGATACGCCGTAGCATACAGGAGCGCAGGGGGAGTGCAGGGGATATGCCCAGGGAGTGTCCCTGGGTTGCGGATACACCTGGATACATCTAGCCTCTTCAATGCCTACATGAGAGATTGGCATGATGATTTGGTTTTTGTCTACAATATGATAAGTAAGCTACACATTTGAAATTGGATAAATATTGCAAACCTATTATCGGATACGCTCCCCTAGCCTTGGGAGCGCGAGGGATATGCCGCAAGATACAGAAGCGTGGGGGGAGCACAGGGGATATGCTCAGGGAGCGTCCCTGGACTGCGGATACGCTCGGATACGTCAAGGTGACGTATCCAGGTATATCCACAGCCCAGGGGCGCTCATTGGGCGTATCCCCACGCTCCCAAACATCAAAAACATTTATTTTTTTATTTTTTTCAATTTCGCCCAATGAAAAGTCAAATATGGACTTCAAAATACAATTAAAAACAAACTAAAGTGGATTCCCAACCCTAAAAGCAGCATTCACACTCTTTTATCAAAAGTTGCCCCCCTGCAACCCCCCTCATGCCGGATGGCTTATCGTACCGCAAATGATATCGCCAAGGGGATTACAAGATGTCACACCATTACAGTTGTTGAAGGTTTGGATATTCACTTCACCTCCTAACACATTGCATATTTGTTCACTCTTGTTCACTCTTGGACTTCAAAATACAGCGATGGACATCATATTGAAGTTTTTATTTTAGTTTGTTTCCTCTATGCATATTATGTGGTTAATTTTGCTTATATGGCTATATTTTTATATTTTTTATTTTTTATATATATTTTTGTACGGCCGTATCCAAATGTATCCAAACCCCAAAAAAAATCCCTATATCCCTGTATCTGATTCTCGTACCCATATCCATACACGTATCCATATCGGTAGCATAGTAATGCAAATAGATCAATACCAACGATGTCATGCAAATGGCAATACTCTTTCAAGGCACTCTAAAAGATGAGGCACTTTAGTAGCTAACAAAACTCAAAGAAGTACCAACATATTATGATAGTGTTGCCAATCTCAAATCTATGTTTTGCTTAGAATACGAATGGAAGGAGATATCGAGTGGTGCTTTTGAGAAGCTTCAATGGATCATGTGGATTCCCAATGAAGTATTGCAGCCATAGTTTTAAATCTCGTTCCCAATGATTTCTTAGGAGGGCAAAATTCAAACCAAATCTCAAATCTTGAGAATTTCTCGGCATTTCTCGGCAACTTTATCGCTACTTTAAAAAACATATAATAGTAATAAGTATCACTATGAAGTGTCAATAGTCAACCGATTCTCTATTTTTGGGGCAAGCTACAAAATACTATTACAAAGTTCAAACTTCAAACTTTTAATGGGCCCCAAACTACCGAATTACGAAGGTTGTGCACAGTGTAATAATGGCGTCGGGCGGCAAACTGCAAACTATTTAGGGCACTGTAATATGTATGACTGTAAAGTACTAATATGAGGGCACATTTTCTGGTTTCACTTAATAGTCTACTATTTGTCCCTGTGCAAAAGAAGAATGATGAACTACGAGTGCATATTAACCATGAATGAGAAAATCATGATAAAAAAATCTGCAATTTACTTTTAAATTTTAATGCAAACTTTTTTTCACTGGCCGAGAAACAAGAGTTTCTCGGCGATTTTTGTGGAGAAATTGCTGAGATTTCTTGACAAAATCGCAGAGAACTAGGGCTTCTCGTCTCGTGAGAAACAAACCAGTTTCTTGACTGCTAGCTATACCGCAAGATTTGTCGAGAAACGGCCAGAAATTGCCGAGATTTGAAACCATTATTGCAGTAGTTTGATCAATGCTTTTGTAATGAAATTCCTATGTCACAATCGCAGATTCACAACAATAGATGGCACAAACCGATTAACAACTCACATATAAGAGCATAATAGCGCAAATCCACACAATATTAGTGAAATGAAGAGTAGAATAATAAATAAATGACTAAGCCACTTCGAGAGGGCAAGCTCCACAATCCTTACAATGAGAACATAATTCGTAATATGATGATCCAATACTCAAACAATACCTCCTATATATAGCATGATTAGGCTATGGAGAGTCCATAATCCCAGTTAACTACGACTACTATTATAAAATATAGAAATTATAAAATGACTTAATCAAAGGTTATGTGAGCCACAAGTCGGCCACACATATCCCGAGACACCTGATAACCAGGGGTGGAAGTTTTTGCATAAAGGATTCATCTTCCCATCTCGTATCTTCTCAAGGCAGGTTCTTCCACTTGATGAGGTATTCCATGATAACCCTACATTGCAACCACATCATTCGTGTTTGTAGAATCACTTAAGGTTCCAAGATGATTCTTCCATATTCATCTAGCTCAGGTAACTCTATTTGGACCAGAATCTTAATGCCAATTACTTTCTTTGATCAAATAATGAAAGACTGGATGTATTTTTGCTAATTGAGGAAGCTCTAATTTGTATGCCATGCTACCAATCCTGATCAAAAACTACTAAGAACCATATACTTAAGCAACAATTTATTATCCTTTTTTTTTGCTTCTTCGAGGACGTCTACTTATATGGTTGTAAAATCAAAAAAACCTAATCTCCTACTTCAAAATATCCTTCACTACAATGCTGGTCAACATGTTACATTTTGTTTTGTGCCATGGCCAAGTCCTCTTTGAGACTATAAAGTACCTCTTTTTGGTGTTGAATGTTCTCTTCTACCGCAAAAACACATGGTTGCACTTTTAAAGAATAACGTGGTGGATGGTAATTGTTATCCTTAAAATGCCATAAATGGTGACATTTTTGAAGAAGCATGGAAATAAGTCCCATACCACCATTCTGCTAGTGGCAGCCAATTAACCCATTGGGATTGTTTGTCGGAAGTGAAGCAGTGCAAATAACCCTCCAAGAATTTATGGACAACCTCAGTTTTCCCATCAAATTGGGGGTGGTAAGAAGAGTTGTGAGCCAATTGAGTACCCAAACAAGAAAACAAATCAGTCCAAAAATTACTAATGAAAATAGGGTCACAGTAAGTATAATATTTCGGGTACCATGTAGCTTCTGAATTGTCTCCATGAATGTGGGTGCAACCGTGCCTACTACAAAAGGATGTGATAGGGCACAAAAATGAGCATATTTTCTGAGTCTATCCACTAGCACCATAATGGCATTTTTTCCTTTTGACTTTTGCAACCCTATGTTGAAATCCATGGAAACCTCCTCCTATAGTTGGCTAGGGATGGTAAGGGTTGTAGAAGACCCTAAGTCTTAATTGACTGACCCTTGTTTTGTTGCCGCACTAAACATTCTGCAACAAAATTTTGTACATCCCTTTTGAGCCCTTCCCAAAAAAATCATGTTTGATCTTGTGACAAGTCTTCAGGTACCCTAAGTGTCACCCAATAGGAGATGCATGGAGCTCCTCCAAAACTTTATTCTTGAGGCTCGAATTCTTGCATAGATATAGCATATCCAAGTACCAAAGGGCATAAACCTTCCACACAAATTTATCTTAAGTACTAGAATCTTGCTGAAGCTGTTGAATGAGATGCCAAGTATCTTGATCTTGTTTCCAACCCAATCTTTCCACATCCACCAGTATGAGTTTTTCATCCCTGTTTTGCCCCTAATCATTTTTAGCACTTTCCATATGCCCAGTTTTGCATGATGGAGTGGATTGAAACATGTCTCAAAACGCTTCATTGGTCATTCAAACCATGAAGTCCAATTATATTAACCAAACTGAGTTGCAATATTCTTTCATTGTTAAAATCAGATCAACAATTACTAGAGTGTGCATGCAAGCCTAAAACCATAGTTACCAAGTCCGAAAACCCAGATCTGTTTGGAAGGGCAAAAAATCCGAAAAATATGGATTTCTTGAAAACATTCAGAAAAATCCAGTCCAGAATATGTACATATATATATATATGAACATAATTTTATATATATGCCAAATTGACAAATACAATAAAAAAAATTAATAACACAATATAAATTGTTAATATATTTAATATCATCAGCTATTTAAGGTTGTTGAGTGTCTTTTTTGCAACAAGGGTTGGCCAAAAAATGGGGATCCAAACGGGCTTGTTGCAGATCTAGCTAGATTTAGCAATATGCCTGAAACATCGTCATGTTGATTACATGCACAGATAGTATGGGGATACAAGAACTAAAGGCACCTAGAGATGCCTCTTATACGTCTAGAACTTACCCAAATTTGGCATCTCATTTGAGGATGCACCACCAACACACCTCACACCCTGCCAAAGCACCCCCACAACTACCAACACAGCAAATGGAACTAACCCTATAAAATATGGACATTAAGAAACCAAAAGAAAGAAATTTTAAAATTAATTCAAAAACCCTAATCACTAATATAATTTTCTATGTTCTAATTTCTCCATTGTTCAATGCATATCATTACACAGAGGCACCGGGGACTAGGAGGACATGTCCACCTTTAATCCCGGACCCTGCATGAAAAATGGGGGATGTCTCGTAAATGTCCTGAAATTTTTGGGATGTCTTGGAAACGTATCACCATCCCCCGCCCTTTAATGTGGACATTGGAATATCCCTAAAAAGAAAAAAGAAAATGATTACAGTCAAATCAATAAATATAGGTTAATTACTTTTTGTAAGCTTAACCACACAAAAATCTAACCTTGACAACCATCTAAAACTCTTAATTAGGTACAATGCTTTTAATTTTTATAGCTTGAAATACTCAAAAATCCTTTTACTTATTGACCCAACTGTCTTATTGGAATTTAATGGGCACAAATTCATCATGCTTTTTGACTTAGACTAGTGTATAAAAGTCCCCTAGAGGTACAAGAATGCCTTTTGGAAAGAATTGGAGTGCATGCTGAAGTGATCCCCTTCAATCTTCAAGGAGTATTAACTATTAATTGATATGCATATTTCAGGAAGGTTTACTCAAAATGATGATAATGATAAATGCCAATGAGTCATCACGTTTATACACTTATCAATGCTCAAAGAACAAGGACTTGTAAAGTTTATATGTTTATTGATACTCAGAGGATTAGTATCACTCGTTCAGATTTGGTATTTCAGGATATGAACTTATAAATATGTCATTTCTTCAAGGTTTTGTCAAGGAATTTGCCATTGCTTAATGCCATAGATATTTACAAACCTTAATTTCATAACTTTTATATTTATATATGTTATTTAATTTTCAAGTATTATTTTTATATATTATTTTAATAGCCCTCCCCACAACGTCCCCAAAATCTGGAAAAAAAAATTGCCATCCCTGACACCCTATCCCTCTGTCCCCGAGACGCAAGTAACACTACTTCAATAATTATTCCCAGCAGTTATTTTTTAATTTGAAATTTTTTATTTTTCTCGTATATGCATGGATACTATGTATTAAATATAATAAGCAAACACACTCCTAAATCTGCATACCCATGCTTAATGGTCAACACCAAGTACTCCATTAGTGTACCTTGCATACCCCCCAACCTGCAAACCTTGGTAACCTTGGTCATAACATGGAACAAATATCTCAAAGAACCCATTCATCTTCATATGAAACTGACCATAAAATCGCTGGGCAGCACCAAAAGGGTCCTAGCAGCATTTGCAAAAGCATAACCGCCTATTGTGTCTCTATTTCTCTATTTTGTACACTCACATAGGAATTATACAGTTGAACTCCACACTGATCAAATCCCAATCCTTAACACAGCATAGGTTACATGAATATAGAGTGCTGTTAATAAACCAATCACATGATGACCTCTAATAGGATGTTGATTTCATTGTTAAAATTAGTATCTTCTAAGAGATCTATTAAGTGGTCTTAGGCTGTAGAACTGTTTACATTTACCATAAAAGTGCATTAAAATCAAACAAACCCAGATCAACAAATGTCATCACTAGAGTCTATCACATGTTGAAGTATGCTACCATCTCAGATGAATCAGAAACTTTTTTTTGGTGACAAACAAGGAATTATGTGCATGATATATTAGAAGCAATAACAGTACCTGAAACATATCAGAACATGCAGAGAGCATCACGGACATAGCAGTATTCCTAAGGTATGCTATCAAATGTTGTTGAAGATATGCTATCAAACAGCATTTACATTTAAGCAGTACATGAAATCAGAATGAATGTAACGAAATTTCTGTAAGCACCCACCTGATTCAGTAATGAACATCGTTCAGAAAATAGCTTTGCAAGCAAAGATATGGTTTCCCCAGGTGCAGAGCGTGCAATCAGAGCATATGAACTTAATCGCTCATCTCTAACTGGATGCAGAACACAAAATAAGGTTGAATTTCAAGTGTATCATGACAATATGACAATCAAGAAACTATCAATCCTTGCTTAACCACAATACTTCCAAATTTCTATAGAATGATGTTAGACAATTTGAAGCATGCATTATTGCAAAACATAAACATTCCTCTAAAAATGTATCAAGGGTACATCATAAAACTAAGGCTACCACATGTACCTGCAATACAAGCCTGCAACTGTTCATTCGAATCTCCTTCATCATAAGCAAATTTTACAGCAGCTACATCAATAGGCAAAGAATCAAACAACATTCCATCCTCAATTATCAAGATAAATTAGATATTGTTCATGCATAAGTGAACATAACTGGAGAATAATTTTGAGTCCAAACTGGACATTTGGAATTGCAAGTTACCTGTTAATTCAGTCTCTACTATTGTGTTGAATACTGCAACTACTGCACTAACTCCTAACTGTGAAAGAGGAGCTTTCTTACTTAAATCTGCTGGCTGTAGACAGCATGGTAAAATAAGCCACCACTCTGTCCATATATTGTGTAAATAACAAAAAGAAAACAGATATGGACAGATAATTAAGAATCGAGCTTAACATTCAGATAACATCATTACTTGCAGAAAAACAGTCCAAGTATCTAACAAGATGTTCAGAGCCTCTTGACTCCATGTTTCCTCCTCATCATGATTGTCAAAATTCACTTTTATAACTTCACAAGTCAGTGAGGATAAAAGGCTGAGGGTACTGAAATGCCTGTGGCATAAAGAAAAAACCAACCAGGATATATGTCAAACAGAAACAAGAATAATAATGAAATGATCATTGAATTACTGCCTTAGAAGAATCACAATGCACCTAATTTGAGAAGCGTAAAAGAAAATTAAAATATTTATCAATCCATTTATTAATTTCTAACCGAACATTACTAATAATTAAAAAAATTAGTGAGACATTAGGTGCAAATTAAAATTCTCAAAGGGGATCCGAAAACCTTGAAAAGCCTTTGAGCAGTTGATCAAACACTGTAGGAGCAGTTAAACATGTTATTGAAAACAATGCACGACAGCCATCAATCAGCTCACTGTACAACAGAAGATAGAAACAGAGGATTAATAATGTCAACAACAAGAAACAAATATAAAATTTTCATAAACAAAACGGAATGTACGCATGACAATTTATCACCTTTCACTTTTTCCAGATTTAATAGTTAATACCACCACATCTGCAGGATCGACCCATGCCAGGATTCCAGAAAGAATCCGCTGCAAGTGTTGCTCTTGTGTCCGTCCACTGTCTGTTTTCCAACACCTAAGTTAAATTCTAATGTATAGCACACCCTACTTTGAAAAACAAACAGAAAAATGTTTCTAAAATAATGGGCTCAACGAAAATGTTAATAACCATCACTCTAACACTCGTCATAGGTCCCTAAAGCTGATAGAATCTAGATACATTTATTGAAGCCGAAAGAAAATAATGCAATCACAACCAATATGGTATAAGAAAAGAAATCAACTTCAAGATGTATTTGACAAACAAGAAATTTTGTGTATCTATCTGTCCGAATCTGGTGCCATGCGTTAGAAGTTTCACTTATTACCAGCACCATGGAGTACTTGAACAAGAGTTTAAAAGAGAATTGTTATATAACAAAAAACAACTAATCAAATCCATTAAGAAGATGCTCAATTTCTACAATCACCTTTCCTTTCTAATCAAAGGATGGAAAGATATCAGTGGAAAGTTCTTCAGGGTACCTCTCCTTTTCCCTTTTTATGATACTTGCCTTTCTCGATGTTTCAAGAATTCTTCTCTTAACAAACATTCACCCAAAGATGAATTTGTAACCAGAAATCAGGTAAATCAATATACAATTTTATACATGCTAATCATTCTACTGAAGATTATGATTTGAGACACTGCCCAGTGTAAACATGATTTGAAGATTACAGCATGCGTCTGCATAAAATGGCCAATATGTTATAGCTGACATCATTGATCGAGACAAAGCTTCAAACAAAGGATACTGCTACCATAGAAAAATGACTGAATAGTCATTTTTCATGTCAAACCCTCTTTTGAAATTGCTAAATAGTTAAGACCTAAGGAAAAAACATCAAGATCAACTTTGATTGAAATTAGAAACCATTGACAACTTTTCTTTGAGATTAATCACTGACGACACTAAACAATGTTGATCGATGGTCCAATGCTCCTTTATGGAAATTCAGAAATCCTCTTGAAGTTCCACCCAGAATTTTTTTGTAACAGGCTAAAAGCCTATGGGATGCACCTCTGCTATCGAGAATGTAATGGGTCGCATTTGCACCTCAAAAGGAGTATCGACACCTCAAGATAGTTCAGCAGGAACACCCTAGGCTAGGCCCGTCAGCTAACCACATTATTAGACTCTGGGTTGGCCCTTTCATCGTGCTTAGTGAGATGATGGCCTTCTGCTATCCACTCTGACGTAAAGCCTAATTCTCTATAGGTGATTTTATTTTGACATGGAGCATTCTATCCACAGACTTGTTTTGTATTACATGGCTTTTGTATATTCTGACTTGCCAACAGGTTAACAGCTTGGATTTCTCTCTCCCACCACATATGTTTGTTGTCAGGATAGACAAATTAGAGCATCTTAAATTCAATATGTAACTAGACAATGGTTGTCTCCTTTACGGAGTTTCATAGCTGTTGTCTCCTTCATTGAATCATGATCTCTAATCCTATTCTTGCAGATGGAGTTGCAAGGAAGCTATTCTCTAGGACATTCTTATAACCACACATGCCAGAAAATAAACCTTGATAAATATAAGACAATCTCTTTCACCACATCTGGAGAAGACCCCTTTATGTTAAAGTTTGTCTTCAATGGACAAGGGTTTGTAATACTTATCATAAACTGACTCTGGTGTCTAATTTAGAAATCCTGTCTTCAGCATGCTACCTAATTCCAAGCCATCATTCATCCAAGCGTATTCCTCTTTGGCAATCTTGGAGGTGCAATACTTTTGGTTGTCCGTTCAGGAGGGCAAAAAAATCCTAAAAATCGAGAATTCTTGAAAAAGTTCGGAAAAATCCGGCCGGAATAAATACATACATATGTGAGCATAGTTTTATAAATATGCAAATTTGACAAATACAGTGAAAAACATTGATAAGTAATATTAAATGTTAATATTATATAATATTTATGGTTGCTGGGATTTTTTTTGCAGCAAACGTTTTTTTTTTCAATTCAAAAAAATTTGCAATAAAAAACGGGGGCCAACCTAGTCTGAACTTATCTGGGCCAGCCAAAAAATCCATATCCAGCTGGATTTTGTGCAAATCCATATCCAGCTGGATTTTGTGCAAATCCGATCGGATTTAGTAAATTCATTTTTTAGAAAATTAAGATGATAAAAAACTCTATTGTTCAAACTTAATGACTTTTTTCGAACTTTATCCATTAGTGAACTTGAACCAATATCCCCATCGAACATGAACTCGAACTCGATTCTCAAGTACGCTGGATTTTGTTCCAAAGCTCCAAGCACATGAAATTTTGTATCCATAACATGTCTTCTTTTATACATTGATATGTAAATGCACACACACACACATCAAAGTGGGGCAAAATGTACACCTAAAAATGGCCCCCATGCATTTATTAGTCATTAAACTACTTGATGAACCTTGTGACTTATGCTGCAAGTGGTTGTATAGAAGTTAAGGTAGATGGCTCACTAGACAGATGCAATGCGAGGTTAGTCGCAAAGGGATTTGCACAAAGCAAAGAAAAGATAATCAAAATCAAAATAGTTATGACCATGGTGGCACCCTTCAAGTGGCAGATCCGGCCTATGAATGTAAACTGCATTTTATGTCTCTAGCACAAGATTTTTATATTCACTGTGAGGAATATCTTGTGTTTAGGCTGGCAACGGCTCTCTAGGGGTTCAAATAGGCCCTAAAGGTCTTGTACATCAAAATCGACAACTGTCTAATAGTCATTGCATTTATGTGTATTTATAATCAAGACCTTTATACCAAAAGCTTTGGCGATGACATTGTCAATGGTAATGAAAATACGAAGATGACCTTATCATCACTGGTAACAAGGCCAATACAATCCAAAACTTAAAATCTGATTTATTCATTGCTTTTCACATGATAATTTGCCCACCTTACACTACTGCCTGGGTGTAGAATTTTGGTAGACTGATAAGTGTATTTTTATCTGCCATCTAAAGAATGACAAAACTTTGCTAGAAAGGTTTCATATTGCTAATTGTAAATCTATTTCTACAACAATGGAATTTGGGCTTAAAATGTGGGCCAACATTGACTTAAAAACATCGATTTAGTCAATGTACATGCAGATAGTGTTTAGTTTGACTTATCTCACAGCTGCATAGCAGGAAATATGCTTTGCAGTCAGCCATGTATCCAGTTTCATGACATCACCCAAGTCTAGCTATTTCACTGCAGCAGAAAATAACATTAGATACCTATAGGGAACAACAGAGTTTGGGATTTCTTACTGTAAACATAAGAATTATTAATCAAAAGGTTACACAGATTAAGCATTGAGGGGTTCAGTTATTTTTTAAAAAAATCAAGTCCAGGTTACGTAATTAACCTAGTCACAGTTGCAGTATCATTTCTTACCAGAAAAAACAAATCCACTGTTGCTCTTTCCTCTCCTGGAGCAGAATATAAAGCAGCAGTACATGAAGCCCAAGAAGCAATTTGGATACACAAAATATTAGATGATTTATAGATAAAACAAACCAAGGCAGCAATACTCAGCAACGCACAAAGTGTATATTGATGCTTGTCAAAAATACAGTATATCATGCTCACACAAAACATGTTGAAGTTTATTGCCACTGTATCAAACAGCTTGTTAAAGAAAAGCAAATTGAATTGCAATATTGTGCGACCCAGGAACAAACTGATGACATACTCCCCAAGCCACTTGGACCGAACAAATTAACCAAATTCAGAAACAAGCTTCATTTTCTCTTCATATATGGACCATCAAGGGGGGTCATTGGAATAAAATAATGATGGTCATCACCGTACACTATAGTTAGGAAATTAATTATTTTGAAAAAAGTCATTGAAAAACTCAATACGTTACATAAAAAGTAGTTTTCTCAATAGTTGTCTAAAGTTCTTAGAAAGATCAATTTCCATCCACATATATTTATTTATTTTTTAAAGTTCAACATAGTATTAAAAACAAAAAAAAAAGAGTTACACTCCAGATTCATGCTATGACCAAGCAAAGAATCCAGAAAAAAGCAACACAGAATTACATTATATTTCCATACAATCTATAAGGGCTGAGCCAAGAAGGCTTACAATTGAACCAGTGAAAGTACCACATTCTGTTTTAAACAAAATAAGAACATCAAAAACTAAGAAAGACCAAAAAGACAGAATCAAAACAATACTATCACAAAAAGAGCTATCTAGTCTTCACATAAAAAGTAACTATCAACTACGAGTTTCAAAGAAAATACTGTTAGCCCTTAGAAACGTTTCATGAGAGAACACCAGCCCTCTCAATGCATCATATAAATAAACATTAAAAATGCTAAATTCTTTTGTTCCTTAAAAATCAAAACTAACACAGCCCCAAAATTCTTGTCAAAGAAAATACTGTTAGGCCTTAGAAACGTTTCATGTGAGACAACCAGCCCTCTCAAGGCATCATACAAATAAACATTAAAGATGACAAATTCTTTTGTTCCTTAAAAATCAAAACTAACACTGCCCCAAAACTCTGGACGCCATTCCTTTCTGTCAATAAGGAAGCCAAGAAGCCCTAATGCTTTTTGTGAGTCCCATGAATGCAAGTAGATGTGGTCAGCTCCTCCAAGTCCATTGCTCCATTCTTGCCAACCCAAGCAGCTTTTAATTACATAACAGAAATAAATGATTGGGTTGTAACTGGGTTAATTTCACATTGGTAAGGATTATTAGACAAGGGTGACTTACAAGGCATTACATGCTCCAAAAACTTTTCAAAAGGAGAAAGAGGCTAGAGGGTGAAAATCCCAAAGCAATGGATTATAATCACCATTCCTCCCCCCCCTAACAAATGCTTAAAAGTGATTTTGGGCTAAGTGGGTCTGCTTGCCTTCTCAAGAGGAAACTGCTAGGCATATTTATTTTGATTTTCCATTTGTCAGGTCTGTCTATAGTGAAGAGAAAACTGTTAGGCAAATTTATTTTGATTGTCCATTTGCCAGGTCTGTTTGGAGTAGTGTTCGCATGCTTGGGATATTGTTGCACAGAAAGGTGTTTGTCGGTTTGATATTCTTTATGTGTTAATCAATTATGATAAACATATCCCTTTTTTTCTGCAAAAGCTTTTGTACTTTATGTCTACTGAAGTTCTTTGGTTCTTGTGGGAAGCTAGAAACAATGATGTTTTTCAAGGAAAAGGCAGGGGGGTTACTGACTTCAATGGTGAAGTCATAGTGCATTTGTTGACTGTGCAAGTAAACATTCAAACGAAGATCCTTCAAGAAGATCTCAAAAAAAATTCTGCATAAATGTTCAATTACTATCTTCTCAGATTATCTAAGTGATACTGGAAACTTTCCTAAGGTAGGATACTGTCAAATAAACTTATTTCCCTGAGGTTGAACAGGACCAAGAAGAGCCTATTGATAAAGAAGCAAGATGTGCACCTCAGTGACTCCTCTCATGTTGTTGGCAAAACCATCTCTTGAGAAGACATTATGACTTCCAGACATACTACACTGGAACTGATAAAGCACGGGCATGTTCAGAACCATGTGGATTTGATGCTAAAGAACATAGATGAAATTGCTGTCGCTCATTTTGATCAGGATTCTGAGGTTGGTGGTTATAAATCATACTTACCATCTCCACATCTTCCTCTCTTGAGAATGTGCCTATTCTTAGTTCTAGGACTGGATATGGAGGTGTTTTCCCACAGTGGGTGGATAAGCTTATGGAGAAGCATGTTCAGAAAGTCATCCAAACGCTACAAAGGCATGCAGAATTTTATGAAGAAAAAATATATAAATGCAAAGTTGTTGACGCTACCGTGAGACCCAAGGAGAATGCAAAGGGACCTGTAACAAATGTCATGAATCCTGTAGCAAAAGCAGAGGGACCTGGTCAAAAGGATGTGCTTGAAAATGTTGAGGGTGCAACCACCTATGGTCGCATGCTCTAGTGCTTCGGCTGGTGGTGTTGTCATGTTGGCTCTTTTTGTTTGGTTTGTAGTTGGCTGTAACATACTATGATGTAATTATATTTTGGGTTTGTGGGCTTAACCCCCATACTTGGTATTTTTTTGGTTGCCCGTGTGGGGTTGAATCTTTCTTCTCTGTGTTCTCTGTTTAGTTGGCCCGGTGGTCTCATATATTTTGTAAACTTTGAATGCAATATAAAAATATATATTTGTACTACACCTTTTGAAAAAACGTAATCTGCTAATTTGCTTGGACACAATAAATTCCTAGGGCATCTTCAAAAATGTTCAATATGTCCAGACCATTACTCCAAAGCAGGAAAATGGTTTGGGGCACCTCCCAAAGGTAAAAATGTCTTTATACTTCCAAAAAACCTTCCCAGTTTCTATATTTTGTCGACTTTTTGGGTGCCTTTAATGTGACTTGTCAATAGACTTGCATCATTGCTTCCATCTGGACTTGTTTGGCATGAAATTTATTTCTTTTGAAGATATCAGGGAATCTAAAGTCTATGAAAGCCTTGGAAATTTTGCAATCTACATTGCCAACCACTAGAGTACTTTTTTATACTTGTTGTCCTATTAATGTAAAATGTAAACATCTGTACCTGTGTCGGACCTTCAAAATTCCGGTCATTCTGAGGTGTTTGTGTCTTCAAAATCTCAATCAGTCAATGGCATATGTGTGTCTTTTGCTCTCCAAAAACATTTGCAATTATCTTCGTGAAAAAAATGACCAACATTTTATATCTTTTCAACTTCAGTATTTAAAAGCCCTTTATTTATAAGTTCAATAAGGTTCCTTCAGTAAAAACATGATTTTTTCTTCTTTTTATTCCATTATTTTTTTAAATTACTCACTTGTGTCCGGTACTTTACACCTCTCCTGATGGGTCTTCTCTCTTCTCATTACAACCCCATTCCAATTCTCTTTCACCATGTTGACTTGGGAGGCACAAAGAGTTAAGAGAGGAGTGACAAGAAACAAATGATGTCTAATAATGACTGCCTTGTAGATCAAAACTGTCTAAATGAGGACAACCCTCAACTATTTATACATGACAAGAAACAAATAATATCTAATCATGACTGCCTTGTAGATCAAGATTATCTAAATGACTTACTTAAAACACACATTGGCCTCCATTATACAAAAGGTAGGTTGTGACGATTCTACCACACCAACATAGGCCCAAATAAACCCAGATCCCAAGGTACCTTAAACATGTATACAACTGGATTTGGATAAGCAAAAATCCAAAGGACACTACAACTCCGTGCCTCAAGGGGCTGGAGGTACCCTAATCTTGAGTATCCCAAGGTATATTCTCATCTCTCAATAATTGATGTAAGATGCCTGACAACGTGGGTTCACATCAAAACTGTGAAAACACACTAAAACTTGAAAGATGTCTTCAGCACATCATGATGCTCCATGCAGACTTGGTGATATCCATAAATCAAGTCGAGTTTAGTGAAGTACTTAGCACCCTTAAGTTGGTCCAAAGGATCGCCAATCCTAAGGAGTGGATAGCGGTTCTTTTTAGTGAATTTGTTGAGGGTGATAATCCATGACTTACCGCCACTCATGATGCTTCCTTTGGCACCACTAGAGTAAGAGAACTACAAGAATTGTTGACTTGTATGTTTCCGTCTTCGTGCATTTGGTTGATTTTGTGCTCTTATCTCAAACTCTCAATGGGTCTAGTGCAGTAAATTAATCTAATAGACATCTAAGATCATGGCACAAGCTCAACTGAATATTGAATGGACCTCAAAAGAGTCATTTAAGCGCCTCATAAACATCAGAAAATGTATCAACAAAAGAGTTGTTTGCTGATGGTGGGAGTGTATCAGTATTATCTACTTTGCTTCTGGAATGATACAAACAATCAAAAATAATTGCAATTTGATTTATTTTACCATTGGCATATGAAAAATTAAAGGAATAAAAAATATGTGAGCTTATACACTGTACCAAGTGCCTCTTATATGCCTTTTGTAAGCCATCAAAGACAACCATGTTTGACTACAACAATCAAGTGGAGCATCACAACAATCAACCGTTTAAAAATAGCTCGATGGCAAATGTGACAATTCCCTTGTGAAGCACAAGTATTGATTGTCCCTCCTTGACCCATTGTGGTATGGACGTGGATGTTTTGCAGTTGGAAACTAAAGATCTTCCACCGACCCTATGAAATCAAATTCTTCCAACAACCATTGTCATGGATAAGCTCTATTAATCTGTCTTTGGTTGACAGTTATGGATGAACAAAGTTTCTCCATTACTGGCAGAATAATTGTTGACCATGAGGACGAGCTGAGGATAATGAGTATTGGGATTGGATACATAAATCACTAAATCCCCAAGTTTTGACTTTTGCTCAGATAGAAGTGCCCTTATATTTCTTGGACTTGTGGTCACTACATTCATTGATAGAATGTCCAGCACACTTGCACTAAGTACAATACTTTTACCATTGTCAAATGAAGAAATCAAACCCTTAGTCGAGCCACTATGTGAAGAAATCCAATTCTACAATGATGAACTAGCAAGGCTAGAGGGGCTCGGAAGGGCCAAAAAGTATTGGTCAAGTATCAGAGGTTCCATTTGTTTCTTGGCCCTCATTTTCAAAGTGAATTAGAAAACATGCTCTAAGGAAGTGATGGTGAAGAGCTGTAACTCCTTACGCAAATGAGAGACATCCATGAGACAAACTTGACATGAAAAACGCCTCTAACTTGGAGAAGAAATTGAATTGATCAATATATTGTTGGATGAAGTAAACAGATGCCTAGAGATGGAGCTAACATACCGATAACTCCTCTTTATACCCGAGAGAGTAAAAAGACTTCCTAGTAGTCTCTTTAAAGAATTCCCAATGGTCAATGTTGTGTTGCTCTGTTGCGAAAAGAAGTTGGACAAGAAACTGCAACCAAGTGAGCTTGATCATTCATAGGAACCTCAACTATCATGATGTTTTTGGCTTCGTGGGCTTTAACTACATCTTGATGTATGCCTCAAGACTACAAGTCCAGGCATCTAATTTTTTCCCATCAATTGTGCCATAAAATGGGGAATGGATATATTGATGTCCAGTTTGAAAACAGGTTGGTTGTTCGATGGTCTAAGGAATGGTGTTGGTGATTTATTGTTGTTTCGTGAGATGTTGGAACATGTTTGTCATATGCTACATACGTATGATTAGATACCCATTTTGTTGTCGTCCCTGGTCACATAACTCTCGTGCAATCAATAGGATCAAGTAGGGATTCTAGGTGATACTTGGGGGAATTTCAGGGCTACCAAAAAGATCCATGTCAGCTTTATTTTTTGTAGTACTATATGACAAACAAAATTCAAACAATATAGCAAAGAAACGTAAAACAAGGAAAAAAGCAAATTTTGTGCCTTGTATTTTCTTCTTTAATAATAAAAGATTACAATGGAGCAGTAAAAGGCAAAGACAAAGAACAGTAAGTTAAAATGAAGGGTATAATAAAGAAATGACAACCCCTTTTTACTAAAGGTTTAGAAAATAAAAGGTACAAAAAGGGGCAAATTATAAATTCAACGACAAAGACCACCTTGACTTAAGATAACATAGGCCCTATGTCATGTCCCCCTTTTGGACATGACACTGTTGAAGACCTTTAGCCTTGCCTAGTTTCCTAAGGGCTAAGGGAAGAAGAAAACAAGAAGGGAAACATTTGATTTTGAAAAGAATAATTGCAAAAGTACTGTATTGTTATAATTCCACTTAAATTGGGGGCCTTTTTAAGGGTCGTGAGTATTGAACCACTTAAGTAAATTATAAAAAGATATTGTTTTATAATTGGAAAAAATATCAACAAAGGTATTGCCCCCAAAATTGGGGTGCTTCACTTGGGGAGAAGCATAAAAGCAATTGACGGGTCTTGTTGAAAGGCATCTTGGATCATAATTTGAATTTACAAGTTTTGAGTACAAAAAAACTTGAGCTTTGGACTTGAAGATGAAAACTTTCAAGCCAAGAGATTGAGGACAAAAACCCCCATTCTTCCGTGGGGCAACTTCATTTAGGCGCTGTCATTGTTCATCAAAATTCAAAAAAAACAAAAATAAGGGTTTCCAAGTGGGCCAAACTACTTGTGAAGGTTGGTGACTTGGTTGGAGAGTGATTTGCACATGCTTTGGGATGATTTTGTGCCCTAGTGTATTTTGATTTTATTGTATTATTTCTGCACCTGGGCGACTTGATTTGGAAAAGCTTTGACTTGTTTGAGAGCCATTCCTTGCCCTAGAATATTCTATATAATATTTAAATCCTTTGACAATTTGCAAAAAGGACATATTTGAGGGTTTGAGGTCAAATATTCATTCTAAAATTTTTCATATTATTCTAAATATCTGTGGTGGTAAATTTCAACTTGTTTATGAAGGAAAAACATCATAAAAAGGTATTTGATTGCTGTTGTATTTTTCCATTAATTTTGAAGACCTATTGAAGGTAGAACACTATAGAAATTGTCATGAAAGGGCCGCCATAAATCATATTTATTTTTTGAACATAGGTGCCTAGGGTTTGAAGGGCTAATTTAGATTTTTGAAAGATTAATCTTGGTTGAAAGGGTTCATAATTGATTTGAAGGGTTTAGCATATTTTCATGCTAACTTTAAAATATATTTGCAGCTAGGGTTTGCTGTTGGAAAATTCAAAAAACTGATTTTTATCTAGGGTTCACAATAAAATTCAGAATTCAAAAAATATCTCGAAAATATGACATTACAATGGTATTAGAGACAATTTCTTGGCCAGATGTAGGGTGTGACTTCAATGGATTGGCAACCTAGGTTTTTGCCAAAATAAAAATATAAAGACCCCCTTCAAAAGGTGGGGATGAAGAAGAGGACAATAGATGAAGCCATGGATGATATGTTGCAAGCCATGGAAAATTATCAAAGGGAGCTAAAGGCAATAAGTCCCAGTGTTTTGGTAAAGTCTATGGGGTTAAGCCCTAGACCTAAAAAGTCTCTCTTAGAAAAATAGAAGATTGAACTACAAGTGAATATGGAGACTCAAAAGTCCGAAATTGTTGGGCAGCTATAAAATAACCTCCAACTACACAAAGTACAGCCTAGCAATGTGAATGATGAGCTTCAAAAATTAGAAAATTTGGGGTATCCAAGTAGTGAAATTTCAGAGTTTCACAATACAGAGATTTTGGAGCAACAAGAAGTGTTGTTTCAGCGATTGTCACAAGGTTTGAGTTCAAGTTCAAGTTCGACGAGTATAAAATTCGGTTCGAGTTCGCTAGTGGATAGAAAAAAAATTCGCCATTAAGTTTGAACCATAGAAAAACATAAAAAATATATAAAAATAAGTCAAATCAAAGTATTATGGATACTTATTGAAAAATGAAGTGTCTCAAAATGTAAAACATGTAATATTAAGTTCTTAAACTTCATTCGAACTATACATCAAAAAGTTTTACATCATCAAAAGCCAATACACCCTATGGCCTTATAAGCTACTAGCTACATCAAAAAGTTCCATATCATCAAGAGCACTTGGCTCATCAATATCATTATCACTAGATTCATCACAAGGAAGTCAAGATCATTTGTCCTCTAAGTCAGCTGCAACACGCTGGGGTTGTGAAGAAAAAGATTCTTTTGTCATTTTTTTGATGCACATCCGTAAATTGTTGTTAACATAAACAAGATCTGCTAACTTTTCAGATAATAACATGTTTCTTTTTTTGGATTGAATGTGGTCAAAACAGCTCCAATTCTTTTCGCATGTTGATGCACTTGCTCCTTGACTCAAAATTTGAATAGCAAACCGTTGTAGTTCCTTTGTACTTGCTCCATAAGATTTACATCATTTGTAACCTTCAAGACGTGGCATATCATACTTGGCCCCTGATGTTGCAAATACCCCTTCTTGTGTGCAGAATGCCCCTGTTTGGTCTCAAATTATACATGCAAGTTCACGATTTGAGACAAGCCTGTCAATAGCTTCACAAAGTCCACTCATGACTTCAAAATCACTATCTCTATCTATATGAAAGAGCCTAGGCTCTAGATAACAAGCCGTTGCATGCAAGGGTGTGTGCATCATTTTCCATCTGACATCAATCACATCCCATATTTCTTTGTAATCTGCCTCCACATCATTGAATGCCTTTTGGATGAATTCCTTAAAACGGTCCATAGCCTCATAAGGCATGCCAATTCCATCTGACATCAATCACATCCCATATTTCTTTGTAATCTGCCTCCACATCATTGAATGCCTTTTGGATGAATTCCTTAAAACGGTCCATAGCCTCATAAAGCATGCCAAGCCAATGAGTGTCACATCAACAATAGGCTCACATATTTTTAGAACTTTGTTGGCACTTTCCCAAAATCGAGGGTTTAAAATAATTTGTTCTGCTTGCTTTCTCTTAGGGCTTGTTGAAAGCACAGATCTTTCCCACTCATTGCAACAAATCACTGACCTTATTACTGATTTATATTCAACCACTTTTTTAGAGTGATAAAAATAAGAAAATTTTGTTTCACAAGGCCTCAACAACTCTTTAGATGCATGTTGTCGATAAATGCTCAATGTGAGGCGGTGGTTCCTTATGACATTTGCAATTGTCCTCCCTTTCTAAATTGTTTCATGCACCCATGGAAATTTGACCAAGTCCTGAAGTAGCAAATTAAGGTAGTGTGTTGCACAAGGGTTCCAATAAATTTGTGGATACTTTTCCATGAGCAATTTTCTAGCTCCTACACAATTTGTGGCATTATCAGTGACAACTTGAATTACATTTTCTTCACCCACTTCAAGAATTGTTTCATCTAAGATTTTGAAAACATGTTATGAAGTCTTCTTATGATTCATGGTGTCGATCACTTTCAAGAAAGATATGCTTTGAGGGCAATATACCAAGATATTGATCAATGGCTTTTGACACATGTCAGACCAGCGATCACTCAATATACTGCACCCTGTTACACTCCAAGAGGCCTTGACCTCTGTCATGTTTTTAGTGACCCTCTCTTTTGACCTTTCCAAAAGAGTGGTCTAAGCTTCTCAGAACTAAGTGGAATGCATCTTTTGCCAAATTCAGAGACTTTCTTGATTGAATTTATAAAGAATGAACTCCTAGCTACATTGAATGGAATGACACTTGAATAAAATAAATCAGCAAATGCATCCTCCACATCTTGCTTCTGTACTGGCTTCCACACGCTAGTAAGTGTTCCACTTCCACTAGTGTTTGACAGCATAAATGAAAAAGACATGCTTGCAAAAGAACTTTTTGATATGCTTTTGAAAATTTCTTCTTGAATTCTCTGTTTCTTTTATGCATATACGTGCTTTCCAGCTAGTGATTGTTCCTCTTCTTTCTCGAGTGTCACTCTGATTTCTGGGATAACATTAGCACATGCCTTAACACCCCCACCATGGCCACCCGATCTGCCAAGGAGGTGGTCCACCACTCTAGTTAAACTTCCATAAAACATTTTTCCACACAAGTTACATTTTACTTTGACCTAATCCGATTTTGGATACATGCTTCCACGCCTTGGCCATTGACTTCTAAGGAGCCATGAATTTTTTTGCAAATTAAAAACATAAATTTAAAATAAAGATTAAAATTAAAATTAAAAATAAAAATTAAAGTAAAAATAAAAATAATTACATATTATTATAAATAAAAATAAATGGAAAACAAACTAAAAATATAAATAAATAAAAACAAATTATAAAATAATATTAAAAATTAAAATTAAAAATTATTTTTTGTAAAAAAATTTTAAAAATAAAAATAAACTAAAAAGCAAAACAAAATAAAAATAAATAAACATTAAATTAAATAAAATTAAAATTAAATATAAAAATAATTAAAAATAATTAAAAAAATTAAAATCAATAAAAACAAAAATAATAATAAAATTAACTAAATAAAAATAAAATAAAATATATATATTTTTAAAAGATTATTAAAATATAAATAAAATAAAAAGTAACAAAATAAAAAATCAAATATTAAATTAAATAAAAATAATAAACAAAAAATAAAATAATATAATAAAATATAAATTTAAAAGATTTAAAAAATAAAACTAAAATCAAAACAAAAAATTAAATTAAAAATAAAATAAAAACTAGAATAATTATTAAATTAAAAAATAAAATTAAAAAGAAATTAAAAAAAAAGTATAATTAATATTAAAAAAATAAAAAATAAATAATATTTATAAAATATTAAAAAATAAGAAAAAATTAAATTAAATAAAAAAATAAACAAATAATATGATTTTATGTAAAAATAAAATAAAATATAAATTTAAAAATAAAAGATTAAAAAAATAGATAATAAAAATAAAAATTATTAAAAAACAAATATAAAATATAAAACAAATTACAATTAAATAATAAAATTAAATTAAAAAAAATTAAAATTTCATAAAATTTTTAAGAAATAAAATCAAATAAATAAAAAAACAACATAAAAATTAAATAAAAATAAACATTTTACATAATAACAAATAATAATTTAAAAAGTTAATAAAATTATTATAAAAAAAAAGATAAAAGAAAGAACGTAAAAATTAAATAAAAACAAACATACGACAAACTTAAAAATTTAATAAAATTATTAAATAAATAAAAATAAAAAACCAAAAATTCTATGTACATAATTTAACTTTAAAAGTTAAACACAAAAATTAAAAATTTTAAACCCTCCCTGTCTGTCACTCGCCCCTGCCTATCACAATTGCTTGCTTAGAGGTCGTTGGTCGTTGTTGCTTGGTTGAAAGTCGTTGCTACCTGCTTGAAACTCATTGGTCGCTGCTCCCAAGTCACTTGGCTGCCTGGTCGAAGCTCACTTGTTTGGTTCACTAGGTTGTTGTTGGTTCAATGGCAGGTTGTAGGATTTGAAGCTTCAATGTAGGGCTTCCATGGCCATTGCTGAAGGCACTTATTAATGATTTTTTTCCACGAAAAACCCTATGAAACTTGGCAAAACAAGATTTTTTTTTTTGCGGATTCGAATGAAGGCATGGTTGGTTTAATAGAAATCCCCCTTGTTTCCCGTTCACTGTTTCCCGCTCTCACTATTTGTAGGATGCGTCATCTAAGCAAAAAATCAGGGTACACTATCATCGTTTTTCCATTAAATGCACCGAAGGAGCCAAATTTGATCAAATCTTTGGTCAACATCATGAGATTTGGCGGATTTCAAATTTTAACCTAAAAATTCGCCAAATCCTGTGACAATGGTTTCAGCTAAGTAAAGGGCAGCCAATAATTGAATTTTCTGAGCCACAAGAACCAGAAATTCAAGGGCAGCCTAGTGAGAGTTTCCAACAAACTATGAGGCAACCAATGGGGCTGCAAATAATAGACACTAAGATGAAAGTAACAAAAAAATCAGAACTTCCAAAAGTAAAGCAAGGAGAAGTTGTTCAACAACTTCATGAGCAATCAAAAGATTAAGAAGAAAGTTTGGATATGGATAAGGAAGCCATAATGGAAAGATTTCAAGAGGAAGCTTGGAAGAAACAATTATTGTTAACTATTGAAAAGGCGGCCCAAGTTCTAACAAGGTTTGACAAAGCAAAGGGATCCCTTAAAAGGGAGATGCCAAATAAAAAAGCGGGACACTTGAAGGCAAAGCTTGCTAATGTTGATTTGCCTACAATCAAGTATGCAATGGAAGCAACAAAATCGGAAGTGGCAAATGTTGATACTGATATTGCCAACATTGAGAAAGAGATGAAGAGCTTTGATTGGAGAAGGGAATTCTTCCATGCAAATTCAAGGATTGGGCATGACAAGTTTCTAACATGGTTGTGGGATCCAGGTGAGCCCTACAAGCATGATTTTGTTATTGTGTTATGTTGTAAAACAAAAGACAAAGCGTGGACCCTCATGGAAAGGGAAATAAGCAAGAAGTACCATAATCCAAGGATCAAAGGAAGGGTTGTAACTAACACCTTCATTGTTGTTCCCCACATTTTAAGTTTGCTTTCCCTAAAAGTTTTTTTTGCCATGATGTGTATTGGCCCTAGGAAGGTGTGCCCCTCGCATCCCAACACCATGGGAGTAGCTCAAGCATGTATGAGTGGAATTCCAGCCACTATAAAGGGAAGATTGGAGAGGGAAAAAACATGCTACAGCCATGATAAAAGAAATCTAAGACAAAAAGAAAGGCCATATCATGTTCATAAGGCATGATGAAGTGATGGTAAAAGTGTTGCTAAACACTATTGTTTTTTCTAATATATTTGCTTCATGTGTAGGATCAATAAGGAAACCGGCTGCAATGGTCATAAAGAGTGCAAGGAATGTTGTGATTCCCATACATGAGCAGCCAATCGGGCTTGGTAGACACCACCCAACTTCTTGTATAAAAAGCTCAGTGAATTCTGAAATTGATAAAGATGAAAGAATGCAAAGAGGTAGGCAAACTCGGCTAATCGACCACTCAAAAAAGTATGAGAATTTTTGCATAAGACAACCCTACACAAATTCGGAAAATAGATGTGCCAAGTCTGATTTTTATTACTTAGAAATTTCTTAGGTGGTAAAACAAGTCCAGCCACCTATTGAGGTCAAAAGGGTTGAAATTTTGAGAAAATTAGTTGATATCGAGGTAGATCAAGTTTCACACTTGTTGTGGAATGCAAGGGATTTCCATTGCGTGGACAATCCATTGTTTGAAAGGGATAAGGAAGTAGATCTAGGTTCAGAACTTTGGTGGAATGTAAGTGTGATTTTTAGACCATGGCAAGAGGCTGCAAATTTTGATCATGGACAGCCAATAATTTCACAGGGGATTCGACCTTCTACCAATTCTGTAAGTATAACTAAATCTGATTTATGTTATGCATTGAAAGGAGAGTTAGAAGGAAGTCTTGTTCGCATAATCAGCACTTAACACCACGTTGTAAATATGTCTTAGAAGATGAGGTTGGGGGCTTTAGACCCCTCTTGGATTGGGCAAAGGCCCAAATTGTGGACAGCATTAGGAAGAGCGGAATTTTGAGGAGTAATCAGCCCATTACTCACTTAGAAAATTTAGAATTGTTGGGGCAAGGACAGCCCCATGATAGGGGCCTAAAAGCTGATTTTTTTGGATTCTTAAACCCCACGGTGAGTACTGAAAATATCTCTATAAGGCCTGATTATTCACACATGTACCAACTCACAATCAAGTCTGAAAATACATGTATGAGGACTGATTTTTTGACTCAGAAATTTCTAAGTTGGTAAGAAGATTCCAGCCACCTATTGAGGCTGCAAAAATTAACTTTTTGGACAAAGTACAACTCACGTTGGACAAGGAAAGTGCACCAATCAGATCTGAGTTTTATCACTCAGAAAAATCAGACCTTCAAACACTACTACAGCCACTTCACATGGGTATGAGGTCTGAATTTTCACAGCTGTTATCAAATTCTGAAAGTGTCTATGTTTGGGGACACAACTTACATGGAAAAAGGGCAAAGGAGAAAGTGACAGTACAACACTATTCCCTTGGTCACAATGAGTTCCTTCTGAACTCACATTTGCTCCTACACATGCATGAGGGTGTGAAGATAGGACAGCCCATGGGTGAACATATAGCACGCATGGAAAGGATCATTCAAGAGGGTTGGCAAGTTGTTAAAAGTGGTTTCCAAGGTATGTTTCCCAAGAAATTTTTTTGTTATTCTTTTGTTACAAGCTTGGAGAAGCCAACCATGGCATGTAGGAGCTACCAAGGAGCTGTTGAAGGGTGGCCACATTAGCATGCACACGAAGAATGAAGATCAAATGGATCTTTCCATTTGGGGTATCAAGGTATCACTTTCTGAATGTTTTGCTTTTGGCAGCTCTAGCTCTTTTTGTATGATGTTTGTGTTCATATTGGCATCCTCGAAGTACATGGATATGGAGAGCACATGGGAGGTCAACTTAGTAGTGAATTGGTTGACTATTGGGAGTAATAGCATGGTTGTACATCACATATACAGCCTACATATCAGCATGTACAATGCTGTTGTTGGGATAATCCTCTTCTTGAAGGGGGGTCAATTGAGTTTAGGGGCCAAGGATTGGACGACAGCCCTTAAGAGGAAGTTTCCAGCCTTTTTGGAGCTTGAATTGACCAGCTTAGAAGATGGTTTGGGGAAGGTTAACAGTTATTATTGGTTCCATATGGGAAACTACAGCAGGGGCAGCCATTGGTGAGAAAGAAGAATGAGGTTGGTGACTGATTTTGAGGTTGACTACAGCTGGTCCATGCCGAACAACAACAGGCATAGCAGCAAGGAGAGTTTAGAGATGGTTTTCCTTCCTTGGGAAACAATTAAAAGTGGACATTGTGTAATAAGGAGCGTTGAGACACCTCCTTGGATCTTGCAATTGCTTGAGGACAAGCAATTTTGGGTAGAGAAGATTGTCATGTCACCCTTTCGGACATGACACTTTGAAAAAAATAATTGTAAAAGTACTTTATTGTTATAATTTCACTTAAGTTGGGCCCTTTTTAAGGGTCATGAGTATTGAAGCACTTAAGTAAATTATAAAAAGATGTTATTTTATAATTTGAAAAAATATCAACAACAGTATTTCCCCCCAAATCGGGCACTTCACTTGGGAAGAAGTATTAAATTCAATTGAAAGGTCTTGTTGAAAGGCATAATGGATCATTATTTGAATTCACAGGTTTTCAGCACGAAAAAGCTTGAGCTTTGGACTCGAAGAGGAAAACCTTTAAGCCAAGAGATTGAGGACGAAAACCCCCATTCTTCCAAGGGGAAACTTCATTTAGGAGCTGTCATTGTTCATCAAAATTCAAAAAAAGACAAAAATAAGGGTTTCCAAGTGAGGCGAACTACTTGTGAAGTTTGGCGACTTGGTTGGAAAGTGATTTGCACATGCTTTGGGGTAATTTTGTGCCCTAGTTAGTATTTTGATTTTATTGTATTGTTTATGCACTTGGGCGACTTGATTTGGAGGGCCTTTGACTTGTTTGAGGCCCATTCCTTGCCCTAGAATATTCTACAATATTTTATATAATATTTTCAGCATTTGGCGATTTGCAAAAAAAACATATTTGAAGGTTTGAGGTCAAAAATTGATTTTAAAATTATTTTGGACTTTTTCATATTGTTCTAAATATTAGTGGTGGTAAGTTTCAGCTTGTTTATAACGGAAAAACATCATAAAAAGGTATTTGATTGGAGCTGTATTTTTCTATTAATTTTGAAGACCTATTGAAGATAAAACACTATAGAAATTATCATCAAAGGGCTGCCATATATTTATTTTCTGAACATATACGCCTAGGCTTTGAGGGGCTAATTTGGATTTTTGAAGGATTAATCTTGGCTGAAAGGATTCATAATTGATTTGAAGGGTTTAGCATATTTGTATACTAATTTTGAAATATATTTGCAGCTAAGGTTTACGGTTGGAAAAATCAGAAAACTGATTTTTATCTAGGGTTTACAATAAAATTCAGAATTCAGAAAATATCCCGAAAAGGGGACATTACACCCTAGGAGAAGAGGGTGACCCCTTGATAAATTTTTAACGGAATTTTTTTTATGTTTCTTATACACTAAACATAAATCCTTGTGAAATGAATGAATGCCCTTGACTTGAGCAGGAATGTCAAATTAAAAGAAAGAATATGCTTCTTTTAATAAAGTTCTAAAACCTGTAATTTTTTTAACTTACCTCAATGGGACTAATGACTAGAGATCCATCAAACAGATGGCTGATCCAAGTGAGTCCAGGGCATTGAAAATCTATGAGCAATCAATGGGAAATATGACATTGCACCCAAGAATCTACAATCAGCAAAAATGACAAACACTTGTGCAGCAGGGGCAGTGTGAACACTTAAAACTCCACACTTGAAGAAAAGACCCTCTTCTTTTGTAATCGATCTTGAAGAAAAGACCCTCTTCTTTTGTAATCGATTCCAGCTGAAAAAGCAAGACCTGAAATGGCTGGAATCAGCAGCTATGGAAATGGCCGAGGGTCCTCACGAAAAAATAGCATCAATTGGCAGAAGGGCATCTAGAAAAACTGATGAAAATCTGGAATGAAATGAGCAGTGGAGGTGCACGGTCCTGCTCTCAGAAACATGAACTTGTGCCCTAGTGAAGGATGACTGGCAGAATCATTAAGAGGATGTGCAGGCGTTAACAAGGCCATGATATGAACTTCACATAAAACTTGGCAGAAACCACACACGAAAAATGTAGAGTCCAGAAGATTGCCACCAAAACTGATGCCTTTACACTCTTTATTAGCATAGTTTAATATATGTACAAGTGTGAGGATGAGTGTTTGCTGGATAAGGCCAAGCACATGCAAAGTGCCCAAGAAATTAGCATACAAAGATACCTCAGTTAGTCTACTTAGCATACAAAGATACCTCAGTAAGTCTATGTTACATACAATCGGTAAGGCTCCAGTGAACTGGGGCAAGTGTTTACGTGGATTATTACAATAGAGTGATATTTACAAGATTGGGCGTCACTACAAGAGTGAATCTCATCACCTGACATTTAGGCTTGTTTCTTGGTCATATACAAAGCCATGATTTTCATTAACTTCAAGACCATGATAATTACAGAAAGTTCTTAAACCTTCAATTTGTCATAGAATGTCTGCAATATCATGAGCGATAAATCTGATATCACCCACAAAGAGCATAATGGCAATAGCAACTTTCTATGTCGATATGCATTCTCATGCAACTGACCCGTTTTGGTTGCCGAAACACATTAATAAATCTTCATCTATATTTCCTGCAAAACACTTACCCCCTGTTACAAGCCATTAAGGATTCTATACATATGGTCAATCATTACAAGGGAAGCAAGACGACATTTAAATATTGACACTTTCACATTTTTCAACTACTGTAGGGGAAAAATGTGTATAGGTTTTAATGAAAGCTGTTGAATTCCACAACTACATCAGGAAATAATGTCTAACTGAAATGGGGGATCTGCTAATGGACAGAGATTAAAAATGTGCAGAACAAGAATAGTTTATGATAAATTTTTCAAAAATTGATATCATTTTATTTCAGTGATTGCAACCACTGTGCAATCAGATGTTCTCCACAACTCAATTATCTGCATTAGTTGATACTTATGACAGCGAACACTGCATAGACAAAATCCCACTTTGTGGAAATGCACAATATGCTCCAAGGATTCAGACACGACCTGACCGTAGTTCAATGCATATGCCATGCATTACATTATACAACGACAAGAGGCACCCAAACAAGCTTATTAATATAAACACAATAAAAGGAAACCAAAACTGTTGAGGCATTGTAACGTAATCATATTTTACAATGTTAGGAAAAAAAGTCTATTGAAGATTATTGGATTCCTCATATTTCTAAGGCATTCACCTGAAGGAAATATACTTCCATTCAAACAACAAAGTTGAATGATCAGATGCCGACAAGAAACAGCTAGAGGAGACTCCATCCAATTCCCATCCCCTGAGTTATTTTTTTGCAATGTTGCATAGAATTCCAGAAGCCAGTTGACACGGTCTGGAGATAGTAAAAGATCACGCCAACCAGGTCCTGGCTGAAACATAAAAATTAAAATATAACAAATAAATTTTAACAGATGGATATAATGATTCCAAAGAATAATAACTGCAACAGTTTATCTTCAACTAGCATGCTTCCTCACCTGCACCACATTCTGTTCACTAGACTTCTTTAGTGCAACTTCGGAACCCAAAAAAGATGAGAAAATGTGTGTCCTGTCCTTCCCAATAATCGTCACACCGCAAGCCCCACGAACCATGTTCCTTTTAAAATCCCAATTCAAAATTTGAGACATCAAGCACAAAGCTGCCGTACAAACCTTCACTTCAGTTCCAGTGCCACGAGATGCTCTTTGAGCTGCAGTGAAAGCAGCATCTTGAGTCCAAGTATAAAATTGCTGCAAAAAGGCCAGAAAGGACACTGATAAATTAAAATGCTTTTTCCTAAAATATCCAAGAGCAAAGAAATAAAACGATCAACCGCTTCATCTCTAATTTGTAACTTTGAAGAGGATGAGTAATACATACGCCACCTGCAAATAATCTAATTCCAAGCTATCCCGACATTGTTCATGAAACTCTGCTGGAAGCCCCATTGCACTGGCTGTTGAAGGTGAAAATTCAGAAACCTATAACCATGTAAAAATATTACTTTAATACATATATTCACCGAATTTACAACTCCACAACCATTCAACAAGCAGGATTTCAAATAAATGTTAAGTGAAACCCATTTTAACCCCAGTTGCCTACCAGTGACTCTAGAAATGTAATCCCTGCACTCTGGGCAGGTAGTCCATGAGCACCTTGAACAGCTGTTTTTACCTGCATATTCCATAAGATCACTAGGTGCAATACAAGCAGAACATCTAACCAAGAATAAAATAAAACCCCAGCGTAAATACTCAAGCAAAGAAATAAAAATTGAACAAAATTATATTAGCATTTATAAATGGCGTTTGTAAATCTTGCTTGATGATTGTGGAGATGAGGAGGCACAGCCCCACTCTCCTAGAATTTTCCCACATTGGATTTCTCTGGTGTAAAGTCTTGTGTTGATTCCATTTTTCATGTGTTGTTTCAATTATTTACTTGCTTATTGTTCATGTTGTGCAACTACATCAAATTTCAGCATTTAAGCATTGCAACTCTAAGGATAAACCTGTTTTTTAAGTCTAGTTCTCAGAGGACAGAAAGCATGATTCAATAATATCAGATTTCTGTTTGTTGAGATTCGTGTTATTGAATTAGGAAAGGAATATCTATCCTAATTACGGATCAGATTGGTTTCAAAGCAAGTTTGTTCCTTGGTTTGAGTGGTTTTCTTGTGGTGTGATCAGTTTTGCAAATTCATGCCCTCAACTAGATTAGCTACCACAACAGGAAAATGTGATCTGATTCCTTTACAGCAAGAGATATCCACAAGGAGGTGGAATAGAGAAGTGAAAAGAAGCATGACGCAAAGAGATAAAAAATACCTCAAGATGATGAAAAGAGATTCTAGAAGTTGGAAGTGGGTGTTTCAAGCATTTCATAGTCAATGCATCTCATATTCAATGGAGAAGCATGATAGAATGGAGAAGATAATGGAGGCCCTCGTTGGCAAGCTAGGAATTTCCATAGAAATTCCAAAATCAAGAGAAAATATGAGCAAAGAGCAGCCCCAAAACAACGTGAAGAAGCAGCCTCATGGCATCCAAACATCCTCAGGTCAACCTCCATTCAAAGTGGAGTCAGTGATAGAAATTCAGACCTGTGAAAAGAGGTAAATGATGAAAATTTCAAAGTATTGATCATTTGTTTGCCCAACTGGAGATATATTTCAGTTTGCACAATATTAGTGAATAGCAAAATTCCTTGCATGTCAAGCTCACTTGCTTCGATGGTTATTCCTGTTGTGTATGATATGGTTGCTACTTTTGTATTTTGAACTTGGCACCTACGTACTTATTTTTGCATATTAATACAAGGGAGAGGCACACGCCAACCCTCATTTAACTAGCAAAAAAAATTAATTTTAGTTAAATGATTAATTAATTGATGAGTTGGTTAATTAATTATTTAATTAATAAGATCCCCCCCTTTAAACCATAAATGGAGCATCACATCTCAATTGTTTGAGAAACACTCGAGAAGACCTCGTGTTATTTTAACCATAGTTCGCATAACCGTAACCAACGAGTACTCGCCAAGGGGGGGGAGTTTTGAGTAACCAACAGTTATTTGAGAGGGGTGCTTGAATAACCAGGAATAACTGACAAAGGCCAAAAATACTTGAAATTTGCCCGAAGCAGACAGTATATAAATAAAATAAACATTTAAGTATAAATAAGAAACTAGACATCCATATCTAAATGTAAACTTATACTTAAGTTATATTTTATTTATATACATTCAGGATGTTTGAGAGTGGTTTCGGGCCTCTAGGAGCTATAATGCAAATTCTAGGTTTTGGAGGATCCTATCATATTTCAGACTTAGTCAGATTTCAGGGTTTCATGGTTTCAGACTTAGCCATATTTCAGGGTTTCAAAATTTCAAGGAGACATCATAGGAGGGATGAAGGCTGCATGAATGGATGTAGGTGTGATAGAATAGTATGAGAACATCTCTTGCAAAGTGCCACAAGTCGATCCCACCCCATTCCCTGTGCATAGATTACTAGACTTTCTCAGTCTCCCTTAGTTTTCCAAAGAGCAGGGAATAGAAAAATATAGATTCTTGTAATTTGTACTTGTAGATTCTTGTAAACTTATGTCCATATCTAAATGTAAACTTATACTTTAAGTTATATTTTATTTATATATTTTCAAGATGTTTGAGAGTGGTTTCGGACCTCTAGGAGCTATAATACAAATTCTAGGTTTTAGAGGATCCTATCATATTTCAAACTTAGTCAGATTTCAAGGTTTCATGGTTTCAGACTTGGGCCATATTTTAGCGTTTCAAAATTTCAAGGAGACATCATAGGAGGGATGAAGGTTGCATGAAGGGATGTAGGTGTGATATAATAGTATGAGAACATCTCTTGCAAAGTGCCACAAGTCGATCCCACCCCATTCCCTATGCATAGATTACTAGACTTTCTCATTGTCCCTTAGTTTTCCAGAGAACAAGGAAGAGAAAAATATAGATTCTTGTAATTTGTAATTTTAGACACTTGTATAAGTATCATTGTATCAATTTTAATCTATGCACTGGGAATAGGGTGGGGTCGACTTGTGGCACTTTGCGAGAGATGTTTTCATACTATTCTATCATACCTAAATCCCTTCATGCAGCCTTCATTCCTCCGACGATGTCTCCTTGAAATTTTGAAACCCTGAAATATGGCTAAGTCTGAAACCCTGAAATATGACTAAGTCTGAAATATGATAGGATCCTCCAAAACCTAGAATTTGCATTATAGATCCTAGAGGTCCGAAACCACTATCAAACACCCTGAAAGCATATAAATAAAATATAACTTAAAGTATAAGTTTACATTTAGATATGGACGTCTAGTACATAACCGGCGAGTAACCGTCGGTTGGTCGGTTACTAGCCAAGAAAACCACCAAGCGAATAACTGCCACTCAAAACCATCAAATTTGAAAAACCATTTTTTTTAAAAACTGGCGAGTACTCGTTGATTACATTTAGATAACCGGACAACAAATAAATAAAATAAACATTTAAGTATAAGTTTACATTTAGATATGGACGTCTAGTCTAAACTAGACGTCCATATCTAAATGTAAACTTATACTTAAATGTTTATTTTATTTATTTGTTGTCCGGTTATCTAAATGTAATCAACGAGTACTCGCTTAAAAAACGGTTTTTCATATCTAAATGTACTCATTGATTACATTTAGATAACCAGACAATATATAAATAAAATAAACATTTAAGTATAAGTTTACATTTAGATATGGATGTCTAGTTTCTAAACTAGACGTCCATATCTAAATGTAAACTTATACTTAAATGTTTATTTTATTTATATATTGTCTGGTTATCTAAATGTAATCAACGAGTACTCGCCGGTTTTTAAAAAATTGGTTTTTCAAATTTGACGGTTTTGAACGGCTGTTATTCGCTTGGTGGTTTACCTAGCTAGTAATCGACCAACCGGTTACTCGCCGGTTATGTTTCAAAAGCTATTGCCATTATGCTCTTTGCCAACCAGCAAGCAATAATTTCCAAGCATAAGAAAAGTGGACTTCGGCCATTCACAATGATCAAATGCTTCAAATGCACTACACCTCCACTTATGTGATAAAAGCCAAAGTAAGAAGCTGAGTAAAAATTATGATGTGCATCCTGAAATTGTTTTTTAAAAGTTCAAAGTCTATTTTTCTTTGCCTTTCTGCTTTGCATTAGTAAACTTTAAAAGCAGTGAAATAAAAATGATAATTTGAAAGTGAAAGTTTTGAGCTCGAACTTAAGTGCTCAAGCTAAATGGAGCATTTCATAGGGAAAAAATTTAAACTATAATTCTAATCTTGATTTGCCTCTCAACTTGAAAATTAACATAAAGTCCTAGTTGATGACTCATGCATGTTTTAACTAAAGTTCCAATCAACAATTAACATGATTGACAACATGAAAGTTTGTAAGCGGATGTGCTTCTCGAGGACAACATATTCAATGTCAACATTAAAAATCAGCTCCCATGCCCCACTCCCATCATTTCAAAACATTTCAATTTGAGTTCAACAAGAAGCCAGCATGGAAGAGCTAGTTTTATGGGGTAGTGAGCCACCTGTCAGATAACCGTTGTATGCATGAAAACTCCAAGGGTATGGTTTTGTTCACACTGTTGGCAATATGTCTCGGGCATTACAGCAACATCCATGGTGTTAGACTCGCAGTAGCTAGAATAAATCTATGTATTGTTTGACAAAATTGCACAAGAAAAAATATTATTTGACGGGCACAGCAGGCTTGATTTGTAAAGAATGATGATGGAAAGAGTCTTCATGGAGATAATTTGTATAAAAATGCAGATTTACACTGTAACACAGCATGTCATGCCTCCTATTTGAGAAATAATGGTGCTTTGTAGACCAATGAGAATATTTTGGGGCCTGCCTCATGGAAACTGCATTAATGATGAGGGAAACAAATATTAAACTTACATGTCCTCTATATAAATCACTCTAAAGGGCATGCCTTACCATTCTGAAACAAATTTTATCTTCTCAAAGGAAAGTGTTTCATTAAGGATGCATCTCATCATGTTGTCACCACGTTCAACTCAAAGACACTACAGTAGAAATCATAGTAAAGGGTGTTTACAATTGTATATTTGTAATGTCCCCTTTTTCAAATTAAGCATGACGGAGGACCCAAAGCCTATTCTCATTTCCCGTAGGCTAGGGGGCATTAATAAAAGGAAAATAATTTAATAATAATGTGTTAAGTTGTCCTCAACATCACTTTATTTAATAACATGAAAAAGGACATTATTATTATTATTATTAAATGAAGCCAAAAGCAATATTAATTACATGGACAAAAAGTAATTATTATTATAAGGTGAAAAATGTGAATATTTAATTAAAAATTAATGTTAATTACTTTAAGGTTAGGGTGAAACTGAAAAAGTGAGTTTCATAAACGGGCAAAGGGGGAATCATTATTCATTATGATTGATTATTCACTTTTACCAATTCCAGACAAAATTTCATATTCTTTCAACTTCTACATAGAGGACGGAAACTCTCCATTGCACACAGGTTAGAGGATGAAACCCCTCCAATATACAGAGTTAATTCCATACAGGGATTACAACTGAGCAAATCAACAAGTTAATTTCAGATAAGGAGAAATCAGAGGTTGGTGATCAAGGTTTGACTTACAAATTCAGTTTAGAAGGCTGGATTGCAGCCCAAGGATCAGGGTGTCACCCTTCCCAGCAGTCTCGAGCAGTAATAAACCCTTTCAAGGGCAAAGCATACCATCCCAAGGCAGATTGCAACACTTTGGGGTTTTAAAGCGACAATTTCAATGGCCCTAAGGGTTGGCATCACCCCAACAGGTTAGCATCACACCTCCCAACCAGCTATTGGTGATTTCTTGACCTCTAAACCCTGTCGTACCAGCTGCAGGACCATCACAAGTTGTTGGGGTGGTGCTAGGGAAAGAAAAAGGCAATCAAGGTTTGTGGACTTTCTTTGACAATAAATAGTATTCAATTTTATTTAATGCAGCCGTACACCTCAGACCTGTTGTCACAGCAAAAAGGGGGTGAATTGTGATCAACTCTGAGTTAGGATTTTGGTGCATGCAAGAGGAAAATTCAGTCTTTTACTTGTTTTGTCATTTGTACTTTCAAACACTAAATAAAGGAATTAAATTGATGGATTGTTTATTCATTCAAGAGGGTTACTAAATATTTGTAAAATTTCTGAGTTGAGTTGATTGCTAATAAATAAGAATTTTCAGAATTCAGTATTTTATTTTCAGAATTCAGTCTTTTATCATGAAAGGGATATTTAAGTGGTATTAGAGCCAATTTTCTTGTCAGCTTGTGGGAATAAATAATTGTCAGCCTCAACTTCACGCAACGCAGTGATAGAGAAGTTAGGTATTACTAGAGAGAGAAAAAAGAGTCCAGAACTGCCAGAGGAAGGGTTAGGGCAGCGAGATCTGCAATTTGTTGCAAGAAAAGGAAAGGAAGCTATGGATAACACAGGGCAGGATGATGTTCACTTTGACAGACTTGTGCAAGGACGAGCGTTTAGCAGATATGATGGGCTTAATTAGTCCACATTATGCAGAATACGAATGTGCAAAGAGCTCAAAATGGTGAAGGAAGTTCTTCAGGGGTGAACAATAACAAACATACTCGGAGGACAGCCATTGACTCCTTTGCTAGACCTTTCCAACCAACTTTCCTTCATAGGGAGGAAGTAGCAGTTCTAGAGGTGCACATTCAGCCATCTGTGGCAGATGATATTGCTGCCAGCTATGAAGAATACAGGGTTCTTCCAAGAGAAATTCGGGAAGCTATATCTCTCACTAGTTTTATAAATTTACAAAAAAATAGAGGTGGTCAAAGAGCTGAAACAAATCCACAAACAAATCAGAGGGACCTCCAATAGGCATTAGGGAAGTTAACACTTCCTACAAATGATGGATCCCGTAAGTGTACAAAAAAAGTTGGACACCTTATCACTGAGACCAATGATGGAAGATGAAGCCATCAAATTTGCCACCTTTCATCTTGAAGATGTGGCACATGAGCGGTGCTACCATGGGTTGATCACATAGGGGCACAATAACATACACTAATACATGGAGTTCAATATCAGGTTGATAGAGAGATTTCATAGAGTTGATCCGGAAATCCATTTTTGGGAGTTAGCTCAACTCCAACAAGCCAATTCAATAAATGACTATGTTGTTGATTTTCATAAGCTCTCAGTTATGGTACGTGATGTGACAAAAATGAGGCTTGTGGTTTTGTTCATTGAGGATTTGGCTGAACCACTTAAGGGTTTAGTGAGAGCTTTCAGCCATCCACTTCAAGAAGCCATTAAAAAGGCTTTGGACTTCGAAACATCAGCTCCAAAAAGAAAATTTTTGCCTATAGGACAGCATATGACAACAATTTTTGGGCAGCCAAAATCAGTACCTTATGGACAGCAAGAGACATCAGTGGTTGAGCAGCAATGGAAACCATTTCAGAAAGGGGTTTCTCAACAAAAAGAGTTGCCAAAAGCCATTAAAGAGATAAAAACAAGGAATGAACTCAAGGGGAAGAAGTTGTGCTTCACTTGCAAGGATCCATGGGAGCTTGGTCACAGATGTCTTGGACGAGGTCAGGTACATTACATAGAGGTGTTATCAGATGATGAGTCAGAAACAGATGAACTTGTACCAAAACTTGAAAGAAAGTAAGGAGATAGTTCAAGAGGCACCCTTGCCACAATTATTTTAGAAGGTACATGTGTCGCACTTTTTGGTGCAACCAAATATTACCCTTTCAGAGTTCGTGGACTTATGCATCGTGTTAATAGTGTGGCAACCTACAATTTCATAGATGAGGGGTTGGCAGCCAGAAGAGGTTTGAAAACAGAGGACATTGATGGGTTCAATGTTATTGTGGCTGATGGTTCTACAATTCCTGGCACCAAGAGGATTCAACAGTTGGAAATTACACTTGGTAATCACAGGGTATGTGATGACTGTTATAGCTTGGAATTGCACCCTTGTGAGAGAGTTCTTCAAGGTCCCTCACTTCCATCTATAAGCATGGGGACAATCTCAGGCTGTGGGTATCCTATGGTGAGGTTGAACCTCTAGGTTTTTTATGAGGCTAGTTCCTCAAGTGCTTCACTTCAGCACTTGATCTCACACTAAAATCTATTGTCTACTAAGGAAAAGGGGTAGGAGGATGACTGAAAAGAAAATCTAAGCTAAGGGAGGTGATGCACCAAAAGAAGTGATCCACGTGGTCTGGGAAAAGAGCCAACTACTGATGAATCCAGATAGGACACAAGGTATTCTGGTTTTGTCTCAAGGCCATAGGCATGGAGCTTTTGCATGGAGGTTGGAAAGAAGCCTTACACTTTGAAGGATAACAAAATAGGTCTAAGGGAGACACTATGAACTGGTAACACTTCAAAGGAGCTCGACACACAGACACTTCACGCAATTCTGCACAAAACCAAGAGGACTAAAAGCAAGGTTCTGGAAGAAATCGTAGGTGATGAATAACAATCATACATTCTGCAAAATAAAACCAAATGTGTACACTTGTTTTAACCAAAAATAGAAAAGTCTTCCTTGTATTGCTTCAAAAGAGTCTTTTACAAAGCGATTCTTGCAGAGTAATTTTATCGCCAATCCCGGGATCATTTGCTTGGCTCCAAGGCTTCTATATATATAGAAAAGGGGAAAGAGAGAAGGGGAAGAGAGAAGAAGTCGCCGATGGTGGGAACTCTGACATTGCACTTTCTTGTTCTCCCTAAATGCGCCGCTCAGGATCACCCGACAATCCTCTCAAGCCCCTCCCATCTTTTTGACTTTCTTTGACGCATCTGAAAAGTCATGTTGTCAGCAGCTAGAATGTTTCTTCTTGGTACGATGCATTTTTTTTAATTGAACGGCGATTGCGGGCAATGAACCATGGCAGATGAGAGCCTTCATAACTTCCAACTACCAATCGCTCGGACTCTCTTGTGTTTATTGAACATCCTTATGCCACTTGTCCTTTACTGATTGGCCCTTTCTACTCCAGTTACACCATGTGGCAGTCTTCCATTCGTTGCATCATGATTCTCGCATTACTGGACCAAGCTTAAGTCAAACCTTTGGAGAATCCTGATTTACTCTATCCAAAGTAATTCCGGTTCTTTGGCCTCTCCAACTTCGAACTTTTCCAGATCCTTCACTTATAAAGCCTTTTAAGTAGAGTAATTGGAGAAACCCGATTTACTCTATACAGAGTAATTCGGGTTCTCTAAGCCTACTTACTTCGGGCTTGTCTATCTTGAAGTCTTCTCATTTTGTTGTTTTCCAAGCCTTAAGACTTTGGGCTTTTCAAACCCAATTACTTCCAATGGCTAGTCTCTTATCCTGATTTTGACGTCCATTGGCCCGTTGTTTCCTTTGGACACTTGGTCTCAGGCTTCCTTCTCGGCTTATTTCTTTCGGGCAAATCTCTTGAAGGAATTTTTTTGGACAATTTCTCTGAAGGAATTCCTTCGAACTTTTTGTCCACGTCTGTCTTCGAAATTACCCTTCGAGCTTTTCACAATGGACTTTCCCGAAGGGTAAGAGACCCTTTGGGTTTTCTGCATGTCCCTTCGGACTCCTGTGAATGATCCTCCCGAAGGGAAAGATACCCTTCGAGAATTTTGAAATGGTCCCTCCGAAGGGTAACATACCCTTCGGAAAAATTGCAACTGTCCACTTGGAGAAGAAAAAGCCCTTTGAAAAAGTTGAAGTGTACTTTCAGAAAAGTTGACTGGTCCCTTTTGCCCTAAAAAGCCCCTTTGGATTTTGAAAGTGCCCTTTGGTTTTTTTGAAAAAAACTCGTCCCTTGAAGAACCCGAGAAGCACCATTTTCAAGACCAAATCGGGTTTGTCAAGCCCCTTTACTTATTTCGGGCTTTTGACTTCTCACAACTTATGAAGTAATCAAGTAGTGCCCTTGGGGGAACCCAAAATACACTATCTATGAGTAATTCAAGGTTGTAAACCCGAATTACTTCTACTTATAAAACATTTAGAAGCTAAGCATTGCTAGAAACCCGATTTGCACTATACCTTCAGAAACCCGAAGTTGTCACTACTGGAAAACCCAAAGTCCTCCCAAAGACTTACCATTTTCTTGCCTGAAAGCTCCCTTTTTCATACTTAGGCAAACTTTGATATGTGGGCCAAAAAATGGCCAACATTTCTGGCGATTCGCAGGGAAGCATCACTACTATGCTTGAGAACCCAATGCATTTGCTTTGTTCAATCCATTGGGCATGGAGTCACTGCTTTTGTACAAAGCTGGCTTTATCTGGAAATCTCCCTTGAAGCAACAAGAACAACCGAAACGAAACAAACTGTGCCCAAGGCACTTAGGGAAGGGAAACTCAACTGAAACGGAAGCGCACAAAGCACTTAGAGAAAAACATGAAAAGCTATACAAAATGTACAATGGCTGCAAACTCTTCTAATAACACGGCTTTGATGAATCCCATTGACTGGGATGGGTAATATCTCCCCATGCAGTTGGACGAGCTGAAAAGCGTTATGTTGTTTGCATCCGTGGATCAAATAAGGGCCACTCCACAAGCTATCAAACTTGGTATGGTTGCCTGGTTTGGTCTTTTTCGAGTTCCATTTGAGAACCAGGTCTCCTTCCTTAAAAGTCCTTGTTGTAGCTCTCTTGTCAAAAGCCCTTTTGACCTGAGATTGATGTGCCTCCAGCGTCTTCATTGCAAGCTCCCTTGTCTCCTCGAGCTCTACGAGTTCTGTCAATCTCACATTCATGAGTTCATCTTCCAGCAACTCCAGTTGATGGGCTAGCTCTAATGCAAACATCTCAAGGGAAATGGGTAACTTGGACTCCCTTCCATATACCAGAACATATGGAGAATTGCCAATAGCAGTTTTAGGAGTTACTTAGTCAACCCACAACGTTGTCTTCAACTTGGTGTGCCACGTCCTCTAATTCTCCTCCATGATCCTTTTGATAATCCTCGGTAAATTTTTTATTTGTGGACTCAACCAGTTTGTTTCCTTGAGGATAATAATTTGAGGAAGTGTTGAGATAGATGCCCATTTTGAGAGCCCATTCACTTGTTTTCAAACCAAGGAAAGCCAATGCATTATCAGATATGATAGTGGACATAACACCAAACCTGGTCACAATGTTGTCATAGAAATCTAAGACTGCACTTTCGTTGGCTTCCTTTAATGCAACGGCTTCCACCCACCTGGTGAAGTAATCAATTGTAGTAAGCACCCACCTATGCCCTGCACTTGATGGGGGGTTGATCATACCAATGAAATCCAAACCCCACTGCATGAATGGTTTCTCCACTTGAATCGGATTGAGAGGGAAAGCTACTAACCTTTGCTTACCTGCGAAAAGAGCACATTCTTGACACCTCCTCACCCATGCATAAGCATCCTTGAAGAGGCTGGGCCAGTAGTAACCAGCCCTCATGATCTTTACTGCAGTAGTTCTTGGAGCGAAATGACCTCTTGTAGGCCCATCATGGAAATGCCCCAAAAGCTTGGCTATCTGATCATCATCTACGCACCTTAGGAGCACTCCATTGAGGTCTTTTCTAAACAAAACCCCATCAACTAAAGTATAAGGTATGGACTGAAGTCTGAAATACCTTCTTTTTGCTTTGTCCATACCTTGAGGGCACTCTAGCAGAAAGTGTGTCATATCATGGAGCCAACTAGTGTGAGGTGGAGGTGCATCTACTTGTAGGTTATCTTGTGTTACCAAGATGACCTCTTTGTCTTTATGAAGGTCATCAACCATATGCTCACATAAGCCTTTACCTCTTACTAGCTTAGTGACCTTGATCTCCACGTCATACTCCATGACTTTAGTAATCCAACCAGCGCTTTTTTTGCTCAAATCCTTATTAAGAAGGAAGTCTCTTACCCTAGGATGAGACACCATAAGATGGATTTTGTTGTTAGATAGCATTGACCTGAACTTCTTGAGACTCCTTACTGCCGCAAGGACTTGCTTTTCTACAAAGGTATACCTCACCTCATACTCTTCAAGCCCCTGATGAAAAATGCTAATGGTTGCTCAAGTCCTTCATCATTTCTTTGCATCAGCATAGCTGATATATTATCGATGTTGGCAAAAACATACAATATGAAATCCCTTGAGAAATCAAGATTCATAAGTGTGGGTGCTTGAGTGATGGCTTGCTTGATAGCTTCAAATGTTGACTTGCCTTCATTTGACCAGGTGAACACTTGGTTCTTTTTCAACATAGCAGTGCTGGGTTTGACCAAACTTGCAAAACCGGGGATAAATATTCTCACAAAGTTTATCTTTCCAAGGAAACTTTGGAGTCCCTTCTTATGCTTGGGCAGGGATAAAGCCAAGATGGCACTTATTCTCTCAGGATCAATGGACAGCCCCTCTTTTGAGACAATGTGGCCCAATAGCTTGCCTTCATGCACGACAAACACGCACTTCTTGGGATTCAATGAAATCCCATACTCTGCACCTTTCGAAAATCAGCCTCAGGGGGTTCATATGTTCACTGGCATTCTTGGAGAAAACCGTGATGTCATCCAAGTAAACCAGCACCATTTGGTTTAGCAGCCCCTGGAAAGCCATGTCCATGGCTCTTTGGAAAGTTGCGCCAGCATTTGATAAGTCAAAAGGCATTTTCTAATAAGCATACATGCTCTATTTGGTGGTGAAGGCAGTCTTGTACCAATCTTCATCTTTCACCCAAATTTGGTTGTAGCCAGAAAGTCCATCCAATAGAGAAGCGTTTGGCCCTGCAACTACTTGGAGAAGTTGCTTCATGGACAGCAGAGGGTAGTGATCCTTCAAGGAGACTTTGTTCAAATATCTGAAATCTACACAAAGCCTAATCTCCCCACTCTTTTTTCTTACAGCCACCAAGTTGGCTACCCATGATAAGTGTTTGATGGGAAAGATGATCCTGGACTCGATCAACTTGGTTAGCTCCTTCCTCATCAGCTCTTCAATGTTGGGGTTAACGGGCCTTTGCTTTTGCCTTACGTGCTTGGCATTGGCCTCCAACTCTATGGTATGTTGAGCTAATTTAGGATCAAAACCCTTTAGGTCGCTATACTCCCAAGCAAAAATGTTTGCATACTCTTCACAAAGTGCTATGAAAACATGCCTCTCAGCCTTGCTACTTACCTTCCCAAGCTTGAGAAGCTTGTCCTTGAAGATGAGGACTCTCTCATAGTTTTCTTCATCAGTTGATATTACTGCCTTGTCTTTCCTCATATGGTCTCCTTCATGAAAAAAGCCCTCAAGTGTAACCAGCCCCTTAAGAAGTTTGTTCGACTTCAGCTGAACAATCTGATCCTCATATTGATGCTGCAATTTAGCTTGGTTGGAGAACTCAGCTTCCTACTATAAGAAACAAGCAATTTGTTTGTCACTCTCAAAAACCCGTCAGTGGGCTTCATTATCCGGCACTAATGGCCTCACCACCACCTTGAGATGTGGTTGAACCTTAGCTTCTTTCAGCTCACTTGAAATGTCAAACTGAGCTCCCACGGCTGCCAGCCTGTCAGCATGTTGGTTCTAATTTCTTGGGATAGCTTGAATGTCCAAAGCTTCAAAATCTTCAATCAAGTCCCACACTCTATTTTTGTAGGACCTCATCAAAGGGTTTTTTATGATGTTCAAGCCTCTGACTTGGTTAACTATAAGCTCACTGTCCCCATAAGCTTGCAACAGTTTGATTCCTCTTTTGGTGGCCCATTGAAGGCCACAGATCAAGCCTTCATATCCTTCTGCATTTGAAGAGCAACTGAAATGGAAACTGTAGGAAGAAAAAAGCTTATTACCCGAAGGGGAAACCAACATTGCCCCAACACCTACACCATTTTTGCTCCTTGAGCCATCAAAGAACAACTTTCATAAACCATTGGAGTCTTCTTTAAGTCCAATGAGGAAAGGCATGGGCTGATTCTCTTCATGTAGCAGATAGACACCCATGTCTTTTTCCTCAACACCTTCCAAAAGGTTGAAAAATTGGTTATCTCCCCATAGCTCATCCAAGAACAAGTCCGGAACCTCTTCAGGATGAGTGTTCAGCTCTTGGCCAATTGTAAACTCATCCTCATCAAGGATAGTACAATTGAGGTTTACGTTATCTCCCTGATGGGATTCAATGTGGAATTGTACCACGGGTTTAGCCTTGATCGAGACCTTAGTCCCATACCTTGTTTTGAATGCCATGTAAGACCAATCTGTTGCAAGGTAACCCCCAATCTTGGTTGTGAACTCTCTAGAAAGACAATGCAAAGTGAAGAGTGACATCCAGGATCAGCATGTCTTGCACCACGAACACACTAGGACAAGCATGCAAGGTTAGGCTCAAATTCTTGATGATACCTGATGGCTTTGTGGAAGAACCATCAAGTTGCAAAACTCCCTTGGTGTGCGGCTCATACTTGAGGTTCAGTTGGCCAGCAATAGACTTTGGCATGACTGAGGTGTTGGCCCCACTATCCACCAAGCAGTTGTGCACCAAGGAGTCGCCGATGATTAATCAGATGTAGAATGGGGGGGCTTGGTCACACTACTTGACCTTTCTCCCAAAGGAAACTTGGCTGCATTGGTGAAAACTTCAGCTTCCTTGCTTGGTTGCTTACTTGCAGCTGTAGAAACAATATCCTGGACAAAGCTCTCTGAAGAATGTCTACTTGGCCAGGCATGGAAAGCATGTCCCACATTAGTACGCTCATGCTAGATTTCTTCATTTGATCCACAATGTTGATTGGCATACCCCGAGCCTTTGCCTGGGGTTTGGGAGTAACTAATGCTGACTTTGTCGGTGAAGGAGCGGCGATAAGAGGTTCTTTGAAAGTTGCCTGATTGTCATCCATATTCCTTCTCTTGAACCTTGTGTTCGTTGAGACTGGGGTGTGGGCCACACTGGGAGTAGCCCGTTGATTGGATGCATAGCACTCCTCTTGTTCACTGATGACCATTGAGGCTTTCGGATGGTTTGACCCCTGATCGGAGCCTTGTTCTTGTGGAGGTTGCTCTTGCTTTGTCAGCATGGGCACCTCTGTGCTTTGGGCCATAAGAGCCTGGTTATATCTATAAGCAACAGCGTGCTGCCATTGATCATTGAACGCTTGGTTGGAGCCATTAGTTGGGACAATGGATTGTCCAAAAGAATGATTCCAAGGCATTGTCCCTTCAGCGTCTTGAGCCACGTTTGTTCTGAACTGGGACCAAGGAGTTAGAAAGCCCTGCAGCGTTCGGATTATAATTATGCTGTCTAGCATATTTAGGCTGCCCCTATCCTTGGAAACCTCCTTTGTAGGGTGGCCTATTAGCTTGATAAGGCTATTTCTGAGGCTGATACGGAGCTTGATAAGGCTTGTTGTAAGCCTGCTGCCTCTTGACATTGACCACATCATTCCCTAAAGATTGGAGCATGCTTTTCAATTCCAAGTAATTCTTCTGCTCTTGGGAGTCGTTGGATCCACTAGTAGAGGCCTTATCTTGTTTAGGTGAAGGCGCAACATCAATTGTTGGCGTTGAAAGTATAACATCAAGTGGAAGAATGACTGCAAGAGGTGGTTTGATTTCTGGAAAAAGAGGCATTGGGGGTCTGGGAGTAAGCTTGCCAGCTTGAACCAGGCAATTTTTTGCCTTGATGACCACTTCCTATGCATCTGCCAGTATGTCTCCTCTCATAGACTGAATCATTACAGCTATGTTGTTGTTGAGAGCCTTCAAGTGATACAATAAAGCAAAGTTCGGAGATGATCTAATAGCTGCTGGAATTTTATCCCATGCCTTCTGTAATCTTGTATTGAAGTCTTGCATGACTTCATGAGCTCTCTTGATTGTGGTCAGCTACTCTGCAAGCGAGAGATGATCACTCTTATCTGCAAACCTTTTACACAGGGTTGTTCCCAGCGCATCCCATAAATGGATAGACTGAGGAGCTAGGCCCCTATACCAGTCCAATGCCTTTCCTTTAAAAGATACAGCCAATATCCTAACAGTCACGTTCTCCACTGTGATATTGTGAATGTTGCAGAAGTTGGCTATGTCCGTTATGTGCTCAGTAGGAGTTACAGCATGGTCTCCTCTGTAATAAGGAACACTTTTGAGGGCTGCTACTGGCATAGGATCATACTGTGGTAAGTTCAAAGGGCTTTGACTGCTGAAAACCACAAAAGCTCTTTGGGGAATCATGGCAGCAAGAGGGGTTGATAAAGATCTCCTTGTGTAGGTATACTTCATGACCGGTTTAGGAGGATAGCTTCTTACATAAGGGTGAGTATGGGCGAACCTTAACCTTCTTGCTAAGTTTAAAGGTAATTCAACAAACTCAAAAGGAATACCTGCAGAAGTCAATCTTGTAGTCACCTTTGGCATGAAAGATAGCCACTGCTCTGCCACTAGATAGCTGGGTGTTCTTTGGAATCTTCAGATGTTGAAGGATGAATGCTACCACTACTGCAAAATGATCAAAATAGCATCGAATTTGACCAATCTTTCATGAAAATGAAAATGAAATGGTAGTGGCCCCATCGGGTGTGCCAAAACTGTTATAGCTTGGAATTGCACCCATGTGAGAGAGTTCTTCAAGGTCCCTCACTTCCAGCTATAAGCTTGGGGACAACCTGAGGATGTGGGTATCCTATGGTGAGGTTGAACCTCTAGATTTTTTATGAAGCTAGTTCCTCAGGTGCTTCACTTCAGCTCTTGATCTCACACTAAAATCTACTGTCTACTAAGGAAAAGGGGTAGGAGGATGACTGAAAAGAAAATCTAAGCTAAGGGAGGTGATGCACCAAAAGAAGTGATCCACTTGGTCTGGGAAAAGAGCCAACTACTGATGAATCCAAACAGGACACAGGCTATTCTAGTTCTGTCTCAAGGCCATAGGCATGGAGCTTTTGCGTGGAGGTTGGAGAGAAGCCTTACACTTTGAAGGATAACAAAATAGGTCTAAGGGAGACACTATGAACTGGTAACACTTCAAAGGAGCTCGACACAAACACTTCACACAATCCTGCACAAAATCGAGAGGACTAAAAGCAAGGTGCTGAAAGAAATCACTGGTGATGAATAACAATCATACATTCTGCAAAATGAAATCAAATGTGTACACTTGTTTTAACTAGAAACAGAAAAGTCTTCCTTGTATTGCTTCAAAAGAGTCTTTTACAAAGCGATTCCTACAGAGTAATTTTTTCGCCAATCCGGGGATTATTTGCTTGGCTCCAAGGCTTCTATATATATAGAAAAGGGGAAAGAGAGAAGGGGAAGAGAGAAGAAGTCGATGGTGAGAACTCCGACGTTGCACTTTCTTGTTCTCTCTAAATGCGCCGCTCAGGATCACCCAACAATCCTCTCGAGCCCCTCCCGTCTTTTTGACTTTCTTTGGTGCGTCTAAAAAGTCATGTTGTGAGCAGATGGAATGTTTCTTCTTGGCACGACACATTTAAGCATCGAACAGCGATTGCGAGCAGTGAACCATGGCGGATGAGAGACTTCATAACTTCTAGCTACCAACCGCTCGAACTCTCCCGTGTTTATTGAACATCCTTGTGCCACTTGTCCTTTACTGATTGGCTTTTTCTGCTCCAGTTATGCCATGTGGCAGTCTTCCATTCGTTGCATCATGATTCTCGCGTTGTTGGACTAAGCTTAAGTCGAACCCTTGGAGAATCCCAATTTACTCTATGCAGAGTAACTCGAGTTCTTTGGCCTCTCCAATTTCAGACTTTCCCAGATCCTTCACTTATAAAGCCTTTTAAGTAGAGTACTTGGAGAAACCCGATTTACTCTATGCAGAGTAATTCGGGTTCTCTAAGCCTACTTACTTCGGGCTTGTCCATCCTGAAGTCTTCTCATTTTGTTGTTTCCCAAGCCTTAAGACTTCGGGTTTGTCAAACCTGATTACTTCCAACGGCTAGTCGCTTATCCTGATTTTGACGTCCATTGGCCCATCGTTTCCTTTGGACACTCGGTCTCAGGCTTCCTTCTCGGCTTATTTCTTTCGAACAAATCTCCCAAAGGAATTTCTTCGGACAATTTGTCAGAAGGAATTCCTTCAGACTTTTTGTCTGTGTCTGTTTTTGAAATTACCCTTCGAGCTTCTCACAATGGACTTTCCCGAAGGGTAAAAGACCCTTCGGGCTTTTTGCATGTCCCTTCGGACTCCCGTGAATGATCCTCTCGAAGGGAAAGATACCCTTCGGGAATTTTGAAATGGTCCCTCCGAAGGGTAACATACCCTTCAGAAAAATTGCAACTATCCACTTGGAGAAGAAAAAGCCCTTTGGAAAAGTTGAAGTGTACCTTCAAAAAAGTTGACTGGACCCTTTTGCCCTAAAAAGCCCCTTCGGATTTTGAAAGTGCCCTTCGATTTTTTTGAAAAAGACTCGTCCCTTGAAGAACTCGAAAAGCACCATATTCAAGACTAAATCGGGTTTGTCAAGCCCTTTTACTTATTTTGGGCTTCTGACTGCTCACAACTTATAAAGTAATCAAGTAGTGCCCTTTGGAGAACCCGAAATATACTTTCTATGAGTAATTCGGGTTTGTAAACCCGAATTACTTCTACTTATAAAAAAATTAAGCAAAGCACTACTGGAAATCTAATTTGCACTGTGCCTTCAGAAACCCGAAGTTGTCACTGCTGGAAAACCCGAAGTCCTCTCAAAGACTTACCATTTTTTTCCCTGAAAGCTCCATTTTTCATACTTAGGCAAACTTTGATATGTGGGCCAAAAAATGGCCAACAACGACTTCTATGTTGAAGGCATAGGAGAGACATATATGGTTTTAGAAGTGCAGTGGCTACATTCTCTTGGGGAATTCACACAAGATTACCAAACCATGGAGGTGAAATTCAAATTTGATGGAAAGGAGGTGGTGCTTTGTGTTATGGCTAACGGAGCCCCTATAGTTGTCACAATAAATAAAGTGAAGGGTGTCACAATTGATAGTACTCTTTCTAAATCATTGTTGATTCATGATTCAGATATTATGGGTTCACTCATGGAGATTGTTAAAGAAGCATCATGGGGTATAGGGCTTCCAATTTCCCATTATATCAAAGAAGTGCAGCAGAAGCTAACTGTGACACAAGGAGGACTGAAAGAGAGAAAAATTGGTTTGGGATCCTAGTATTTGTAGAACGGTTCAAGGATTGCTTGAAGACAAGCAATTTTGGGAAGGGCGGAGTGTAATGTCCCATTTTTCCAATTAAGCATGACAGAGGACCTGAAGCCTATTCTTATTTCTCATAAGCTAGGGGGAATTAACAAAAGGGAAATAATTTAATAATAATGTGTTAAGTCCTCAACGTCACATTATTTAATAACATGAAAAAGGACACTTATTCATTATTATTAAGTGGGGTCAAAAGCAATATTAATTACATGGCCAAGAAAAAAGGTGAATAATTAAAAATTAATATTAATTACTTTAGGGTTAAGGTGAAATTGAAAAAGTGAGTTTCATAAAAAGGCAAAGGGGCAATCATTATTCATTATGATTGATTATTCACTCTTACCAATTCCTAACAACATTCCAAATTCTTTCAACTTTTAGCACTGAGGACGGAAACCCTCCATTTCACACAGGTTAGAGGACGAAACCCCTTCAATCTACAAAGGTAATTCCATACAGAAATTACAATTGAGCAAATCAACAGGTTATATTCAGATAATCAAAAATCAAAGGTTGGTGATCAAGGGTTTGACCAACAAATTCAGTTTAAAAGGCCAGATTGCAGCCAAGGACTAGAGCATCACCCTTCCCAGCAATCTTGAGCAAGAATAAACCCTTTCAAGGACAGAGCATACCATCCCAAGGCAGATTGCAGCACTTTGGGGTTTTAAAGTGGCAATTTCATTGGCCCTAAGAGCTGGCACTACCCCAGCAGGCTAGCATCACACCTCCCAGCCAGCTATTGGCAATTTCTTGTGTCGTACCACCTCCAAACCCTACCGTACCACTGCAGGACCATCACAGGCTGTTGTACCAGCATTGTGGAAAGAAATAGGCATCACCCCAACAGGCTAGCATCACACCTCCCAACCAGCTATTGGTGATTTCTTGACCTCTAAACCCTGTCGTACCAGCTGCAGGACCATCACAAGTTGTTGGGGTGGTGCTGGGGAAAGAAAAAGGCAATCAAGGTTTGTGGACTTTCTTTGACAATAGAATTCAATTTTATTTAATGCAGCCGTACACCACAGACCTCCTGTCACAGCAAAAAGGGGTAAATTGTGATCGATTCTGAGTTAGGATTTCGGTGCATGTAAGAGGAAAACTCAGTCTTTTACTTGTTTTGTCATTAGTACTTTCAAACATTGAATAAAGGAATTAAATTCATGGATTGTTTATTCATTCAAGAGGGTTATTAAATATTGGTGAATTTCTGAGTTGAGTTGATTGGCAATGAATAAGAATTTCCAGAATTCAGTATTTTATCCTGAAAGGGATATTTCAGTATTTGTCTCATCTTACTACAGCATAAACGTGCCTGATTTGCATCGGTAATAATTGGTACAGCATTGGGTTCTTCTGACTCCTCCTTTTAAGATGAGGTTCTGCTTGTAGTATTTTTTGCAACTTGCACCGTCCTCACAACTCTGGCTGAACTGTTACTTGGCATCAATTTTTTGATGTTTTGGAAGAGCAGAATATCTGCCAGAGGATAGCTAGGCTTATCTGCAAGATGGTGCAGCAATAAGTGGCATTTAATAACATGTGGACAACCACATGCAGCCAAAAACACCCTCAAAGACGTTGCAATAGGAGTTACAATGAGCTGCATGCAGTATTCACACTGTCATAGTTTCATTTTGCCTCATTGTAACTGAGAGGAGGCTCAAGTGGCATTAAAAATATTTTAGAGTAGAAAGTCATCCGAAGTGAATTCTCACATAATATCTGAGGGCCCTCCTATTGTCAAATCGGCTAAAAAGGGTAGCAAAACTAATGCCACTAAAGCGTATGTGAGGATCAAGATGGGCCATCTCACCCTTTTCATTTCATCTTGAAAAAACTCCCCACTAGGGGAGGTAAAGGCAGTGGTGATGATGATCCAGATAAGAGAAAGAAAGGAAGTAAACCTCCACCTCCCAGTCCACCTAGAGGCACTAAGAGAAGCAGAAAAGAAGAAAAGAAAGGAAAAATGAAGAATGTTGAAGATGTTCAAATGCCAGAAGCCATGGAAGCTCCCCCAAGGGACTTGGATGCACCAGACACCACTCCAATGCAAAATACTCAACAAATACAACTTGTCAAAGCGGTAAATAAGGAGTTTCTACAAACATCCTTGCATAGAAAAATGCAACTTCCGAAGGTCACTCTTTATCTCTCAAAGATTATGAGTCTCTAAAAGGCCCAAGAGGGATAAACCCATGGCTTGGATAAAATTTGATGCAACAATGAATTGGGCAGTAGTAGACATTGCCAATAATGGAGATAAAAGTCTGGATCAGAATCAGCTTGAGGACTTTGAGCTACAAAGATGTTTTCTTCCCAAAATCGAACAACAACTGATACAAGGCCCAGGAGAAGGCACAGGGAACAACACACTCGAACAAATTCAAATGTGTTATCAAATTCGGAAAACGTATGAGATAGGTAGAAGTTTGGATGTGTCAAAGTGCTTATAGACCAAGAGAAACATAAGCAATAAGACACTATGCTAAAACTGTAAATGCAATATTGTACTATGCAAAGTTTTGTACAATAATGCAAGAGGTTGGACGTCTGCCACTGGGTTCTTCTATGATTGATACTTGTTGTTACAAAGAATAGGTAGAATACGGAAAACACATAAGATTGGTAGAATGTTGGATGTACCAAAGTGCTTATAAACCACGAGAAACATGAGTAATAAGACACCATGCTAGAACTGTAAATGCAATATCATACTATGCAATGTTTTGAATAATGATGCAAGAGGTTGGGCGTATGCCATTGGGGTCATTTGTGCTTGATACTTGTTACAAAGAAGAGATAGAAAACATTATTATACAAGTATAAAAGATAAAGAGTCGGTCGCAGCATTACAAGAAGTGCAACAGTTAATTATGTGATTGTCTAGTTTCTCCATTTCATCATTTCCTGGAAATGCTAAAATACAGTTCAACAACACAGATTGACACTATTGGAATTGTGAGGCATGATTGGAACAAAGCTAGGACTTTACCGTATGACCACAAATGCTTGAGTCTCCCAAAGCTGATGGTGTATGCAATCATGACACAAAATAATGTCTTTATACCAAAAATCCATCATGGCGCCAGATCCTCCTAGATCAGTCGCTCTCCTTGAAAAGTAGTGGCCACCATAGTGTCAAGTTGCAGAAAAAGATGTGGAAATTTGTTGGAAACTTGAACTTATATGAATCATTCCTATGGGAAGGTACTTGACCTACTCCGACGATCATAAAGAGAGAGATCTCTTAATGGCTAGTGTTTTTGACCCTAGTGATAATCATTTGATCCACTTTTGCTAGTATGTTGCACTTAGGATGATTTATGCATGTTGATGTATTTCTGCAAAACACCAAATGAATAGAACAAAGGTGATAAGTAATGGCACAGGAATTATACATTAAAGACTAGATGTAAACCAAGGTAGGAAGGCAGATTTAGCTCAAAGGCATTATCACCAACCTTACTTAGTATTAGTGTATGAACCATAACAAAGTGGGCAGAGCTTGCCTAGAGGTCCTATTAGTCTTTCCTTCTGAAAATGTAACCATACTACATCACCAACCTATAAGGTGTGTGGTGCTCAATTTTGATTACGGTGTTGTTTGTATTTCGCATTAGACTTTTGCAAAATGGTATGTACTTGCTATTGGATATGTCATATGTGCTTAATCAATTTGACAGCCTGGTCAAATTATTTTTGAGCTGAAGGATTTGATGTTTTTGATGATGGTGATATAAAACATGCTACATCAATGAGTGTCAATGGTTGGAAAACCAAACAACATTGAAAAGGGTTGTGTGGGGTAGAGCAAAGCTCTATTGTAAAAATGTTGAATGAAAGAAAGACTTTCATCCTAAATCTAATGCTTCTTTAAATTGTGCATTCTAAGAAGATGCACGATCATCTTATTCACCACTTTTTTGGGTCCATCACTATGAGGATGGAATGCAGTAGCCTTATTCAGCTTTGTCCCCATCATTGACAGAAGTGCTTTCCAAAATTTTCTCAAGAATCTGATGTCTCTATTAGAGATAATGGTGGATGGCAATCAAACACGAACCCATACATTCTGAAAATATAGTTGAGCTATTTCTAGAGCTGAGATTGATTTCTTACAAGGCAGTGAATAGCTGTCTTAGAAAATCTATCAACTACTACATAAACACAATCATTAACATGCATGGTAGTAGGGAAACCTGAAAGGAAATTTATGGAAATTGATTCCCAAGGTTTGTTTGGTACCAAAAAAGGTATCTAAAATCAATGTTTCTTGTTAACCAGCTTAGCAATGTGATATACAAGATTTGATTCATTTTGCAACATCCACCTTGAGATCTGGCCAAAAGAAATAGTTTCTCTACACCGCAAGCATCTTTTCAACTCCAAAATGGTCTGCAACCTTGCTAAAATGAGCCTTCCATATGAGCTTTTGGTGTTCAACATCATGTGGTACACACATGTCCTAAATGATACAAGAGTCCATCTTGCAAGTAGTAATCTGGAATTGACTTACTAAGATGCAATTTTGGACATATTTCTGCAAACTTTGCATCAAATGTGCACAATTATGGCCAAGTATGAGTTTCATGTCTGTATGCATCAAACATAGAGAGGATGGATTAAACCAAAGGTAGACTCAAACAATCAACTATTGAATTGGCACTTCCCTTCTTGTGTTTGATGTTTAAGTGAAACTTCCAAATTTAGGAAAACCATTTCTATTGCTAAAATTTGGTTTGAGTCTACAAGAATTGCAACAGTTTGTGATCCGTGTGAATGGTAGTATCATTTTACAATATCTAATGCTTACATACCTGGATAGTGGTATAGAGCTTACAATCCTGTGCAGGATACTTTCTAGCTTCTTGCAGTGAATATCTCATTATGGTGAGCAACTAGGTGAATAAATTGAATGAGGACTGCTTCAAGTGCATGCTCAAATGCATCAATCTCTATATCTAATGGTTGTTGAAGATCAAGTAATGCGAGCACTGATGTGGAACAAAGGTTGCATTTTAATTCCTCAGATACTTTCTTGTGCACAACTATCCAAGCAAAATTTGCTTTGGCGCCACCTTTGGTAACTTGATTCAAGGGCCAAGTGACAAACCAAGTACAAACTTCATATTAAATTTTTCTAACCCCAAGAAGCTGCAAAGCTCTTTGAGATTCTTTGGCATAATCCATTTTGACATAAAACAGATCTTGGTTGGGTCCACATGATCTCCATGTGCATCAACAATATATCCAAGGTACTGAATCTCCTGTATGGCAAAAAAACATTTCTCCATGTTGTCACACAACTTTTGTTGTTTCAAAGTAAAGAGCACTTGCTAAATATGGCACAGGTGTTCCTTTCATGTTCTGAAAATGAGGATGTTATCAAGGTAAACAACAAATAAGTTGCGAATGGCCACAAGATGTCATTCATCACCTGCATGAATGTCGCATGTGCATTATTTAAGCCAAAGGGCATATCCAACCACTTGAACAGACCTTCCTTACATTTGAAGGTTGTCTTCCAAATTTGTGAGGGTTCAAAAGGAATCTAATAGTACCCTAAATTAAGATCCATCTTTGTAAAGAACTTGGCAACACAAAGCTGGTCCAAAAGATTCTTTACTGTGGGAAGAGGGCAGTGGTTAATCATAGTGATCATGTTGAGAGATCTATAGTCAATGCACAACCTCCATGTGCCATCCTTCTTTGGTATGAGCATGATTGGGCTATCGCAAGGCGAAGAGCTGGATCTGATGCGTCTTTTATCCACTACTTCATGGATTTGCCTTTTGATCTCCTGATTCTCCAGGAATGATCGGCAGTATAGGGAGGCATTGGGAAGAGGTAGTCCAATCATATCAATAGTATGGTTTGCCACACAATGCTTTGGTACTCTAGCATGTGATGCAAAAATATCCTTGTACTTCTCCAGTACTTTGTTCAACTCTTGCATTTCTTCTAAAGGTGTTGAATGAGTTTGGGCCGTAAGGAAGTTCTTACATCATGGTCTCACCATCAAGAGCACAATTACTTCATGGAACTGACTAGCTTCTTGCTCTACTTAGCGTTGATCCCACTGATTCGAGGCCCAAGAAGAGACCCAGGGGATAACACAAACAAATTCAAATGTATTATCGAATGCAGAAAACATATGATATTGGTTGAAGGTTGGATATATTAGATTGCTTAAAGATAGAGAAACACAAGTAATAAGACACCGTGCTGGAACTGTAAATGCAGTATTGTATAATGCGATGTTTTGTACAATAATGTGAGAGGTTGGATGTATGCCGTTGGGGTCTTCTATGCTTGATACTTTTTATTACAAAGAATAGGTGGAATACGTTATTAAACAAGCATGGAAGATGAAGATTCAGTTGTGGCAATACAAAAAGTGCAACCACTCATCATGTGACTGTTCAAATTCTCTGTTTTTGACATTCTCTTGAAACACTGCAGCACAGTTGTGCAGAATGTAACTGACACTATCAGAGTTATGTGGCATGATTGGATAAGTGTTAGGAACTTAGGACTTTGTGGTATGAACACATATGCTTGAGGGTGTCTCGAAGCAGATGTGTAGTCAGATCATGGTGCAGACTGGCACAATTATACCACGAATGCATCAAGGTGTTTGACCCTACCAGATCAACATTACCAGACTACTTAGGATAGGTAGTTGAGTTCAATGATTTCAATTACATGAAGTTGGAGGAAAATGCTCGTTTGAAATCAGAGATGCATTGACTAAGTATGCAACACTTGCGTCAATGCCTACACACCTATTGCAGTTGAGATGCCCCACCTCTGTAGACAACAAAACAAGTGAGCTCAAGTGAGTGAATGGACTGCTTACGAAGCAGATTTCAAAGAGTTCACAACAGGCACCCTCCCAGCTCAACATGGATATAACACATCTCATCAATTGAATGAAAGTGTAAAACATGTCTCTCCTAGAAAACAAGCACTGGAAACGACTTGAATCATTACGTGAGGTTCAAGATGGAATCGAGACCATGTGGTGTTTGCCTGAAAAACATTTAGATGAAGCTCAACTAGGAGTTGAGTACCAAAATATTCTCATTCAGATAATTCAAGCTCATGGGGCAAGTTTATCTCTTGGAAAAGAGCAAGAGTAAATGCTTCGAAAGAAGAGATATTGTTCCAAAAAAGGGACCATCTAAAGAAGGTTTTGTTTCCCATATCTAACAAACTGTTGGATAAGTCATTCATTAAAGAACTATTCTCTTTCTTTTCCGATATAGATAATCTAAAGTTGCAATTTGAAGATTTCAAAAAGAAAGCCCAGCAAAGCAAATTGCATCATCATCCAGAGAAAATTGAAGCCGTCATGGACTTAGAATATCGCAGTGGAGAAGGGTTTGATAAATTGACTTTTTACTGATCTAATTTTGTGTTGAGTTTGGGTAGACCCCACTCCAGCTCAGGTTAGTAAATTTATGAACTTTCAAATCAGTTAAATAATTTATAGTGGAATTACTTGTCAGTAGAGAGTGAGTAGCTAACAGTTAGTTACAAAACGTAGTTGCTCTCATCTATTTGCCTCAAGTTTTAATAAATATGAGAGAAAAATAGTGCTAAGGGATCTTTTTGGCAACCACTGAAAATGGGAATGTAGCTTCATGGATTATCAATATGCATCAAGAAATTTTATTAAATATCAATCAGAATATGCCATGTGGTCTCCACAATTTGTGATTGTCTCATAAAACTCTCAGGTTTATTTCTGTGAACAGTAATTACAAAAACATCTTGTTGGTTGGTTTAGAAGATCTTATTCATTTCATCTCTTTGTTTCATTCTGGAATGTATCCTTCCCCTTCAAATCACATGTTCAACTTTGTATAACTCCACTATTACTCCTTCGAGGATGTTTCTTCCTTTCAGTACAGTTAGGATAACATTTATCGCATTCAAGATGAAACCTACTTATACAAACTCATTTGCTTAATTATATTTATGTACATTGTTCTGTTTATTCAATCATTGTGCATTTTTCCGTAGGCAGGTAGAAGAGGGGAAGCCACCCCTGCAATTGAGGGGGGACAATAAAGTCTTACACATTGTTCGTAGCCAATTTGTCTGCCAAAAAAATTCTAAGGTTAGCACATTCATATATTAATTTTACTATGATAATATTCCCAGAGACGAAGGACTGAAGATGCCCTATGCATTCTCCTTCAATGTTCTAAGCATGATTGTATTGAACCCAGCTGCATTATCTACATTTGTGTTTATTTGAAGACAATGAAAGTATATCTTTTTTCCTCTTTACTACGCCAACAAGGTAGCCATGAAAAAAAATTATAAAGCTTCTAAGATAAACAATTTGAAAAAAAGATTCTAAAAGGAGCACAAAGGAGGAGTTCATGACAGAACATCATTGTAAGGTATCAGAGGAAGCTTCATTGTTCGTACACATGGGAATGCATCACACTTTCCTAAAGTATACCTCACTAAAAAAAGCTTCCTTTTCTGCCTCAACAAATTCAATCCTGCCAAAGGACCAGAAGTATACATCAGAAAGGCATCCACTACAACATCATCCTAAAGAAATATTAATTGGATAGGCACAGAAACGATGAATTATACACATGTAAGATATTATAAAAGTTTGCACCATGCCATCTGAAGAATTTGAAGTAATTAGAATTTCCAAAAGAATCCATATTTCAAGTAGTAATCAAAATACTATAGTTTGGCTTCATGTTAAACTAACTTGGACACAAAAATCAGTAATATGTTGCATCAATTCCGTGTGTGACATTTATGGCATGCCACATAAACATAAGCATTTGAGTGAATCCAATGTTAAATACTTAGCATTAAACTTCGTTGATTCAACAAATATCTCTATTTTTCTTTGAGAAGTCATTTCCAATCACTTTATTGTTCTTGGTAGGTATTATCTATTGGTCTCAATCTGAAATTTGATATTTGTGTCTCAACATTCATATCATCTTATGGAATCTAGAACTGTTAATATCATTTCATCTTAATTTCCACAGTTTTAATTTTATTTCTATCAATTTTTCATATATAGTAGGCCAAATGACATTTGATTTTTATATTATAATGAGGCAAGAATCCTTCCATGAACCATCATTTTTTCAATTAATTCAAACCCTGCACTTCACTCTAACCATCAATGCCTTCAACCTTTTGTTGTATACAACATTCCTGTAATGTCCCTTTCCAAATGTTCGGAGACCTAGCTGCCCTATTCCACCCTTTTTCCTTATTTATTCCCTTGGGAATTGAGGCGTGGGAGGAATAAAGGGAATATTTGAACCCTTATGTGCATTTAACTTATATTTTTATGTTGACGAGGCCATTAATGCACTTTATGTTATATTTTCACATTGAGGTGCTTTAAGCCATAACTTATGACTAGGAAAAGTGTTATTTCCCCCCTATAGGCGTTGGACCCTTAATGAGTATTTACTACTTATTAATTTTATTTTTTTAAAAGGGGCGTTGGAAAAGGTGAAGGTTTTTAGGGTTTGGAGGAGTTATAAATAGAATTTGAGGGTTAATATTATCGTTATGTTCATTGTTATTTTCTCTGGAGCTTTGGAGAGCCTGCATGTTCATCCACTTTGCTTAAGGAGTAAAATCCCTTGAGATCCTTGGTTTCGGTGCAAAGGAGAATTTGGACCCTAGCTGGAAGGGTTATTTCAGTAAGAGGATTTATCCTCAATCCCTAGTAGCTGCATTCACAGGGACCGAGGATTATTTTCAGCATACTAGCGATTATTCTGGTATTGGCCATACATTGGGGAAATATCACAGGTTATTTTGTCATAGAGTGGGCCTTGAAGGTTGATGCCATAGCTGGAGGATTGCCGTGTTGATTTGGAGGCAGCGTGGGAGCTTTGGGTGCAAATCATGGGGTTTCCGAGCCCATGCATTGTTGGCTGCCACATCACAAGTTGTTGTTAATGATTATGGAATGCACAACAATCTTTGGAAGGAGTGTAGAGGTTGTAAAGAGATCACAGAACAGTGTATATCGCTGCTGATATGAATCTGAAAATAGCTTCCGCTGTTAATATATTAAGTCTGATCCAGGATATTGATCCATTTCTTTGTACCGCGGATTACTACACTCAGCGATGGATTCCCAGCAACAGCTATATCAGTTAAGAGGTCAGAAATTATTGATCTGAAAACTATATATTGGAATGCTTGCTTCAGTTGAGTGTATGGTAAATGTTTGTTAAAATGTCTTTGCCTTATCCCTTGTTTTCAAACTATTTATGAGAGAGTCAATGACATCCCCAGTGCAATAGATAGATTGCCAACTGTTTGACAGAATGACACTACATAATATTTGAATGTTTTCATGATTATTTGATGGATTTGTGATTATAGTCATAGCTGTTCTAAACATTGTATAATCATTGCATACAACTATTTGACGAAATAATTGCATGTTAAAAAGAAAAAACAGAATTTTGCAAGTTTGGAACAATACCTCCTAGTTGGGGATATTTCAGTGGTATTAGAGTCGGTGATCTTGCCAGCCTGTTTGGGAAGCTAACCCTATTGCAGATCTTTAGTTGAGGAATAGAATTTCAGCCTTGCATGTTAGTGATCAGCACTTGCATGTCAAAGTTGAGATCAAATTTTCAATTGCATGATAGGGATCAGCACTTGCATGTAAGAGTTAAGATTCAGTTCAATAACTTTCTGCAAAATAGAACTTTCATATGCAGCCTAGTACAGGTGTGAATAGGTATTATCTAAGAAGAAGACCGTTGAATACGGTAGGTAATACAAAGGGAGTTCCTACTGATTTTCCTATTGGGAACATGATTGAAGAAATGGCCGAGGACAAAAGTGAAAAAGCAGTTGTAGATGATCCCGATGATGTATTCATGAAAAAAGTGTTCATAAATATGGTCAAGCAGCAGGAGCAAAGAAATTTACACTTGAGTCAGCTTACACATTATTCAGGGGTATGCAGCAATGATTGTGGTGGAGCTACAAATTGAGAGACAAGCCATATTGTCCATCGCACGACTAGTTCACCTAGTGTGACACCAAGACCATTTATGCCTACCAGTTTTGTAGGCGGTAGCACCAAATAGACCAAAGCAGCCAGAGGAGCTAGAGGAGGTTGTGTTTTGGAGAGTTTACCAGCAGTTGGGGCCTGACTTTCAAGCAGCTATGCCTTTTCCGGATTACTGCAGGTGGAAGTCTAGCACTAGACCACGACAAGATAGAGGTGGTTCCAATCAGGATATGCAAAGACGTTTGGGAAAACTTACCCTCCCAAACTTTGATGGTTCGTGGAAGTGCACAGCGAGGGCATGGGTCCAAAAGATGGACACCTATTTGGATTTGAACCCCATGCATGAGATAGAGGCGATTAAGTTCACTACCCTTCATCTGGAAGGAAAGGCACATGACTGGTGGCACCATGGCTTGGTAACCCAAGGGCACAGGTTCATTGATATGTATGGAGAGTTCACACAGACGCTGATAGACAGGGTCGATAAGAAGGATCCTTAGATGGTTTTTAGAGAGCTAACACATTTGAGACAGTTTGGCACGCTTGATGCCTACATTGTCGAATTTCAGATGTTGTCAGTCATGGTTTCAGATCTTTTCGAAGACGAATGACCTCCTTATTTATCGAGGGATTGATAAAGCCTTTGTGGGGTTGGGTGAAGGCATTTGGTCCACCTTCACTACAAGATGCTATCAGGAAGGCACGAGACTTGGAATTCTCTACTCCCAAGGCAAGATTTCCATCAAAATTTCTAGCTAAGCCTTTTCCACAAAAGCAGGACAAGGGACCTGAATTGCCAAAGAAGCCTTACATGACAAATGAGGCTAGAGATGAGTTACGAAGGAAGAAGCTATGCTTCACTTGCAAAGACCCATGGGAACTGGGACACAAGTGCAAGGGAAGGGGAAAATGCACTACATTGAGGTGTTTCTAGAAGAGGACAGTGAGGCTTTAGATAGTGATGTGTCGGATGATCATAGTGAGCATAAGGAATTGGAGCCTACACAAACATAGGAGCCCACATCAGGAGGTACTATTGATACATTGCTTGGTACTACCAAATACAATGCATTTAGGGTTCATGGTGTACTTCAAGTGCAGTGGGTGTCAGTACTGATTGATAGTGGCGCAACCCACAACTTCATTGACGAGGCGTTAGTCATGCATTGGGGACTACAAGTTGAGGACTTTGAGGGCTTCAACGTGGTTGTAGCAGACGACTTTACTATGACATGCACCAAGCGTGTCCCGCAGCTCAGTATTGCATTGGGCAATCATACGGTGACCGATGATTTCTATGTGGTTAGTATTGGGAATACCAACGTTGTATTGGGTGTTCAGTGGCTACATTCGCTTGGGGAATTCACTCAAAATTTCCAAACTATGGAGCTGAAATTCAAAGCGAATGGGAAACATGTGGTGTTGAGGGGAATGTCCAATGGAGCTCCAAGAATGGTTACGGCCAAGGGGATGGAGAGGACATTCAAGCATGGTGACATAGACTAGGCAGTTCATTGCTTCGTTTCGACGAAGGATACAGGTAGTGGCGAGCAGGATTACCACATTGACATACAGTCCTTATTGGATAAGCATAATGGGGTTTTTGGTAAGATGCCTCTAGGGAGACCACCTGATAGAGGGTCTGAACATGTGATAGAGCTTGAGGGGACCAAGGCATTTATCACCGCTCCTTATCATTGCCCTCAACATTTAAAGGAAGAGATTATTGGAGACTATCAGAGAGCTACTCGACATGGGACATATCAAGTCTAGTTCTAGTCCATTTGCGTCTTCAGTGGTATTGGTGAAGAAGAAATATGGGACTTTGAGGATGTGTATTGATTACTGTGCACTCAACAAAAAGACTATCAAGAACCGGTATCCCATTCCTAGGATCGATGAGTTACTTGATGAGCTACATGGAGAGTACTTTTCCAAAATCGATCTATGTTTAGGATACCATCAGATTAGAGTGTGGGAGTAGGACGTACACAAGACAACCTTCAAATGCCATTATGGACACTATGAATTCTTGGTGTTGCCGTTCGGGTTGACTAACGCTCCAACTATATTCCAGTCTTGTATGAACCATGTGTTCAACCGCCACCTGCAGAAATTTGTCCTTGTGTTCTTTGATGACATCCTGATATACAGCAGAACATGGGAGGATCACGTTAGACACCTTGATGAGGTCTTGTCTATCATGGGAGCATAATCGCTTTATGCAAAGGCTTCCATTTGTGAGTTTGGGATGAGGGAGGTCCTCTATTTGGGATATGTTATTGGAGCAGGAGTTAAAGTGGATCAAACACAGATACAAGGGATTATTGAGTGGCCACCACCAAAAACTCTGACTCATTTAAGAGGCTTCCTAGGACTTTGTTGCTATTATAGGAGGTTCGTGAAAGGGTATTATCAGTTGATAGCACCATTGACAGATTTAACCAAGAAGGGGGCATTTGTTTGGTCAGAATCTTCACAACAGGTATTTGATCACCTTAAGAAGGTAATGAGCACATGCATAGTGTTAGCACTACCGGATTTTTCACAGCCCTTTATTATTGAATGTGATGCTTCAAATGTGGGTATCAATGCAGTGTTGATGCAAAATAGGCATTCCATTGCCTATGAGAGTTGGAACTTGGGTATGGTAGAGCGTGTGTACTCTATTTATGACATGGAGATGTTGGTTATTTTGCATGCCTTGGTCAAATTCCGACAGTATTTGGTGGGCAACAAGTTTGTGGTTTGGACAAATCACAATAGCTTGAGGTATTTCATGGAGCAGAAAGACCTCAATGATCGTCAGCAAAAATGGGTAAGCAAGATACAGGCCTGCGATTTTGATAGAGTATGTGAAGGGAAAGAACAATGTAGTAGTTGATGCATTATCTAGGCAGCCATCCCTTTGCTCTATGTCAGAGATTTCAGCTGATTGGAAGGCGCATATATTGGTTGAGTATTCCAAGAACCAGTTTACTTGTGAGATTATGGATGGATTGATACAGGATGATAGGTATAAGTTTGTGGATAATGTGATATACTACATGGATAGGGTAAACCTGGTTGAGTCGAGGATGAAGATCTTAAGTGCTGTACATGACACACCATTGGCAGGGCATCCAGGGTACTTCAAGACTTACAGATATATAAGGGAGAGATTTGGATGGAAAAGATTGAAGGACGATGTCCTTAACCATATTAGAGAGTGTGTGGTTTGTTAGCAGAGCAAATCCGAACACTCATTCACTGCAAGATTACTTTAGCCATTAACCATTCCGGACCAAAAATGGGAGAGTATATCCATGGATTTCATTACGGGCTTACCCAAGGCTCAGGGTAAGAATTGCATTTATGTGGTGGTCAACAGATCGGCCAAGTATGCTCACTTTTTTGCGATGTCGTTTGAGAACAATGCACCACAGGTAGCAGTGTTATTCTTTGAGGAAGTTTTTAGGTTACATGGATTTTCTAAGAACATAGTCAGTGATCAGGACAGTACATTCATGAGTACATTTTGGCAAGAGCTATTCAGGGTAGCCGATACAGAGTTGACACCAAGTACCAGTTATCATCCGCAGACCGATGGTCAAACCAAGATCATAAATAAATGGATAGAGGGTTGTTTGTGGAGTGGTAGGGCATCAAAAGGCATGGCTTAAGTGGTTGTACTTGGGCAAGCATTGTTACAATACGACCTATCATATGAGCATCGACATGACACCATTTCAAGCACTTTATGGGTATGATACTTCATCATTTGTTGATTTAGTCATATCAGATAGTCGAGCTCCCAAAGCTCGGGACTGGATTCAAGAAATTTAGGACATCATGAAAACCCTCAAGGAGAATATGCAGCAGGCACAAACTCGACAGAAGATATATGCTAATAGGCACAGGGTGGAAAGATCATTTGATGTGGGAGATTTGGTGTTCCTTCACTTACAGCCTTACAAGCAATCCTCCTTGAAGAATAGTGGTGTAGATAAATTGAAGCCCTGATTCTATGGGCCTTATAGGACTCTGAGACAGATTGGAGAGGTTGCGTATGAATTGGAGCTACCTGAGCATAGCAAGGTCCACAATGTTTTCCATGCGTCTTGCCTCAAAAGGGCACTTGGACAACATATTGAGCCATCTACTAAGTTGCCACCACTGACGAGGAGGGCAAGTTGTTTCTAGTTCCAAAATCAATTATTGAGGTGCGCAAGAAGGAGCCTAGTCATCACAAAGTATTTGGTGCAGTGGAAGGATTTGGCATTAGAGGATGCTACGTGGGAAGGTGAATAGATTTTGCAGCATCCTAATCTACAATTACTTGGGGACAAGCAATCTTGGGAAGGGAGGACTGTAATGTCCCTTTCAAAATGTTCAATGAGCTCATTGGCCTTCTCCACCCTTTTTCCTTATTTATTCCCTTGGGAATTGGGGCGTGAGAGGAATAAAGGGAATATTTGGACCCTTATGTGCATTTAACTTTACATTTTTACGTTAAAGAAGCCATTAATGCACTTTATGTTATATTTTCACGTTGAGACAGTATTAAAAAACGCGGGTACCCGCAGAAAACCTGATTTTTTTTGCAAAACGGGTAGACAGTTGAGTAACCACTGGCCGGTTACCAGGCCAAAAACCGTGGATTTTTAAGAGCGGTTACCCTCCGAAAACTGCGGTTTTTGACCACGTAGTCAGCCAAAAACCGGCAACTTAAATAATTTAACAGAAGTGCACTCTTATTTGCTTAAAAACTAATATAAAATATGTTTATGACTCTAAGTGATGTGTTCTCTGAATCTCTACAATCATTTCTCTACACTAATTTCATTTTCTTATATATTTGAGTGTATTTTATGAATTTATATATTTTTTAAAGTAGCGATAAAAGTGTCGAGTAATTGCCGAGTCCTGAGTACAGGTCACAATTTTTCGTTGTTGAGTAACCGCGGTTCCTCCCGAGTTTTTCTACTATGCGTTGAGGTGCTTGAAGTCATAACTTATGACTAGGAAAAGTGTTATTCCCCCCCCCATGGGTGTTGGACCCTTAATGAGTATTTATTACTTATTAATTTTTTTTTTAAAGGGGGCGTTGGAAAAGGTGAAGGTTTTGAGGGTTTGGAGGAGTTATAAAGAGAATTGGAGGGTTAATATTATCATCATGTTCACTGTTATTTTTTCTGGAGTTTTGGAGAGCTTACGTGTTCATCCACTTTGCTTAAAGAGTAAAATCCCTTGAGATCCCTAGTTTCGGTGCAAAGAAGACTTTGGACCCTAGCTGGAAGGGTTATTTCGGTGAGAGGATTTATCCTCAATCCCTAGTAGCTGCATTCACAGGTACCGAGGATTATTTTCAGCATACTGACGATTATTCTAGTACTGGCCGTACAGATTGGGGAAATATTACAAATTATTTTGTCATAGAGTGGGCCCTGAAGGTTGACGCCATAGCTGGAGGATTGGCGTGTTGATTTGGAGGCAGCGTGGGAGCTTTGGGTGCAGATCGTGGGGTTTCCAAGCCCGTGCATTGTTGGCTGCCACATCACAAGTTGTTGCTGATGGTTATGGAATGCACAACAATCTTTGGACAGAGGTTGTAAAGAGATCACCGAACAGTCTACATCGCTGCTAATATGAGTTTGTAAATAGCTTCAGCTGTTAATATATTAAGCCTGATCCAAAATACTGACCATTTCCTTGTACTGCGGATTACTACACTCAGAGATAGATCACCAGCAGCAGCTATATCAATTAAGAGGTCAGAAATTATTAATCTGAACATTATATATTGGAATGCTTGCTTCAGCTGAGTGTATGGTAAATGTTTGTTAAAATTTCTTTGCCTTATTCCTTGTTTTCAAACTGCTTATGAGAGAGTCAATGACATCAACAGCGCAATAGATAGATTGCCAACTGTTTGATAGAATGACACTACGTAATCTTTGAATGTTTTCATGATTATGGTCATAGTTGTTCTAAACATTGTATAATCATTGCATACAATTCTTTAACGAAATAATTGCATGTTAAAAATAAAAATCAGAATTTTGCAAGTTTGAACAATATTTCCTGGTTGGGAATATTTCAGTTCCATGGGGACGTGTCCCTAGGCAAAAGTAGCATCTAGGACTTCCAAGATGTCTCCCAGACAGGTGAATGGGGACGAAAGTCCCGTTGCTGTTCCCCCCTCCAAAAAAAAATTGCAGGGACATCCCAGTGGATGTTTCATGTGCTTCCCCCTTGTTGTTGGGGGTGTGCAAACACCCACTGCATCCTAGGGCATCCCTCGACTATCACAAGGATGTCCCACAAAACATTAAACCCTAAAACTGGGGCCCACCAATGGCCCCACCCCCATAACCATAATTTCATTTCATTTTGAAAAATCAAAAGAGAGGATGAGAAAGAAAGAAGAGAGAAAGAGGACGGATGGCTTTGAGCCACAAAAGGGCATAAAGTTTGCATTTTTCGCTAGGTATTTATAATTTTATCATTTGTTTCTCTTCTTTCGTTGTTATTATTTAATGTTTTTCAATTAAAATTTTAAATGATCTGAGTTTTTTAACACACAAAACCAATGAAACTTCATTGTTCATTGATTCAATGTGTTAAAAAATCAGATTTCTTATTTCGTTGTGATTTTGTGTATTTTTTATATTCCAACCTTGAATGTGCTGAAAATCATTTTCTTTTAATTTTTAGGTTTGTAAATGTTGAAAATTCATTTTGTAAATTGTTTTAGGGTTTGTTTTTGTTTGTGTTTTGATTTTCCTGCAATAGCCATGGCAAGATGAGTTTCATCAGTGATGAGAATGAAACACAAGAAAATGATTGTGAAAGTGGGTGAGGGGAAAGAGCTCCTAGCACTCAAACTGAAATTTCACTTGGCAGTGATTCAGCATTTGATTGCCCATCAAAGATGTTGGCAAAATATGCAGAAGGGCCATTCATCAAAAAGACTCCGTTGCAGCAGTTTGCAACAAGTCTAAACACAAATAAGGGAAATAATACAGGGGGAGTCGGTATTGGAAATGCAACTTTGCAGTGATTAATAGAAGTGCAGCATTACTAGGGGCAATGCATATCTGAAGCACTTGATAGGTAAAGGGGTTAGTATTTATGTTCAGCTTACACTGAGGAAAGCTGAAATATTAACATTGTTTATTGGGGGGCTTTCTACACCATCTGCTAGTGACCCTTCATCTAGGAATTCCAGGCATGCTTTCTCCAACCCCTACGGTTCCAACTTTTGAGGCGGGTGTGGTAGAACCCTAATATGAGCACAATTCCAAGCAAAAAAAACACAAAGGAATTGGCCGCAACTGTTCATGTTGTACGCTGTTGTATTCGGAATTTATATGTACAATGATAAACAAATAAAGATTCTAGACAAAAGGAAGCTTCAATGGGAAGAAAGAGAAAAGGAAGCTTCTAGAGGAAGGAAAGTTTCTAGGAGAAGGAACGTGTATAATATGAATTAGCTTATATAACAAAGAAGCTTCTAGACAAAGGTAGACACAAAGATATGTGCAAATAACATGAATGTATGATTAATATACAATATAGCCCATGTGACTATGTCTCATAATTTCCTCCCTACTTCAAGGAAACTGTCGTCAATTTCTATTGTGCATGTGGAAAATGCTACTTAAATAATAATTAAGATATCCACTTAACTTGAGTTAGAAAGGATCCTTTGCAGCCAACTAAGTGGTGGTGGAGTGGTGTTGAGTACAAACATCATGAATTTTGGCAATATTAAGCCCATAACAAGATATCTTATTCATTCAAGAGATATAAATACGCTATCAAAGGTTTGTTGTGATCCTGCTATTTAGGATACAACTCTTATCACCTCTAACCTCAAACCTATTTTATGTGTGTGTTATTACAACAACTCAACAAATTAACCTATAGGTTTAAATAGTTACTATTTAAACCTGTATCCTTAATAACCCCTATTTAAACTTCTTTTATATCACCAATTATAATAACTATGGTGTAAACTATTTCTTAGACACCCCTTATTATATCATAGTCCCAAGAGTGGGAGAGAATAGTATTTCCATGCAGATTGGGACATACACAGACCAACACTCTTACAATCAGTGGATGAATGAGCACATACTCATTAGTTCATTAAGAAACACCAAAACACATAGACTAAGACACACTCTTTAGTCCATGCACACACTTGTATGGATAGGGACATACTCAAATATCCATACACGTACCTTTATGAACAATGACACACATTTGTCCCCAACAGATCAATCCACAAACCTATGTAAACAGAGACACACTCAACTGTCTACAACAAAACATCATGTACAGTATTGGGCCTCAAACATATATGAACAGGGACACACTCAACTATTCGACATAAGCAGTAGTGGTAATTGGCCCCACTCCACTATCTCAGTGAGAATTAGCCTAGCTAAACACTATATGCGAATGAGAATACACTCTACAATCTGCCAAACACAATTGTGAGAAGTGGTCTCACAACACTTTCTCAGTGAGAATTGGCCTCACCAAACAATTACAAAAATAATAGTGGGTTTGAGCCTCACTGTGCTTCCTCATTGGGAACTGGGCCTCATTGAACAACACCATCTCGTGAGCAGCAGGAGCACAATATTCTTCATCACCTTCACTAATGATCATCGTCTTCAACTTGCATCCAGACAGTGTTGGCTTTATGATCTTTTCTGCATTGGTAGCTTTGAGATGTGGAAAGCTCAGTCATTTTTCCCAACAACTATCTTCTCTATGAAAGGGCTTCCCCCCTCAATCAAAATAATATGTTTGCAAGGGTGTCAGGTACCACCGATGATGCACCCATTTGTAAAACTTGACTTCTAAGTTCAGAAAGATGACTTTTTATTTAAAAACAATTAAATATCACTCTTTGTAAGAGTTGTAGCCAAACCTAAATACCGGATGTTTTAGAATGTTATTTCGCTCATGTTGGCAACATTTCAGCTTAGAACTCTATCCGGTTCAAAAGTTATTGAATTATCTTGATTCCCGGCACTTTAAACCAAAAACAATTAAATCTGGCACAACGTAAGAGCTTAAGTGAAATCCATCCAGGAGATGTTTTAAAATTCTATTTTGTACCTACAAGCAAAATTTCAGCAGAAAACACATCCCCGAGATCGAGATATCCAAATAAAATCGATTTCAGGCCATTTTAGGATAATATTTAAATACAACATATAAAGTTTTAAAATTTTATTAAAAAAATTAAAAACTTAATAAAATTGAAAGATTCACCAAATGAGGGCCCTAAAGTTTTATAAAGCTCGACTCAAGAACTTTAAAATAGAACATTGTAATATTTTATAAAACCTATGTGCTACGCTTTAATGTATGGCTGCACTTTGAACTGGATAAGCCTCTATTCTTTTTAATAATATTTAGTGTTGTTGTTACGCCTTTCACTCAAATGCCCTTCTTTTGTATGCTTCTGCTGATCACATTCAAAAAGTTTTATTTTGTTCACGTGCATGCTTCTACTTCCAACGCCTCATGCTGAAAATACTTCTGCTTCCAACAAAAAAAATACAGTGCCTGTTATGCCGGGCGCCTCTATTTCTAGTGTTTTCTGGTCAAACGGCTCTCCCATATGCTTTCATTTCCAGCTGATAGATTTTGTTGCTTAAAACAAAAAAAATAGTTTAATACACAGGCTGAAAATGCCTTGCTCTTGTTGTGTGTTTTTTAAAATATTTAATGCAACACCTTTGTCTCCTTTCTTTTAACGCCTTCTTTCAAGCTAAGCCTCTTTTTGTCCTCTTTCAAAGTGTCTCTTCTTGCTGAACAAATCAAACAATAGAATTTAACTCTTTTTTTAATTTCAAAATAAAATTGCTTTGTCATTTCCTTGTCCATACATAATTAAATCTAAGAACTACAATGTTTGCATCACTCCATTATTTTTATTTTATTCAAACAAACATTGAAGCAAACCAAATCAAAACTGAAAACAAAATATATCATGAATTTTCTTCTACGATAGTCCACACTCACATCCTTCACATGTGCCTCTCCAACAAGTAGATCATTTATTCAAACCCGAAAGTATCAGACCTGCACTAAAAATCCACACGCCTCTATTTCTGGAAATTTTGAATCTTCTCTTCTACTGCACATGACAACTTGTAATCTTCTTGCTAAATCTCTCAGCCTATCGTGAATGAATGGATCTGCTTTCGATTCTGACAAGCTTTAACCTTGCTCTTACAGCCTCTCGGCTCTCCTCCTCTAATACCAAATGTTGCCACTATTAAGCCTGTACCAGGGTATCCTATTCATTCATTCAAAGGATATAGATGCAATATCAAAGGGTTTTTGTGATCCTACTGTTGAGGATACAACTCTTATCACCTCTAACCTCAAATCTATTCTACGTGAGAGTTGTAACAACCACTTAACAGACTAGCCTATAGATTTAAATAATAATTATTTACACCTTTATTTACGTCACCCAGTATAGCAACTATGGTGCAATACTATTTCTAACAATGAAGAGTATCTTCATCCAAATGAGGCTGAAAATCTGGAATGATATCCTCAAGATGAGATATAACAACCTCTTCCTCCATATGTCGTGGCTCGTAAAGCTTAAGTTGGCTCACACTCACAACATCGTGAATGCAGAACCGAAAAGGAAGATCCAACATAAAAGCCTTTTCTCCAATCAGCTGTAAAATAGTATAAAGCCCATACCGAATAGGTTTGAGCTATGATGCTGCTAAGATCTAAATCTTTGCTTGTTCAAGTAGAGCCAAAAAAATTTACTCCAATCTGCTGTAAAATAGTATAAAGCCCATACCAAATAGGTTTGAGCTATGATGCTGCTGAGATCTAAATCTTTGCTTGTTCAAGTAAAGCCAAAAAAATTTACCAACTTGAAAAATGTGTAGAAAATCTATGTCGATCATTAAGTTCTTTGTATTTTTCTTGAGTCTTCAATAAAGATCATGAACATGTGTATGAATGTTAGCCAAATACTGAACAAAAGGAGATGCACTATCTTGCTCCTTTTGTCAATGAGCCAAAGTTGTGAGAAGAGCTACCAGAATCTCATAGGGAACAAAAGGTTGATATCCATAGCAGACCTCAAATAGAGAATGGCCTGTAGATAAATAGATAGATCTATTGCAACTATGCTGCGACACATGGAGGTAAGTGTCCCACTACTTATTTGGTAATGATAGATGCAAAGAGGATGAACCAAGAAGTGTTTAACTAATTTTGTTTGACCATCAGTTTGTGGATGAAAGGATGTACGAAATCTTAACCAATAACTAAAAAGCTTCCACAAAATTTTCCAAAAGAGACAAAGAAATCTGGAGTCACGATCAGAAACAACAGTGAGGGGTAAGCCAAAGTGAAACCATACATGCTAGAAAAACAACTCAGCAACTTCGGAAGCATCTATAGTTTTTTTGCATTGAATAGAAACAGCCATCTTAGAAAACTGGCATACAACAACAAAAATACAATCATGCTTCATAAAAGTAGCAGGCAATTCACTAATAAAGTCAATGGAGATGGATTCCCAAGCCCTGGAAGGAATAGGAAGTGACTGATATAAACAAAGTTTTCTATTAAAAGGCTTAGATTGGCTGCATAATGAACACCTAATTAATAAAATACTCCACGTTCTTCCTCATAGAAGACCAATTAAAATATTTCTGTAAATTTTGCGAAGTCGTCAACGTGCCAAAATAACCATCACAGATGAAGAGTGGGCCTCCTTGATGAGTATGAGGCATAGTGAACCAAGTGGAATACAAAGTTGGTTTTATTTGTACAATAAACCATCTGTTAATGTATAATTAAGAAAATGAGTTTTATTTACCACTATGGGTTGTCGTAAGGAAATGAGAATTGGCCCAAAGTGTGGATCTGAAGAATAAAGTGATTTCCAATCTTCATATGCAGCAAATGTAGTATCAACAATACATAGAACCTTTGAAGGAGGTCTACTGAACATATCACCGACTCTATTAGCAGTCCCTTTTGTATACTTAATGACAAGATGAAATTACTGAATGTAAGAAGCCCATTTAAGATGCCTTTGTTCCTAAATCTTGGATTGTGAATTTAGAAACATGAGGGGCTAATGATCAGTATAAGGATTGTTTTCTTTCCAAGAATGTAGTGACTCCATTGCTTGGGTGCTTGAACCATTGCAAAGAATTCTTTCTCATACGGGATGCATTTCTATTTGATTTCAAAAAGTGTTTCTGAATGATATGCAATTGGGTGGCCTCCATGGTTAAAAACGACACCTATAGTATAAAATGAGGCACCTAATTCTATCTCAAAAGGTTGCTGCAAACCAAGAAAAGAAAGCAGTAGAACGAAGCAAAGGGCATCTTTTAGCTGCTAAAATGCTTCTGTGATTGTTGCTTTCCATGAGAAACACTTCAGATTGGGGAGTTGATGAAGTGGTTTGGAAATAGGAGATAAGTGCTGAACGAATTTCCTGTAGAAATCCATTCCACCAAGGAAGCTTTTCAGAAATGTACTCTTTAATGGAGACAGCCAACACTCAAGGATCTTGAATTTTTTTGGATCTGCATGGACACTGTGTTGGTCAATAACAAAAACTCAAATACTGAAATGAAGTTTGTTAAGTATTTTTTCATTTTTGCATGTAATTGTAGACACCTAATTTTGTTATAGGGATAGTTATTAGTCGTAGAATTGCATTATTCTAGGGCACTTGTGTTTTTGTTGAATACCGATTCATTTTAGGCTCTTATTGGCTAGTTTTTCATATGTTTTTTAATGTTTCTCCCCCCTTTCCCCCTCATTTCCTCTCTCCTCATTCTCTCTTCTCCCACCTATTTCCTTTGGTTTCTAGGATTTTACCCAAAACCATACATTGTAAGGTTCTAGAAGCCTAGAAACATACAATGTACAATTCTAGGATGGGCCATTGTGATCCTTGTTTTCGGTCTTGTTGGCAAGATTTTATGTTGTAATGCTTTATCAAATTATTTTTGTGACTCACCCAACTGGTTGCAACATGAAACTTGCAACATTGGAGAAATCATGAGTTTAAGCATGATTTTCCTCTGCGTTTGAGAGGGCCGGCTCCCTTGTATGATGTTTTTTTTTTTTTTTTGGTAATTTTAACAAGAAAGTATAAAAAGGCAACAAGGAATAGAGAGAGAAAGGAGATACATAAGGGAGAATGGGAAATCATCAGCAGGATGAACACAAAAAACCATCTAGATAACCCAGAATAAATGGAGTGGGTTAGACAGTTCAACAGTGAAAACCTGTATCCAAAGAAAGGCAAGAAAGACAGACTTCCAACAGATGAATGAAGTTCATCGACAAAGAGGTTTCAAGACACAAAATTCTACGAAACTCCTCTGTATTTCTAGTTGGAAATGAACACTAAGTTTCTATTTTATCCTCTCAAGTAGGATTTTGTTTGGCATCAAACAGTCCAGGTTGAAATCTTCCTTTCAGTATTGTGAATAGCAACACAAGGCAAACGGCACAAATGATTACCCGAAAGCTCAAAGTCTTAGTTTAAACCAAATTAGGTGTATGTAGCACAAAGTCTATTTTCTAGGGTTTCCAGCACAATTTGCAAAATCAAGGGAGTTTGCACATAATCCAAAAAGCACAGATTTTTAATGGATTTCTTCATTCATAAACTGTAAAACAGATTTCACAAACAAGAAATAATAAAGATTCACAAAATAATGCATTCATCTCACATGTTTGCTTGCATTAGATTCACAAAACTCATTAATAATAAACGGTTGTACAGTGTTGCAGCAGTTCTTTCTCCATGAAGTCTGAGTAGAAGAAGTTTTGAACCCTTGCAATGACTTGAAAACACCTATTTAAAGCCTAGAATGTGGTGGTTATGAAAAATTACCACCTTTTCTGACATTTTGAATAGGTGCAAAATTACTTTTTAGAAAATTAGATTATATGTGCACTTTTTGCAAAGTGACATTTACAATGAGCAAAAAGTCATAACTTAAAAGTTGCAAAAGTGACATCGTCAAAATGCACAACTTAAAAGTTGTGAAAATGACATTGTCAAAATGCAGTCCCTACTGAGCAGTATAGGGAACTTGGACTCCTTTGAAGCTGTCGGGACTTTGTCTTGCTTTTGCAAATATCTCTTTTTGCACTGAAACTTGAATTGAAAACAACCACCAAATAGTTGTTGAATGAAAGATGTCTTCTGCATGGTTGGATTTACCACATTTTCTCCACCAGCTTCATCTAGGCATATTGATTGTGTGGCTTCAATGCAAATCCTGACAAGTTCATGAGCATCCTCTTGTCTTATATTCAACTGTACCTTTATCTGGAAACCAAAAAGTGCATTGATGTCAACAGCTTCGTGATTGCCACGAATGAAATGCACAGAGTTTGGATGCTCAACCTTTAGAGGAAGTGTAAGAACAATATTTCTAAACTATGTTGTTCTCGGTCCACATAATCCTTTGAGGAAAGATAATCGATGCATGTTATATCCCCTGCTATTGATCGAGAACCATACTCTTCAAACAAAACACAACACATCTCCAAATTGACCATGTAATCCCTAAAGATCTTCATAGGAGCTTTAATTTGCAAAACACTTGATTCTCTAGCAAAAATCCGTTCGGTGCTTTTCCAGACCTATGCAATTTCTCACAATCCAGTATGAATTGACAGTGAAGGGTCATTTGGAAAAACTGCATGTGGCCTTCCTAGTGTCTCAGCTCCCTTTGGTATTGCACGTAGCCCTTGATTTATATGGTCATTTATCAACAGAGGTACTCCATATGACCATGAAACTTTCAGACATTTCTCAACTGTGTTGAAGATTTCTTTGGTTTTGGCCTCTTTACCTGTTCAGGTTTTGAAACTGTGTTTTACAAGTGCATCTAAAAAACTACGAAGTTCTTTGGGACTTAGTTGGAAAAGAAGTGTTGTAGGTTTGTTCAGGTGTTGCACGTCGATTACCACTGCATATCATTCTTTGGAATTTCATAGACCTGTCCGGACTTCCAAACCCGAATAGAACTAAGTGCTTGTTTTGTAAATTACAATGAAAATGTCGATGAAGAGAGCTTTGCTTGACTTGAGTGCAGATTTGGAGACTACTCTGTAGTTACTGTAGTTCTGATGCATGCAATGCAGGAAACAGGAACCTGACATGTGCAGGGAAGGTGGCAGAGTCCGCAAGAGTGAAGAGCAGGTATCGGAGTCTGCCAAGGTGGAGAGCAGCATGTGGATTCCATTAGGATACAAAATAGAACTCGGAGTCTGCCAAAGTGCAAAGTAAAGCTCGGAGTCCATGGGGGTGTAGAGCAGGTCGCAGGATCTGCCAAGGTGAAAAGCAAAGCACTGAGTCCGCGAAGATGTTTTGCAAGAAATGGAACCTGCAAAGTGCCAACTAGAGCTGAGAATTCACCAAGGTGCAAAAGAGGTCTCGGATTCTGCTGAGCAGCAGTAATCGGGTTTTGAAATCCATTTTGCATTGGCAAGAAATTGTCTTGGAATGCCACCGTGCAAATTATATTTTCAACTTTGCTCACAACTGTGTGAAGTTCTTTCAAAACATAATCATGGAGCCTCTTCATTCCAATTTTCAAAGTCATAAGAGCCTCCACAGAAAAATATAAAAAACTTGTGGCAGCTAAGTGTTTAACTGTAGATGTTGGGCCAATTGCTTCAATAACTGTTGCATTGTACTTCTTCGACCCAGATGATCAGCTTTGATTTATTGGTATATGCCAAATATGTGCAGGAAAATGTCTTTCCAATAACTCAGTTAAAGACGTTTAGAGGACATGAAAAAGCTCAGCCTAATGACAGATGATTCTTCCAAAGAAGAATGTATATCAGCAATTCGACCAGTATCTTCATTTCCATGACGTTTTCCCCTAAACGGATGCTAATATCTCTTTTTGTGACTGCAAGTGGTTGAATTCAGTCACTTGAAAGAAAATGATAGGTAATCCATTGCAAAGCTGAAATAGGATCAACTGAAAAAGAATGTCATATAAAGAACTTATTGCTCCTTTGCTCAGCTCCCAGATGTCACTTAAAACTGTGAGGAAGACTGTTTGAAGCTTGTCGTGGAGTTACAGACCTGTGTGGGTTTCAAATCTCATTTTATTATTGTGCTAAAATCCTCCAATGACTTTGTCATATTCTTCACCCAATTGGTCTTCGAAAACTGAATTACTTGACTTAATATTCTTCTATTTCTCCTTCTCCTGACCGGTCTTCAAAATCTGTATTGAAACTGCATTGCATTCCTTTGAATTCGTGACTTAATCCTCACTTTATCAGCTCAGAGTCACGAACCTGTGCAGGTTTGGGAAAGCCAAGCTATTGAAAAACGAGCCATTGAATACCCACTTACCTATTCGGGCAAATGGAACCAGATAACACTTTGTAAACATTTTTCTTATTGTCCCAAAAGCGTATATGGGGTTTGAAAGCTGCTTACATCCATGAAAAACAATTCAGACCTAACCGGGCCTTGAGAAACTGATTACAACTTGCTTGAAAATGCTCCAAACCCGTTTGTATTGAAAATGTAATATCCCTCTTAGAAAAAAAACTGAATTCTGGAAATCTCTTTTATATATTGCTAATTTATTCAAGTCTAAAGTTTCACACAACAATTGATAAAACAATATAGAGGGCCATATGCTGTCCAAACAAATCACATAAATAATGCTCGAAAGTACTAATAACAAGACAAGCAAAAGTTTGAATTTTTCTTTGCATGCATAGAAATCCTCACCCAGAATTGCTCACAATTTGCTCTAGACGTTGTGGCAGTAGATCTGAATTGAACAGCAGTCTGTTGAATGGTTATGCAACTGTACGGCACTCAAGATGATAGCCAACAGATGGCTGGAAAGTGGTGTTGGGTGGCAAAAGTGTTAGCAGACCCCCAAAGTACTCTGATCTGATTTTTGCAGGCTTGAACAGCAGAAATGAGGCCAAAACGGGTGGCGTCCAACTAGGGCAGACCCTCTGGAATTTTTATTTAACCCGGCTGCCTCCCGAATTCTGAAAATAATGGTTGATTACCAGCAAACCCTGATTTTCTGACTTCCAATAAATAACCTGTTTATTGCTCAATTGTAATCCCTGTGTGGAATTACCTCTACGGATTTGAGGGTTTTCGTCCCCAAGCCCATTCAACAAGAGGGGTTGTCCTTTGTTTTCGCTGCAAAGAGGGTTTTCGTTCTTATGCAAAAGTAGAAGGAATCCTAGATTGGTTTGTTAATTTGATAAGTGAATAATCAATAATAAATGGAAATCACTGCCCCTCTTGTCCTTTTAATAATTACCTTTTCCACCCTAAAAAGTAATGCTTTAACTTCTATTTTGAAGTTGACATGCTTTTATTTTTATTTATTTTTATTTTTATTTTAAAACGAAGGCTATATTAAAGCAAATTCAATGAATACATATTCTAGTATGCCAAACTTGATAACTAATAGTCCAAGAGTGAACACAAAAGAGAACCAATAATCACTCATTGATGCAAATCCAAACCCAGAATCTTTCTCAAATCTTCTTGCAATTTGCTCGACCACCAAATTGGGGGCACACCATAGCAAAGAAGGTTGTGATTATCCAACGCCCAATTGGCCAAACTGTCCACCACTTTATTAGTTTCTCTAGGAACATGGCAGAAATAAACCTCCTGAAACTTATCTTGTAGAGTACAAATCTTCCCCATTTCTATATCTATTTGCCAATTTTTACTAGGATCTCCCTCAGGATCAGATATCAAGCCCACAATAACCTTAACAGTCAGATTCAATTTGCAATTTTTGCCAACCAATTTTTAAAGCTCCTTGCATCCCTTTATAAATAGCTTTGATCTCCACCAAATTATTGGTAGTACATCCTACCTTTTCCGCAAAAAAGAAAGGCAACAAATCCATCCGATGTTCTGCCAATACCTCCAATACTAGCCTATCCCGGATTCCCTCGCGAAGCACCATCTGTGTTCAACTTCCATACCCATGAGGGGGAACTATCCAATGTCGTTTCTGCTGAGCTTTCTTTTTCAAATTAAAAGCGATCCTTGTAGACATAGAAGGTTGCAATGGGAGTTGGTGACGTAAGTAATCTCATTCTGGGGTTAGGGGTTGAGGCAAACTAATCTTGTGCTTTTATATTAATAAAGTCGTCTTTATCATTGCTTTTGGCCCAATTAATAATCATTAATTTATGACCCACTTTAATATTAATGATTTTATCATTGATTTTGGCCCAATTAATAATCATTATTTTATGACCTACTTTAATAATAATGATTAAGTGTCCTTTCCATGTTATTAAATAAAATTACTTTTGGACACTTAAAACAGTAACATTAAATTATTCTTTTCTTTTTCCTTCTTGGCCTTCTAATTAATTAACTTTGGCCCCACTCAATTAATAATAATGTGTCCCTTTTAAGTTATCATAAAATGTCATTGGGGAACAACTTAAAACATTATTATTAAATTATTTTTTCTTTATTTGAAAAAGGAGACAAAAATAATGGTTGAGTACCAGCAAACCCTGGTTTTCTGACTTCCTATAAATAACATGTTCATTGCTCGATTGTAATCGTTGTACAAAATTACCTCTGCAAATTTAGGGTTTTCGTCCTTTGTTTTGGCTACAAAGAGGGTTTTCATCCTTATGCAGAAGTAGAAGGAATCCAAGATTCGTTCATTAATTTGATAAATAAATAATCAATAATGAATGAAAATCACTGCCCCTCTTGTCCTATTAATAATTACCTTTTCCACCCTAAAAAGCAATGATTTAACTTCTACTTTGAAGTTGCCCAGCTTTTATTTTAAAAAAGTCATCTTTATCATTGCTTTTGGCCCAATTAATAATCATTATTTTATGACCCACTTTAATAATAATGATTGTCATATTTTCCATGTTATTAAATAAAATTACTTTTGGACTCTTAAAACATTAATATTAAATTAATATTTTTTTTCCCTCTTGGCCTTTTAATTAATTAACTTTGGCCCCACTCAATTAATAATAATGACTAAATGACACTTTTAAGTTATTATCATAAAGTGTTGTTGGGGAACAACTTAAAACATTATAATTGAATTATTTTTTCTTTATTTGGAAAAGGGAACATGACAGAAAAATAGTCGTGAGGCAATAGGGACCTAATCGTGCTTTCGAAATCCGATTACAACTATAGAAAACACTTTTAAAATCTTATAGAATTAGTTGGCCTCCAAACCCGACTACCACTATTGAATTGCTTTGAGTCTTGACAATTGTATTGAAAATGCCGATTTGCATTGAAGAGAGCTCGACTTGACTTTCTACTTGATTAACATTGCAGTGGAGCATTTTGAAGATTATAAGACTTATTCGGAAAATGAATCCCTATCATCACTGCAGAAAACTCTTTGCAAATTTCTTGAATGTTGTGCTCAAGTTCCTCATTTTTGCGTCAAATGCTAGTTCGAGCTTCATTATTCGTAGATTTGGACCATTTTGACTTCATATCAACTTTCGTTGATCTTTTCCTTCATCCCAATGGTCTCCTTATTCTATTGTAATAACTCTAAATACTGAAGCACGACAAAACAGGATAGTCTTGTTCAAGTGATTCTCTAATGATATGAACTTTAGACAAACGCTGAAAACCACATTTTGCTATGTTTCTAATATGAGAGGTGCAGAATCACCATGGAGATTAATTTTGGAGGCTTCAATATGTTGCACAAATGTTTGGGCTAAAACCTCCCCTTAAGGTACCGCAACCACTTCGTGCAAACCTGACCACAATACTTGATTTTCAGTTAAAAAAGGTCAAGCGTTCTTTTTTGAGCCACTGTCATTCGCAATCCTTGGGGTATATTTGTGCATGCAAACCAAGCCTTGTTCATTGGGCAACAGAATCAACATCTCTATGCTGATAAATTTTATCGTCCCCGTCTATGAAACATCTCCAATTACCTGTAAGAGCGCACATGGGGGTGTTGTCTCAAAATGTAAAATTTCACGACAACAGGTCTCCCGAGAGATGTGTTCCTAATTTATCGGCCTTTTCCACCCATCGTGGACTAGCTCACGTGCCTATAGGAACCTAAATTATTTTTGAAAAGTCTGTAATAATCAGCTAAGGAGAATACAAACACTAGAATACATCATCCATTTTTTCAAGTCTTTCTAGAAGTGGCTGCCCTACTAGGGTTTTGAAGATCAGTTTCCCAAAGATCAAGACAAAATTTTGGAAAAGTGAGTGAGGTTTTTAGAGACCTGAAGTTAACAAACAAGATCATCAAATCAGTTTTCACGCATCTTAAGTTTACCAGGTCTGACCTCACAATTCTGCAAAACATCCCCACTCTTCTGGAAACATCCAAACAGTGCAGGGAAGCAGTCTATGTTCACTCATATTTTTGGCGTTTTGTTCACCTCACTCTCTAGACCTACTCTACATTGTTTATTTCTAAGGACTATCTCCAAATTTGTGACAAATCTGATATTATTCTTAAACACCCTCTTCTCACTTATTAGAGCAAGATATTAGTTGTGCAATTAACCCTGATTTTATTGTTTTAAATTTGATCATACTTATTTGCATGGTTTTATGGGTAGATGCATTGCATGTTGATGTAAAATCACTTTCCCATACTGCAATTTGGTGAACCCACATCATCTTGTATGCTTACGCCTTCTAGGGTTAGATCTTGCTTTCACTCTAATAGATTTGATTGTTGTTGGGCTTGTTCCATTGTGTTTGTTCCAATCCAATAGCCCTAGCTCTTGTGTGTTACATTCAAATCCTAAGGTAGACAGATAAATTTGGTATTAGAAACTTGACAATGTCAGTTTTGACCAATCCTTAACATGCATGACTTGTGCGTACACAATTGACTCTTGCTCACATTCTTTCCAAGCCATTCCTCTATCTATGTGCTTGCCCTACCCGATTTTCCATCATTCACATATAGGATGTCATGTCCTTTTTTCAAAATTCAACCAATTAGAAGACCCGTAGCCGATTCCTTATTTCCCGTAGGCTAAGGGATAAAGTCAGGGAAATAATTTAATAATAATGTTTTAAGTTGTCCTAAGTCACTTTATTTTATAACATCGAAAAATGACACTTGTGTTATTATTATAAAGAGAGCCAAAAAGTGATTCATTAAAGTGGGCCAAAAAGTAATATTTATCTAAAAGTGTTTTAAATACTTTGAGTTAGGCAACTAGAAAAAGGGAAATTATAAAACAAGAGTTGGGCTCAAAAGGATTCATTACTCATTATTATTGAAATCAAAACCATACTCCGGAGTTTGAGCTTCTATGTTCAACTTATCCATCAAAAAACAAAAACCCTCCGATGTACAGGATCCGAGGACGAAAACCCTCTGATAGACAGCACCCGAGAACGAAAACCCTCCTATCCTTTGTGGTGATCCCATTCAAGGATCATATTTGTGCTGACAGATCAAGATTAATTCCAGATTTCAGTTTGGTTATTGAGATTTTTGTGGTATTGAAGGTTGTAGCCAAATCCCAAATTTTGTGAAGTTTTATATTGTTGTATTTCAATCATTGTTGTGCAGTGAGTCATCATTTTGTTGAGGGTTGTTCCCTGTTGTACCAGTCAGAGCCCAACGTACCATTCTAGAGTTGTACCATCCAAAACCCTAGAATGACACTATGGGCAGATTGTTGTCCATTAGTTGACTTGCCTTGGTGGTTGTATCATCTCCAAGTTGTCGTACGACCCCGTCATCAACGATATCAATGGTCAAACTTCAATCGACATTGTTCTCATTGAAATAAAGATTACAGTTGGGTTTATTATTGTAAGTTGTTATTTAGAATCTTGTTAATATTTTAGTATTGTCAAGGAATCACAAAAAGATCATAATGTAAAAAATTACCCAAAACGGTCATTTCAGTTTATTGCAATAAAGATTCCAGTTGGGTTTTGTGTTTCAGTATTGCATATTATTATTCAAAAATTAATTAATGCTCAAGTATTGAAAGAAATTCAAGAAAACGTTAGAATTCTTATAATTACCTAAAAGGGACATTTCACAAGATCTCCCTAGTCTATGCCTAACTGTTATGTTATCCTAAGCAAACTATCACCATTCACCAAATCATTGTCTTCTCCATCCTAGATAGTTCTGGCAACAATCAAACAACACTGGTTATCAATATTGTTTACCTTTGTCAAAAGTGTCCCAGGTTATCCAAATGACAATTTTTCAAATTCAGAGCTTTCCCTTGGATCAGCCCACACATTTCGCATGTCGGTTATGGAGGGAAATTACCCAAAGAGTTAGCTATATATACATATCAAGCCTAAGGCTATTCATGTCTAGCTCTCACTTGAGGATCACATGGAAAATCACTTGCACGTTGACGAATACATTTGTACATCCTTGAAACACTACCCTAAAGCATCCAAATGTGAAAACCCCTCAAAGAAATAGTCACTAAGCGAACTTTGAACACCTAAACCAAAGTTAAAGTTGCATGTTTTCAAGTGTCAAAAGCCAAACAAGTTGCATACATACTAGTAGATCACTACTGAGCACACATCCACATAGGTGGGAGCATAGTATACATACGGAGCGATTACTCACCGTGTGAAAGAATTATCATAGAGTTGGGCCTAAAACCAATAATTGCTGCTCGAAATCGCCATTTTCCAAGTACTTGAGCCTTGGCGAGTATTGTGCCAGTTCTTGCCGAAGGCTCGAGTACTGGAAAAACACCTTGAGGATCACATGGAAAATCACTTGCACGTTGACGAATACATTTGCACATCCTTGAAACACTACCCTAAAGCATCCAAATGTGAAAACCCCTCAAAGAAATAGTCACTAAGAGAACTTTGAACACCTAAACCAAAGTTGAAGTTGCATGTTTTCAAGTGTCAAAAGCCAAACAAGTTGCATACATACTAGTGGATCACTACTGAGCACACATCCACATAGGTGGGAGCATAGTATACATATAGAGCGATTACTCACTGTGTGAAAAAATTATCATAGAGTTGGGCCTAAAACCAATAATTGCTGCTCGAAATCGCCATTTTCCAAGTACTTGAGCCTTGGCGAGTATTGTGCCAGTTCTTGCGTCATAACATGTCAAACACCTTCAAACACATCCAAGATGCTAGAAATATGCGTAAAAAACACAAAAAAATGTCTTATAAAAGCATGCACCTCCACACATTGGAATCACACAGCATTTGGACTCTTTGGAGCATTTGGAACGAATTGGAGAGAGATATTTTGAGCAAACTTTCCAAGTTAGTTCATTTTTATTTTTTTTATTTTTTTCAAGTTTGTATTTGAAAAATGCTATGAATCGAAAAAATTATGCATGGTTTTCAAGTTTTCATTTTATTTTCTAACTTGTTGGCAAGGATTCTTTCATTTCTTCTATTGAATCGGCATTTTCAATTGGTATTATAAGTTTGCTAAGATTTTTGAAGTAGTTCATATTTAAAAATGATCATAATATTAATGAATATTGCTATGCAATTGTTTTCTCAGATTTAGTCTTAAAAAAAAAACGTGGATGTCTCTTACTTTTCCTTCTTTTTCTCAACCCATTGCCGCTAAATTACTTCATTCAAATTTGATAGGATGATATTGACTAATTTTGGAAGTGGATTTGGTTTAATCTATTTAAATTTTAAAATATCATGTTGCATGAAGTTGAAAGTATTACCTTTGCCTTTTGATAGTGTTGATGCCATGCTTCAAGAATATCAAGGACTGATTTAGAAGTAGGTGGAGGCAGTGTCTTGGCAGCAGCTATTAGTTATTACCCTCGTTTTCTGTTTGGAAACCATGGCATTGTCTTGCAGCTATAAATATTTGTGTGAACTGTGAGCAAATAACAATGAAATTCACTAGATTTATTATGTTTGCACCTCTCTAGTCCTATGTAAATCTAGGTGGCACTGTAATCATATTTAATTTAATGGTATAAGCTTACAACCTATATAATTCGATGGTATAAACTTACCGCATGTCATTGCCAATCCTCATAGGCACTAGAAAGACATTTCATAGATTTCTTTCCATTACGAATAACCTAGCCAACACAAACTCCACCACAAAATTCAATACTTTGTTTGTAATGGTGTCTACATCCATGTCATGGTCTTTTAACTAAATTCATATATGTTTCTTGTTGAGTTTTTCCCAATCTTTGATTATCACAGGGGATACTTACATTGGAATGCCAAAAGTCTCATTTCTTAGTTTTACACCCAACCAAATCTAAATATTAAATTCATCTCTTAACAAATTATTTGTAATTTATTTGTAAACATGTTATCTTGATTATGTAAATTTTTTAGTGTTGTTTTGATTCTTGACCATGTTGCAGGTTTACCGTTAGCATACAATGGCATCCAACATTGCATCAGGGTCCGAATCAATCAATGGTAGCCAACCGGCTCCCCCTAATGCTCGCACCGCTGCTTGGAAGTATGTCATACGGGTTTGAATGTTCCAGACGACTACAATTTGTACATTTTGCTCAAAGAAGATTGGTGGAGGCATCAATCATAGCAAGTACCATATTGCATGCATTCCTTCCTGCGATGTCACGTCTTGTCCCAGTGTAAAGGAAAAGGCAAAACGAGAGATGGTTGTAGAGCTTGCATTGTTGGACGAAAAAAAATTAGAGAGGGCAAGGATGCAAGTAGCCTTAACGGCGGCCATTGGTCTCGTATCGGTAGAGGAAACTGAGACAACTATAATAGAAATTGTGGAGTCTAGTCATGGTCCATGCAAGCGAGCCTCATCCACCTCATCAAATTCGAGCCAACTACACAATTTTTTTGGTGCTTAGAAACACACTTGGGGCATAACCTTCGCTACAAGGTACAGGATGGAACAAGGAAACGCATGCGAAAATAGATAAGGCATGTGCAAATTTCTAGTACTTCATCAACCTTTCCTTCAACATAACAAAGATCTCAAACAAGTAATATTTGGTGACAGCATTGCCAATTGCAAGGAAAAGGTACAAGGCACCCTCTCCAAGAGACTTAAGTGAGAAATTGCTCCCAAATGCAGTTGAAGATACCAAGACAATTCTAGAAGATCAAAAGAGGTTGTGGCAAAAGTTTGGATACACCATTCTTTCCGATGGATGGACTGAAGGAAAGAACCACACCGTCATCAATTTTTTGGCAGCTTCAAATGGTGAGCTAGTTTTTTTTTAAGTCCATTGATGCATCTAGCAAGATAAAAAATGCAAAAACTTTGAGCTTGATGCTTAGAGGTGGGCATCGAGAATGTTGTCCAAGTTATCACTGACAATGCAGCATAATATGTGGCGGTTGGGGAACTTCTCAAGGACAGACATCAATCACTCTTTTGGACCCCTTGCACGGCCCATTGCCTTGACCTTTTTTTGGAGGACATAGGCAAAATTGATTCGGTGGTGGGAGTCGCGTTCGCTCCATGCCTACCGATTTCTGGGGATTCGAACCCCAGCCCCAGGTTTCTATCCTATCTCTGCTCTGGGGGCAACCAGCCAATCCTATTGTTCTGTTAAGAGAAATAAGAGAAGAACGAAACGAAAAAAAACGTGTTTCAACTTGACGAGAGTTCCCCTCCTAAAATTGTCAAAAACAACGCTTTTTTTGGACATGTCTGGACATGTCTTTGTCCCTTCCCCTTCCAAAAGACCTATTTCTCTTCTAAACTCTGTACCTTCTCTGTACTGTATAGAGTGAGACTAGGCCTATCTTAACTTGCCTTTATACCTCTCTGTACTGTACCAAAGAGATTATATACGTCACATGAAGTTGAGTTGAGTTGAGTTGAGTTCATATATAGGTTTAGTTTAGAGAGTAGAGGCACTCTCCTCTAGAAACTACTATCTATCTACCTATCTTAATAGATATCTAGCTAGAGGCCCCTAGACTAAATAGGCCCCAATAAGAGGCCCCTGGGCCTATACCTTTTAGGTTAGGTTAGGAAGGAGAGGGGCCTCTCCCAAGAGGGGCCCTCTATACCTTTTAGGTTAGGTTAGGAAGGAGAGGGGCCTCTCCCAAGAGGGGCTCTCTAAAAGAGGGGCCTCTTATTGGGGCCTATTTAGTCTAAGGGCCTCTAGCTAGATATCTATTAAGATAGGTAGATAGATAGTAGTTTCTAGAGGAGAGTGCGTCTACTCTCTAAACTAAACCTATATATGAACTCAACTCAACTCAACTCAACTTCATGTGACGTATATAATCTCTTTGGTACAGTACAGAGAGGTATAAAGGCAAGTTAAGATAGGCCTAGTCTCACTCTATACAGTACAGAGAAGGTACAGAGTTTAGAAGAGAAATAGGTCTTTTGGAAGGGGAAGGGGCAAAGACATGTCCAGACATGTCCAAAAAAAGGGCTATTTTTGACAATTTTAGGAGGGGAACTCTCGTCAAGTCGAAACACGTTTTTTTTCGTTTCGTTCTTCTCTTATTTCTCTTAACAGAACAGTAGGATTCGCTGGTTGCCCCCAGAGCAGAGATAGGATAGAAACCTGGGGCTGGGGTTCGAATCCCCAGAAATCGGTAGGCATGGAGCGAACGCGACTCCCACCAGGTAGGTACCGGGCGGAAACGCCCTCTGATTCCTCCCTCCGATATTTCTAACCGACCGAGCAGGTTAGCTCCCTCTCTATAGAATGGGGATGGGGATTCTAGCCCCAATAGAAAGAGTTTTTTTGGCCCTCTCCATATATAGGAAACTAACTCAATCCCCATATACCCCATATATATATATATATATATATATATATATATATATATATATATATACACTTAACTCCCATCTATATAGAGAGTAGAGGGGTTGCCAAAAAAACGATAGACAGTGGCCCCCCTCTCCCCAAATATCTAGCCCATTAAACTTCTATTTCTATGGTGGCCCTCTCCCAGATAGATATAGGGGCCCAAATATCTAATCTAGCCCATTAAACTTCTATTTCTATGGTGGCCCTCTCCCCTCTCCCCTCTCTATATAGATGGGATGGGATGAGATTAGATTAGAGCGATAGACAGTTGGGGGTGGCACCCCTCTCTCTATATATATGGGGAGCCCCTCTCTATATATAGGAAACTAACTCAACTTTATATGGTTGGGGCTCTCTTCTCTATATAGATTATAGATTAGAGTTAGATAGAGTTTATTTTTTTTATATAGAGGGGGGCCAAAGAAACTCTATCTTGGGGCCCTCTATATAAACTAACTCTAATATAGACCGTGCCAATGCCCCCCACCCCATATCTAAACTGAATGGTAGACTCTATCTATATACTGTGGGGGTGAGCGTAGCGAATACCCCTCAAGCCCTATATATCTATCTGGGTTTCTTTGGCCCTCTCTCTATATAGAGTAGAGTCTAGCCCCAATAGAGAGAGTTTTTTTGGCCCTCTCTATATATAGGAAACTAACTCCCATCTGTATATAGAGGCACTTTAGATGGTTGGCCAAAAAAACCCTATCTATTGAGGGTGGCCTCCCCCCAAGCCCTATCTATCCCATATATATATATATATATATATATATATAGAGGGGGGGCCTATCTATAGGGTGGCCACCGGTTGCAAAAGAGGCCAAAGATATCTGAAAATATATTTATAATCACCCTTGGGTTATCGGCTTGATGAGAGAACACACCAGAGGGAAAGAGCTTGTGCGAGCAAGGGTCACGAGGTTTGCAACTAACTTCCTTACGTTGTAAAATATTTGCAGTTTGTTGACATCATTGAAGCAGATGTTTGTGCACCAAGCATGGGTGGACTCAACATATTTAAAAAAAGTTGACGGAATCAAAGTCTCAAAGGCAATTTTTAATGAAGACTGTGGAGAGAGCTACACAAATCGTCAAGGTAACTTCAAATTTAAATTTCAATTTTAAGTTGATTCCTTTATTTTCAATTTTTTAAAGTATTTACTTTAATTGTAAGTTTGTAACTTTAATTTGTTTATAACTTTATAGGTGTCGGAGCCTTTGGTGAGGGTTTTGTGCTTGGTGGATGGAAAGTAAAACCCAACGGGTTACATTTATGAGGCCATGGATAGGACCAAAGAGGCCATCGAAAACTATCATAGGAGTGATAGTATCAGATTTGATCCCATTTAAGAATTGATTAATCAGAGGTGGAACAATCTACTCCAACAACCCATCCATGCAGTGGGGTACTATCTTAACCTCAAGTTTTTCTACTCCGATGGCTTCACAGATGCTAAAGAGGAGATTATAGAGGGCCTCTCAATATGAATTGAGAGTATGAAACCTGACGTTGAAATGAGAGACTTCATTATTTTAGAGTTGTAGAACTACAAGAAGGCTAGGGGGAGGCTCTTTTCTTAAGCACTAGCTATTCGAGGGGGAACCACACAATCACTAGGTAATAAAAAAAGAAGTATTTACTTGTACCTTACAAGTTACAAATTTACAATTATTAATTACTTACAAACTTTTAAATATCTTGTTTGCAGGGTCATGGTAGGGAGATTGGGGTAAAAATACCCCAAATCTTCAAAGGTTAGCCCTCCGCATTTTATCTCAACCTTGTAGCGCTTTTGACTGCGAGCCAATTGAAATTTGTTTGATGCCATTCACACGAAGAAGCGCAACAGTTCGATCCCTACGGTGATTGCACTGCACAAGATGAGGAGGCCCCCATGTTCAAGAGGAAGAGATTATTGATTTTGAGAGGCAAGCTATGGAGGGTGCAGTTGCAGCAGAAGGAGAGATTGGATTGGATGGCTTCCTTGTAGATGTCAAAGATGAGGCAAAGGCAAAGGCAGAGATGGAGCTAAAGGCGTAGCATTCTAAGCAGAGCGAGGAGGGGCAGCCAAGTGGGAGGACTAGACTCTCTTAGTCTCCCTTAGTTTTCACTAGAGCAGGGAAGAGAAAAATGTAGATTCTTGTATATGTATACAGTATCAGTTTATTGTTGACAATTCACAATTGTATTCACATGAATCATGATTATGCAATTTTGTACTTTATTTGTATTCAAATCTAATAAAAAACACTTCAACATTTACAGACTCATTTGATACATTTTACACCTATAATTTCTATAAATTTATGTATTTTTAATAAATTTAAGATTTTTTAATTTGTTGAATAATCACCAAGTAAACTTTTTAGGAGTTGAGCGAGTACTGTCCGAGTACGATTATGCGAACTATGGGTAGGAGTACTACATGCAATTTGAGTCCTCCTTGGAGTATTGGAATGTAGGCAACACTCAACCACTCAAGAAGGTGTGGTTGGGGTTGTCCAACCCACCTTTCTGACCTCTTTTACAAGCCAAGCCAAGTGTCAAAAGTGGAGCTAAGGTTTGAAGGTGACAGAAGACAAATTTAAATCTACGCACAAGAATGAACATTTAAAATTGCACAAAAAGCATATTGACAAGCAAGTATACGACTTGTGGCGAAATAGACCAGTAAAAACATAGAAGACAGTTCCAGTAAACAATAGGCGTATCTAGTAAGCACAAGAGTATGCATTACCGGATCTATCCAGACAAATTTTGACAGTCAGTCCCCTGAGACGAGTGACCACATATCCATTTTAGGGCATTTTTGACAACTATACACAGACACAAAATAAAAACAAGCTAAGTACCCTATCCTCTTGGTCATGTCTATAAATAGTAAGTGCAATTAATCAATCTCAAATTGCCTTTTATATTCAGAACTGTGTAATTTAGGACATATCTTATATAATTTGAATATTTAAATTTCAGCTTGTTTGGACCATAGTTGGCATAACCAGTTGGGGCAAGTACTCGCCAAAGGCCCAAAATGGGTATCCGGCATTATTCAACCCGCTCGGTCGAATAACCAGCGGAGGCAAAAAATAATTGAAATTCACCCGAAGCAGATAGTATATAAATAAGTATAAGTTTACATTTAGATAGGGACGTCTAGTTTCTTATACTTTAAGTTATATTTTATTTATATACTTTCAGGATGTTTGAGAGTGGTTTCGGACCTCTAGGAGCTATAATGCAAATTCTAGGTTTTGGAGGATCCTATCATATTTCAGACTTAGATTTCAGGGTTTCAGACTTAGCCATATTTCAGGGTTTCAAAATTTCAAGGAGACGTCATAGGAGGGATGAAGGCTACATGAAGGGATGTAGGTATGATAGAATAGTATGAGAACATCTCTTGCAAAGTGCCACAAGTCGATCCCACCCCATTCCCTGTGCATAGATTACTAGACTTTCTCAGTCTCTCTTAGTTTTCTAGAGAGCAGGGAAGAGAAAAATATAGATTTTTGTAATTTGTAATTGTAGATTCTTGTATAAGTATCATTGTATCAGTTTTAATCTATGCACAGAGAATGGGGTGGGGTCGACTTGTGGCACTTTGCGAGAGATGTTCTCATACTATTCTATCATACCTGCATCCCTTCATGCAACCTTTATTCCTCGTACAATGTCTCCTTGAAATTTTGAAACCCTGAAATATGGCTAAGTCTGAAACCCTAAAATCTGACTAAGTCTGAAATATGAAAGGATCCTCCAAAACCTAGAATTTGCATTATAGCTCCTAGAGGTCTGAAACCACTTTCAAACATCCTGAAAGTATATAAATAAAATATATCTTAAAGTATAAGATTATTGGGTCCATGCACCCATACTACACCCACAACCGATACTTGGATACCCATATCTGTGTTTCTAATTTGAATTATGAATATTGATGTTTAATGTAAATTGTTATTTAATAATCTTTATAATAAATTATGTGTGTTGAATCTACAATCTTGTGTTTATTTTATTGATTTATTAATTTCCTTATTTAATTTGTATTTGTATATTTTATTTTGTTGATATATATTGTGATTTCCCACCCCTCCATACCTGTCCACCCAGATTTCAGAAGTACCATAGCTGATACTTGCACCCACACTTGAGACACAGCCGCCCCTGTAAACCGTGTTAATTTTGATTTCCACCAGTCCAATCTATAATAATTGAACTTCTTGTTTCGGTGTTATCTTCAACCTCGTGTTGGGTAGTTTTGGAAAACTTAGTTCCACAATTTGGTGAAGTCTATAACAAGGTCATCCTCCTCTGTAATGTCCTCAATAACAATACAACTTACAAATTGTAGGTTTACCACAGAAGACATAAATGTTATGAAGGAAACGCAGCCAGCAATGGGAGATAGTGAGATCGCAGGTCTTCAAAGGATGTGCCACATTAAACAAGAGCAATTTCAATCAATAAAGAACTAAATTGCTGCAGTCAACACAATCGCAGCAATCAAAGGGAACTACAACACTCACAAATGACATCGCAGGTTGAAGAAGTGCAAGGCTTTGGAATGCCCAAACACAAAAACGCATAGTAATTTAATAATTATTCATTAATTTAATCATTTGTGTCAGCATTTAATTAGTGAAGGGGAGCCACCTTTGAAAGGGTCATCTCTTTCAATAGAAGTTTGAAGATATAAATAATTTCTCATGCATATGGAAGAGGGCATCCAAATCAATTCAATTCAATCATTCAAACATTCAAGTGCAATTATGTGCTTTATCATTCTATTCAAAGAAGAAAACCTTTGATAGACAATCCAAGGACGGAAACCCTTGTGATAATTATTATAATAATCTAAGGACGAAAACCCTTGTAGAATTATAATTTATTATTCAAGATCCGAAAACTATATATTAAATTCAATATAATTATTTACATTATTATTTCAGTTATATAATCTAAATTTTATTTAAACGGAATTACGGGAAATCCAAGTTCTTGTAAAATATTCCAATTTGGGATATTATAGTGGTATCAAAGCTTTCCATCTTGCTAGCCTATGGAACAAAAGAAGAAATTAAACTAAAGAGGTAAGCCAACCAATAGGAGAAATGGGAATTGATGTTAAGCGGTGGGATAAATTTATCCAAGGCCAAGAACAATTGGTAAACACAATGGCACAAATGGCCGTTACCATAAAAACGATGATTGATTTCAATACACAAAAAACACTAACAATGCCAATCTGTTGTTCCTCGTTCGAAGAAAACTGAACATGTACCTTCATGGAATCCGTCATTTCATTCTGACCATGACAATTCTGATATGTTGGATGACAATGAATGTAGACATCACAAGCCATACAACACTGATAGCTTCAGATTGTAGGTACAAGAAGTCACGAAAAAGCAAGCTGTGGAAGACCGGGCAAAGGCTGCTAAGATAGTCACGTACTTCACCCTCTCCCACTTCCTCCAAGAAGGTTTTACCTCCTGTTCCTTCCAAATCTTCAGGGTCATTAAGAAATTCACCACGAGCAGGGGTTTGCGATTCTGATCCTACTTCTAGTTCACCCAAAAATGATAAAGCATTTAACAAGTATGAGAAGGAACGTCTTTATAAGGAAACATTTTGTGAACAAGAGGACCAAAGTTTGTCTACACCATTTTGCTCGCCACCCAGAAAAGACATGGTAGTAAATCCTGTTGATGAAATAAAATTTGCAGATAAGATTTTCCATGACAAAAGACAAGGCCTTGTAGGTAAGGATGGCATTAGGTTCAAGTTATCTCAACCTAAGCTATACCATGAAAGAAGTTATAGACATGAAGAAGATGTCGAAAAAGAAACAGACTCGCCATATTCAAAATTAGTAAGATCAGAGTGTGCAGATAATGGTCTTTCTAAAGTAGAAATGATGCATCAAAGAGATACAAAAGAATGCTTTCAAAATTTAGGGAAAAGATCTAATTATGAAGGAATAACAAATTTATCAGACTTGTTGCTCGTGGGTTTTCCAAACTGTGGAAATTCTTATTTCTTACTAATACAGTTGGATATGGATTTCAAGCCTCTTTTTACCCTTTTGGAGTCCAAGCAAGAATCAACTAGTCGATATGGTCTGCTAACTGGTCCTGTCCACATTTTTCACGTCAACAAGATGAACATTGGAAGAATGCAAATGGTGGAAGATGAGATAAATATGAGTCTTTTAGACAATGAAAGGCCGTTTCTGGAGAAAGACATAATTAAAGGTTCAGATTTACTTTCAGAATTAGGACCTACTTCCGATGCATTAACAGACTCTGTCATTCAAAGACAAAGGTGCTTGCAATCAAGATTTTCATCTTTAGCAAATGATGTATTTGAGTTTGACAAGGGAATGCCATTATCTCGGTATTTACCAAAGCAGATTAATTCATTGTCCTCAACTGAACCTTCACCACCAAGTCATCTAGGTGTTGTACAGGGTATTCAGGAAGGAGGGAAGTTTGCTCTATCATCTACATGGACTGGCTCCAACCTCCTAGCTGGTGGACACAATTACGGAGTAAATACAACCATACCCAGCCCCATAAAAAGCCAATCCTTTCATAAACTGTCATCCACAAAGAAGTATTCTGACCAAGAGCTCACTTTCTCAAAGTCTCTATTGCATCTGGGAGACACCACAATTTATCCTACAATAGATAAAGATCATCTAAGAAAAACAATGGATTCTTCGAAGGATGGGTTTTCGTCGCATTCTAGTAATCGGCTAACTCGTGTAGCTTCTTCATTTAAAATTTCTCAAGCACACAGGAGTCCCATTCAACATTCAAGGTTTTCTCTTGTTAAGACTTCACCAAGTGGTCAAACATCAACTATATTCGAAAGTCCTACAATTGATGTGTGCATGATCCTTCCAAAATGTCAAACATTAGACTCTAGAACTCCTGATGGTACCATGTGTGACGCTATTTCAAGACTAAGCAGTAGAAAGTGTTGCCTTTCAGATATTGTGCAACTGCATTCCGTTCCGTCTTTGCAAGGAACATTAGCTTTTGGAACGAAAGTTTTCGTGAACGGAGAGCGGGTGGGAATCCATCATGATTATGTTTCTCTTGTAAAGAAATGGTGCGATCTTCATCGAAAACAATCTTCATCGAAAACAACATATCCGTCCTCAAGTTGAAATTAAAAAGGATGACAAGCAAAATGAGATCCACATTTTTTCTGATGGAGGAAGAGTTTTGAGACCTTTTCTTATAATGAGGAATAAACGGTTATGCATATCTAAACAGCAGTTTGAAATTTTTAAGAAAAGTCACAACCCTTTCAAGTATCTTATGGTATGGGGCATTATAGAAATATTAAGTGCTGAAAAAGAAGTAAATGTACAAATAACTTGTGGGATTGGCGTTTTACAGATGGTTGAAAAGAACCCAAACTATCCCCAATTTACTTATTGTGAGCTTAACGCATTCTTTTATTTAACCCTGAATGCTAGCATCATATCCTTTGCAAACTGTAATCTTGCAACTAGAACACTTCTCCAATCAGAGAAACACTCGAGGCAAGCAATAGGATATTGTGCTTCAAATTTCCGCTCGAGGTATGACACTAGTTGTCACCAATTATTTTATCCTCAAAGACCTTTGTTTAAAACTATGTTTTATGAGTGTCTCAAGATGGCAGAACTTTATAAAGGTCAAAATCTTGTTGTGGCGGTCATTGTTCATTATGGATACAACCAAGTAGACTCATTGGTTATAAACCATGCTTCAATAGACCATGGGCTATTCCGAATCATGCATTTCCATACATTCACGTCCGAGATAGACCATGATAACAGTGACTCTAAAGGTACATTCAAGAAAGACCATGTTTCATGGGCAGCACAATGTTTTGAAGATACAACGTGAGAAGAAGCATTATTTCATGAACACCTCAATTTTCAATTGCTTGTGGACAAGCAATTTGATGAAGGGAGGTCTGTAATGTCCTCAATAACAATACAACTTACAAATTGCAGGTTTACCAAAGAAGACTTAAATGTCATGAAGGAAACGCAGCCAGCAATGGGAGATAGTGAGATTGCAGGTCTTCAAAAGATGTGCCACATTAAACAAGGGCAATTTCAATCAATAAAGAACTAAATCCCTGCAGTCAACACAATCGCAGCAATCAAAGGGAACTACAACACTCACAAATGACATCGCAAGTCGAAGGAGCGCAAGTCTTTGGAATGCCCAAACACAACACAGCTTAGTAATTTAATAATTATCCATTAATTTAATCATTTGTGTCAGCATTTAATTAGTGAAGGGATGCCACCTTTGAAAGGGTCATCTCTTTCAATAGAAGTTTGAAGATATAAATAATTCCTCATGCATATGGAAGAGGGCATCCAATTCAATTCAATCATTCAAACATTCAAGTGCAATTATGTGCTTTATCATTCTATTCAAAGACGAAAACCTTTAATAGGCAATCCAAGACGAAAACCCTTGTGATAATTATTATAATAATCAAAGGACGAAAACCATCGTAGAATTATAATTTATTATTCAAGATCCGAAAACTCTATATTAAATTCAATATACGAAAACTCTATATTAAATTCAATATAATTATTTACATTATTATTTCAATTATATAATCTATATTTTATTTAAACAGGATTACGGTAAATCCAAATTCTTGTGAAATATTCCAATTTGGGATATTACATCCTCTATATATGTTACACTAAATGGTCTTCCCATAAATTTTGCAAGATTTAAGCTGCATAAATTGTTCATGGTTTTAAGAGGGAATGGCAAATGATGCAAAAATCTTGAGGGTTATACATGAATTCATATACATAAAACACATGATCTGTTTACAAACCAACAAAAACAGAAAAACGACCAATCACCAACTAGTCTAAATCTATTCTAAACATGTAACAAGTCATGATGAAAAAGAACAAGTTTTGCAAAATGTACTATACAGTTTTAGAATTTTACATAAAATAACCTAAAATGAAAGGCATTCATTCTAGAAGAAATTATAGAGCAAACTCTCAGCATATATCTCGATTCTCTACAACCCACATAACTGTACAGAAAAATAATCATAGCATATAACCCCCAATCACAAATAGAATAAAATGTCAATGATCATAAAGGTGACTTCCAATGACTCCCGCGATGGGTCCCCCCTCCAACGGTCACTTCTCTTCTGCAGGCCACTCCTATACTTCTCACCCCTCAACACCTGCAGCTTTGTCCAACTCTGCAGAAGGCCTGCAATGTGGCGCCCCTCCTACTCAGCTCCTGTTGTGTTTTCTGCACTCACCCATCTTCCTTCCTCTTTAGTACTGCTTGCTTCAACTCTGCTTTCATCTTCTGCAGATCCGCTTTGCAAGCCTTGTTCAGACCCTTTGACGGCTGAGTCATAAGGCCCTCCCTTGTCCTTCAAAGTTGCCACTCACACATCTTCCTTCCTCTTTAGTACTGCTTGCTTCAACTCTACTTTCATCTTCTGCAGATCCGCTTTGCAAGCCTTGTTCAGACCCTTCGACGGCTGAGTCATAAGGCCCTCCCTTGTCCTTCAAACTTGCCCTTGTACAAACTGTGGCTGCCTCCGGCTCTCACCATTCTAACCATTATTTTGTGGATGTTTCAAAGTCAATCACCGTCCTTGAACTGGGACTGTTAGATATATTAGATACTATACAATATTGTTAGAATATTGTTAGTATATTGTAAGCTTATTACTAGCTTGTTGTTAGTTTGTTACAACTAAGCTATTCTAGGTTAATTAGTTTTGAATTGTTCCTGCGATGTACTATTTGCCTGGTTATTTATACAGGCCACTGTAATGTAATATATATGGCCTATGATTTAAATCTTATATGGTATCTGAGTAAGGTTTGAGGCTTCATGCCTCATAGGACTATGAATGTGGAGTTGCATTCAATGGCTTCACTTGGTTCTTAAGATTTTATTGTCGCCATAAAGAAATCCATGTCACCACCATTGGATCAGTTTGAGAGGGCAATGATTCAATGGGGATCGGTTTGAGGGCATTGGTGGTGATGACATGGATTTCTTTCGGGATTGGTGGTGGTGACATTGGATTTATGGTTCAATGGGGATCGATTTGAAACATTCAAGACAGGTCAACATCTATTACATTTGGAAATCACAAACTAAAATTACCCAGTATTCATCACCACTTCCTAATTTGCCAAGCAGTTACAACAGCTAGTCACCCATTTACTCTAGTGAGACGGAATGGCGCCCATAGGGACACTTGGCAATATTTGTTGCACAGGCAGCAAGGATACACATTGATTAAGTTCATGTCTAAACTTAGTCAGACTCTTTGAAGGCCATATTCTACGCAAGTTCATATTATTGGTGTAATGACTAAATCATTTAGATTGTATTCAATTTAGTCATTACGAGGTGGTGTTAGACATATTAGATACTATGCAATAATTTTAGAATATCGTTAGCTTATTATTGGCTAGGTGTTAGTTGTTACAACTAGAATATTCAAGGTTGATTAGTTTTATATTGTTCCCATGATGTACTATTTGCCCGGTTATTTATATAGGAGGCCATTGTAATGTGATAGATACGGCCTATGATTTAAATCTTATAGGGACAATAAGTTGTAGATTCAGAGGACTTTAACAGAGAACACAGACTGATATGCCGTTTCAATGGTCTCTGGCCTAAGCTGGCTGACATTCAGTGGGTATCCTCTTCTTGGAAACCCTTGCAATCTCAGGAAATCTACATTTCTCCTTGCGCTAAGGGTTTCTTTATTGTAGAGTGTGAGGCTGCAGATGACAGAGATCTCATCCTCAAATCTAGGCCTTGGTTTTGAAGGGGAGCAAGGCTCTGTATGAAACCATGGTTTCCATCCTTTGATCATTGTGTGGACACTTTCTTCTGCTCTTGTTTGAGTGAGTGAGACTCTCAAACCTTCCTCTTCATTTCTTCACTCTTTCTAGCTTCTCTTCTATCAAAAATGCCCTTGGGTTGTTTCATTTCTGCTCGCACAAAACAGCTCAGCAGCATTTCAATACCTTTGCCAGAATTTGTGTAGAGGTAGATTTTGCAAAAGGCCTACCAGATGAATTCCAGCTTAAGGTTGAGGACAGCATATGGAAACAAAAATTGGTCTACGAGAAGTTGTCGTTTAGGTGTCGAGCTTGCTTCACCCATGGTCACCTTGTTCTTGGCTGCCCTAAAAGGGCAGCTGAAAAAGCAATTGACCCTGGAGGCCCTAGGAAACAAATGCAGAAGACCTCTTCCTACTAGTGGCAGGGTGCAGAGGAATGCCATCATTTGGTGGAGCCTATACCTATCCGCACTAAGGTGAAGGCTGAGCCTTCCCCCTTAGGAAGGAGAAAAACCTCTCCTCCGATTTTGCCACAGGTGGTTCTGTCTTCTCGTGAAAATGAGAAACATAAAACTCTCAAATATCGTGGTGGACTACAATGGTACATCCGGGGGGAAATGGAACTCTTCAATTTGGAAACCATCGGTGAGGCATACAAGTTCGCAGTAAAGATTGAGTAGAAGCATGGAAGAATGGATATAAAGAATCAGTCTTCAAAATGGAAAAGTGATAAAGAAGGTCAAACACGAGGCCAAAATTGGAAGCAAAAAGAAGGAAAGACAGGAAGTGGTGTGGTTATCACAAATTTGGAACTCATTCCAAAGAAGAATGTCGAGCTATCAAATCACTGCTTTCTGAGTCACCATCCTCAACATCTATTGCTCTACCTCATACAGACCCTGTAGTCGAAGAGGTTGAAGAAGAAATTATAGACGTTGATCCTGAAGCCATTGTAGCTTCATCACAGACACACGACGAGATGCTAGATGACAAGGAAAGGTTGTTTCACTCTAACTTATGGGTGAAAGGTAAGCCTCTGCATTTCATTCTTGATAGCAGAAGTCAAAAGAATTTAATCTCTACTAATGTTGTGAAAAGCCTAAATCTATCCATGAAGCCTCACCCAAAACCATACAGTATTGGATGGTTGAGCCCAGGGAGAGACCTCCGTGTCACCCACCAATGTCTTCTCTCATATGCAATACAACCTTTCCAAGATGAGGTCTTATGTGATGTGGTCAATCTAGATGTTTGTGATGTACTCTTTGGTCAACCATTCATGTATGATCGACATGGTATATACGAATCAAGAACTAGACGGATCACTCTCACTCTTGGAACACGGCGCTACAGGGTACCAGAAGTACCACCTTCCACATCTATCTCTCTGCTTAGCGCCAAGAAATTTGTTTTCATGGTGGTCAAGCCACAAGAATCCAAAAGGGCCGATGTTACAGCCCTGACAACACAACAACAGAAGCAAATAGATACCGCGCTAAAGAAGTTCACAGCCTTCCATCCACAGACTGATGGTCAGACAGAAATGGTGAACAATCGGGCCCCGCACAGTTCCATAAACCACAGTCCCCTCCAAGTGTGCATCAGGAATCAAATCAAGACACAACTCCCACACCTGATGGGGAACGGTGATGCAATGGGGGCCATTGCTTTTCAAGGAGGGAGGAATGATCCGGGCAACACTTTGGGCGACCACTCGGGTGGCAGAAAATTCCTCGAATCTTGTATTGTTTTCATTCTTGGAAGTCACATTGTCGGTGACAGTTATTTCCTCGAGCCATTATGTCCTCGAGCGCTGTACTGTTTTAATTCTGTTATTTCTCTCGAGCCACTCATTCTTAAAAGGTCACCGTTAATTCCTCGAGCCACTCAATCTCCCGATGTTTTCAAAAATATGTATAAATGCATTGTAACCCGAAAAGGGAAAGCAGACATCTCTTCTCAGAGATAAGCGTATGTTTTGTATTTGCAATTTTTTGATTTAACAAAACATCTCTTTTCAAAGATAAGCCTATATTTGTAGTGCGGTTGTTAAGTAATACAACGTCCCTTCTCAGAGAATCCATTGTTATTGTGTTATTTCTATGCTATTGAAATATTCGTCAACCAGAACTTCTGAGTTTTGGATCAAAGGTGAAGGCTGAGCCTTCCCCCTTAGGAAGGAGAAAAACCTCTCCTCCAGATTTGCCACAGGGGGTTCTGTCTTCTCGTGAAGATGGAACCTTGTATGATAGGGGCCGTAAGGTGTCTCCACACCAATTACAAGAGCCTAATTTTGGGGACCTTCTTGATCCCCAAGCTGTGATTCATGAAGCTAAGACTTCTTATGCAACTTTGGCTGCTGTTCAAGCCTCTTTCCCCTCTAGCTTCGAGTCCCCTTTGCAACTTGCCTCTCTAGAGGATTCCTCCAAGACTTCTGCAGACCTAGGGTGAACGTTGGGACGTTAGTCAAGAAAATAAATGAGCTTGGCAATTCTGCCAGCCGTATGAAGCTAATATGTATGAAGATCTATAGATCCAAGTTAACCTGATAATGGGCTGTGATTTTTACAAAATTTGGATGCTGGTGTTCGGCCACCTTTCCTCTACTCTCTTTTCTTTCTCTTCTCCTCTTCTAACTCTCTATCTTCTCTTTCTTCTCCTCTCTCTTCTTCTCTCTTTTCTTCTGATCTATTTTATTCTCTACTTTTTCAAAGCTACGTTGCCGATACGGATACGGGTACAAGAATCGGATACAGGGATATGGGGATTTTTTTTGGGGGGGTTTTGATACATTTATATACAGCCGTACAAAAATATATATATAAAATATAAAATATAAAAATATAGCCATATAAGCAAAAATAACCACATAATATGCATAGAGGAAACATTATAAGTTAAATAACCATAAAACATACTAAAAAATCAATGCCAAATATCATAATATTCAATTTTCGAACTTAGATTAGTCTTAATTATTATTAAGAGTACATAGTGCAAATGTTACAACTTACAATATATGGACAAAAATAAAGACAAAAGAAAATGCACTCTCTGCAGTTTGGTGAAGATTACAATGAGATGACCTGGTCTTAAATCAACTTAAGACTATGCCCTGTTCTCTTCTTTGAGATTATTCATGAGTTGAGCTTTTGTAATATACCTGTGCAAATGATCTTACCGTATGTACTGCACAGAAAGAGTCCTGGAGAACCATATTTCTGGGACATAAAGGATAAGCAAAAAAAGACACAATTGATTTCAACCTCTCCCTCATCTTGATCATGTTACAGACATTTATTTCCTTTATTTCGGCAAGGCTGAAACGCGATCCCCGTAACTGGAAGACTTGCTGACTTGCTCTGGCAACCTTCACAGCTGTTTTATACAGCCCTAATAAAGAAGATACAGATAAATCGACTGAGGCTCGCATTTTGAAAACAGTCGAACACAGCCAGCCATTGAAACTGCAGAGAGGTTTTCATACTTTGTTTTGTTTTTTGAAGTCTGTGTTTGACTTTTATTAAGCAAAATTGAAAAAAAAAAAAAAAAAATTGCAGGAAACGCCCAGGGAGCGTCCCTGGGCTGTGGATACGGCCGGATACGTCTGGAAAAAAAAAAAAAAAAATGCAGGAAACACCCAGGGAGCATCCCTGAGCTGTGGATACGCCCAGATACGTGACCTAGACATATCTGGGCGTATCCCCACGCTCCTGTATCCGGGAGTGTTTCCCCTGCACTCCCAGGGCCTGGGGGGGAGTATCCGGTAACGTAGTTTCAAAGGGTGAGGACCCCAATAAAATCCCTTAATTTATCTATCAAAAATAAAAAAAGGCAACTTCCACTAAAGAAACAATTATCATTATTGACTATGAATCAGACCGACCACAATAATAAGCATTGACATGCAAATATTAGATATACTCATTACGCTGTACATAATACATATGATAGGCCCCATCCTAAGTCCTACATGTTTCATCCGCGTAACCTCAACATATGCATCCTCCTAATCATTTGTTAAAGCATGCTTCCGAACATAGCAAACCTCATTTCTTTCCAAGTAGCAACTAAGGTTGTATAACTTGAGGTGGTCGACCTTTGTCTCAATCATAACCCACCTTACATAAAAATCTCTCTCAAAAACAATTTCAACAAGAAGAATATCATTTTTCATTTTTTAAGAATGACACACTTCTGCAGCTGTGAAGCCAAGCTCTGAACAGCTCTACACTACATATTACTGAAATTATAATAAACAAAATCATACACACAAATTGTTCTCGTTGAAGTATCAACACTTTAACAGGTCTCATAAATTTATCTAAATCAGCAATTTCACCATGTCTCATAATTACTTCTAAATCAACAATTTGACGAGGCCTCATAAGTACTTCTGAACATGTTAATCTTAGGGTATCAAACATAGATGACGTATTCCTCTCCGAAAGATATTTATTGTTCATCACCTCATCTTACCACGACAAGATGAATTTGATACCCTAAAAACTTTCAAAGAATATGCTATACCAAAGGGATATCAGGGACCATGATACACTACAATTCAGAAGAAAAGGACAGGCACCCACAAAACTTTGTATTGTGCATCAAACTTCAAAAAAAGTAATGTTTCATACTATAGAATTACAATATTTTTTAAATGGAAATCATCAGAATATTCACCAGCTTCTTTTCATCAAAACAGCTGCTACAGAAGAAACCTTGACTTGAACATAACCTTCTGGAGCATCAGCATGTGCCACGATATAGTGTAGACAATACCTGCACTCCGCCAAAATTTTCTAGGGTTGGTCAATTATTTTTATTGCTTTCATTGAAAGAAAATAGGAATGTTATGATACTATGATGCAAGAAAAATAAATTTAAATTTTCATGAGAAGCCTTCAAAGCATAAATACCTTTAGGGAAGATTATAATTAAAAACACTGTTTCACTGTTAAAATGCACAGTCAGATTAAAATGGATTTGGTGCATTACATACATACGCAAGTTGCTTTTCTCATCCATTGAAAGAAATCCCCACTCTCGTATTGCTGCTTCTTGAATTGTTGCTGCTGCTTGAAAACGTGCATTAGCCATTTGTGAATGCTCTGCAATCCAATATACCATATGCCATAGTGATAAATATGCACATTTTAAAATTATATTAAAACAATATATGAGATAATTCACCCCACATTAAATTATCTGCGCCAAGATCCCATTTATTTGTCTGGTCCAATACCGTTTCTAAATATCTTGGAATAACCTTAAAAAAAATCCAAATCGAAGGAAACAGAGTCCAGAGGCAAAAGTAACTATGACGGCTGTCAACAAATTAAATGAGAAGCTATGCTCTATAATTGCTACACTATTCTTTATGAAATAAGCACGTGCATTCATTGCTTAAACGTGCATATAAGCAAGCGTACATGATATATTCAGACAACAATCATTCTAGGATCTCACAAAGTTCTCAAGAGACATTACAATAGAGATGGAATGCACAGCATGTAGAGCCCTCCCTAGTGACCTCTGATGGTACATGCTGCGACAAGAACTTCTCGATTGAAGTTTCAATAGATAATTGGTCCACATGATGGCAATTCTATCCTAAGATGTCTTGCACATATTTTACACACACAATGACAATATTGATGTGTTGAAAAGAATGCTTTCATTCCAAGAATATGCACAGAAACTTGTGGGCAATCGAATTTTGTGCATGAGCGGGTCAGATAACTGGGACCAGCCCCTTCTCTTGTGAGTCGATCGACTCTAGAGCTGCAATTGAGAAGTATTTAGATGGCCAAAATTTTCTATTTGATATGGAATTGTTTTATTGGGAAAAAAGAAGAATAAAAAGATAATAAATACAAAAACAATGTTACATGCCAAAAACAAGGTGTGCAAGTGAAGATGAAGAATGCATGTGTACACTTTCGTGGTGGTGTTAATTATTACGCCAATAGTCATAACCTACAATGGCAACTGGGGCGGGGCGGGGCGGGGCGGGGCGGGGCGGGGTCGACTGTAATGTCCGTGAGATGTTAACAAATAATGGACGACCATAAATTTGAACACTATTTGACCATCATAGGGTAGTTTCAACCTTAAATTTGACATCCATATGACTGTCATATGGAAGCTTTTTATTCTTGCTTGGAGAAGTTGGTTGAAAAATCATAATATCTTGGGCATACTGTGGAGTTTGGAGTCCTTATTTTTCCGGAGATATTGTTTCGAACCTGATGCAATGGTGCAACTAGATCGAGGGCATCTATCACCAATCAACATGAAATTCATGGAGAAGGTAATGGAGTCATTAATCAATGTGGTATGTGAGAAATCCAAGATAGGCACCTAAAGATTGATATCTCTTAGCATTTTTTAGATAGATGTATTTAAGATATCTATAATAGTTTTACCGTCATCATCATAGCTATCATCATCGTCGTCATCAATGTCATCATTTTCATCATCACCATCTTCATCAATGTCATCATTTTCATCATCACCATCATCATCGTCCCCATCATCATCATTGCCATTGTCGTCATTATTGTTGTCGTCATCATCGTTGTCAGCACCATCGTCCTCATCGTCGTCACCATCATCATCATTGTCATCACCATTGTTGTTGTTGTTGTTATCATTGTCATCATCATTGGTGTTATAACCAACGTCATTACTATCATCGTTGTCGTTGTTGTTATTGGTTGGATAGATGAAGGAAGTTGGGTAGTTTAGTTACCTCCTCAAGCACTTGCCATCCAAGATATGGACAAGAAATCCATAGGATGAGACCCTCGATATCAACACATCCTAAGACGAGGAAGCAAAAAATTGCTAGCATTGGGAAGATATCGACATGAGCTAAGAGGGCCATATTCATATTTTCTTGCCACGAAGATCTGTAATTGGTTTTGTCCATGCATAGCTAATTTGTTCGGTGCACTTCTCTACTTGTATGTTTATGGAAACTGAAATCTGTGGAAATAACTATTACACTCAGATTTGCTTAAAGGTATTGCCTCGGTAGATCAATTCTTCATTTATAGTAGTTGGACAGTTGTGGTGTTATTGGTTGGTAGTGTATCAATGCTATGAATGGATCCATGTTTATGATTTGATCCATGAAGGGAAGTGATGCATGGACCTATTGTGATATTTATAAGAAAGTATAGATATCTATGTTTATGGCCCTGCCAGATCAAACTCCATTGGGAGTAGTTGAGATTATTTTAAAGGCTCACATTAATTGTTTTGTATACATAGGCCCATGGTAATTATGACGTGTATGGAGGTTATGAAGTTGATGACATGCGGTGTGCACAACCCTTGGGTAGTTATATCAGTCAAATAGGTAACTTGCAAATTAAGCAACTACTCAGCCAAATATGTAACATGTGGATTGAGGATTTACTGAACCCCAATGTTATTAAATTAGAGGTTTTATATAGGAGACTCATATTTTTTCATTATCATGATATGAATGAAATTGAAAGAGTATTGTAGTTGGTTCATTTGGTTCTCGCATTGGGAGATATTGTGAAGTGATTAGTTCCGTAAGGAGTATTGAAGGCTATTCCCATAATGTTATTCAATATTTATATACATTTGTTAGGAATACTGATCAAAAGTAAATGATTTAGACTTTAGACCAATAGTATAGGCTAGTTTATTTATTTCATACAATTTTTTAATTATGTTTGTCATATGAGGAATGAAGTTGAATAGTCATCCTTATTTTGATTTATATAAATATATAATAAATCATTTAGTTATTTTGAATAGCTACCTTTTTAACTCTTGAGAAAATTGTATAAGAGCATGAGATCAAAACCTCTGGACACCCATCACAAGCTTTGTAACTTTTTCTTCATGTTAATAAAATAGACCCTGCCAACCAGGGTTTGGAGAGACCTCTAATTTCATCATGAGGTATCAGAGCATTAATGAAGAAAGCCTGGAGGTAATTTGGTGTTTGTATTTTTTTTATTTGTTTTTACAAAGCTTTATTGCTTGATTTTGTAAGTTTGAATATCTGGTTTTGAGAGGAAAATTGTTTGGAGAATTTTTTGAATCTGTAAAAGAAAAAAAGCCAAGAGCTTGATCAAAGCTGTTACTTGTGAATTCAAATTCGTAGCAAAGAGCAGCATAACAGCAGGCAATGTGAGGTGTACAGAACTGTTATTTATTTATTTTGCATGTTGTGTGAGGTGTACAGAATTGTTGTTTAGTGTTTTGCAGACTGTGTGAGGTGTACAGAACTGCAGTTTATTTTTATTCAGGCCGTGTGAGGTGTACAGAACTGCTGATTATTTTTTAGTGGGCCATATGAGGTGTTTAGAACTGCTGTTTATTTTTTACAGGCTATGTGAGGTGCATAGCAGGTCGTTTCTTGAGTAAAATGAAACATGGAGTATAAAATCTAATCCGTCCAGTCAAAATCCTGGGATAGAATGATGCATTTCAGGTATTTAGAAAAATTTATTTCCCATGCTTTGTTGGATGATAAGTATTTGAAAAGGAGCTTAGTTTTTGTAACTGACAATTAGAAAGAGGTGACTTTATTATCAAAGAGTCTCTTATCCCACAAGGTAATAATGACTCTACTGCCCTCGACGGGAATAAACATTCGAATTTTTTACTATGTTAATTAATAATTATGAATATATATTTAACATGGTATTTAGGGAATCATATTTAACATAAGTAGTTACTATTTGATATAGTATTTAATTTGTTAATGAATAAAATGTTAAATACTGTGTTAAATCTTTTCACAAATGTTATTTTATTATGTCAAATACTTTGAATAAAATATTAAAGAATTTTTTTTAGGGAATCGTATACCATGTGGTTAATGACAATATCACTAATTTCTTATTTATTAGGTTATAATTTCTATATTCTTTATTTTTATTTTATTTTTTTGTACGGCCGAAACCAAGCCGTACCGAAGGCAAAAAAAATCGCTGTACCAGCAAACCTGGTTCTTCAAACCCAAAACCGAACCCGAATCCAAAACAAACCAGTAACTTAGGTAAATTGTTAGGAAATGTAATTTGTAAAGCAAGGACAATGATGGATCCTTATAAAACAAAAGTGATAAATAAGTTGCAAGCCTCTAAGGATGTAGGGCAGCTGCAGTCCTTTTGAGAACATACCGTATGCTTCAAAGGTTCATTAAGAATTTTGTGGGATTGTCATATCCACAAGACTATTTGTTGAAAAAGGAAGTACCCTTTGAGTGGGGACCAAGACAACAAGAAGCTTTTGAAAAACTGAAAGTAGTGTTGATGACTGCTCCAATTTTGGAGCATCCCAATTGGGACGAGGAGTTTCACATCCATGAGGATGCATCATACCATGCTATTGGTTGCAAATTGGCACAAGGAGTGCACAAATTAGACAATCCATTGTATTTTGCAAGCAGAATGTTGACCAAAGCAAAAAAGAACTAAACTACAATTGAAGGTGACGTGCTAGATATTGTATATCATGTCCAAAAAAATTGGCACTACCTCTTAGAAAATCCATTTTTATTTGTTGTAAACCATGCAATGTTGTTTTTATTTAATAAACGAGCCAGTCCTATGTGGAGGAATTTCCAGATGGCTCTTACTATTGCAAGAATTTACCTTTTCAATACTGATTAGAAAAGGAAAAAGCCACGTGATTTAAAATCACTTGTCCCATATTCAGAAGGGTAAACCAGCAAGAGGAGGTAATGATGATAATTCTGATTAATGGGTTTTTCATATAGCGAGTTTGCCGAAGTGGCATAACGAAATTGGAGAACGCTTATCCACAAGGCACTTTGCTGGAGAAGTGCAATTAGCCCAAAAATGAAAGATAATCGGGTAGTCTAAGTCCTTTTTGTGTTGTATGGTAAAGAACAAAATACTAAGATAATCCATTTACAGAAAGGTACATATAGGGGATGCAGGTGGATACATGAGTGCAGAGGCTACAGCAAGAAAGATATTGTTGTAGGTTTGTGGTGGCCTAAATTACATTGAGACTGCATGGTATGGGTGAAATCATGTGACACTTGCCAAAGAACATGAAGACTAGTAAAAGCAAACTTTCAGTTAATAAACCCAACAATACCATAAGAATTATTAGAAAAATGAGGTTTAACTTTAGATTAAACACTCATCCAAAAAAGGACATAGCATATATTTACTAATGGTTAAAGAGTACTTAACAAAATAGGTAGATGCTAAGGCATTACCAAATAATACAGCAAACTTAATTTATGAACAAATCATAGCCAGATTTGGGTGCTAAATATTAAAAGTGATCAAGGCACATATTTTACAAATGAAGTATCAGAGAAATGCTATAAATTGTAAGGATTAAGCATAACACACCAACAGCTTATTATCCACAGCAAACGGACAAGCTTAAGGTGAGATCATGTATGTTTTCATGATGATGAAAATTGAGATAAAGATTTCTGGATACAAAAATTATTTGACATCATTTGAAGCTTTAGGGTGGTAGTGGAAAATTGGTTGAGTGATGAAGAAAGCCTACATGATAGGCTGTTCAAACTAAATAAGTTGGATAGGCTAAGAATTTTGGCACGATGGTCAATTGAAACAAACAACAAAGAAGAAAGCAGTAGCATGACAAACACATAAAGAAAATGCAGTTCAAACTTGGTATGCTAGTACTAAAGTATATGGTAAAAATGTGCAAGAAAGGACCAAAATTTTAAAAAGAGTGGGAAGATACTTACAATATTATTGAAGTCTTCAATAATGGAGCCCTGCAATAAGCAAACATCAATGGAATCCAATGTCCCAACTTGATCAATGCATCTAAATTGACAACGTATCATACTAAAAGAAAGATTGATGTGAACTGAATTGAAGTGGAACAGATACAAAGGACAAGTAATGCGCAGGGTAAAAGAGTGGTTCTCTCTTTTGTAAGAAACGAAGCTCTGGTTCTTAACAACTTTCTCTTCCAACACTTATGGGACATGGTCAAAGATAATAATCTAGAAGTACTTGTAGAATCCAGGAAATAGGAATATTCTAAACTGCATCAACATCACCACCCTCATTCACATCCCGAAGCAAATTGAGGCAAATTCATTGAACACATTCCTATCTCTCTCAGCAACATGAATTCCAAAATCATTGTGAGAAGACTTCAATGGTTGTTATCTAACCTGATCTCACCCAGTCAATCAGCCTTTGTCCCTGGCAGATAGATCACAAACAATATTAATGTTGTTGAAGATATTAGTCATTCTTAGAAATTCCAAAAGCACCTTGGGGCTTTCATCAAATTAGAAATGGAAAAATCCTTTGACCACAGCAATTGGAGGTGTCTACCATATATATTAATAACAGTTTTCTCATAAATTGTTGTAGAATAAAGATCTTGTTGTATCACAAGTCTGGTATTCACAGTTTCTATTAATGAAAACATGGGTCGGAAGTTCAAGGCAACGAGGGATCTTGTCCATTGTCCCCTTACCTCTTTATTTACTATGTGGTCTTAACCCATCTTCTCTTAAAAGGTGTGGATTGCCACAGATTACAAGGAATTGGGAGCGATTCTTGGCATTCCAATTTGTCGATGAAACTCTCTTTCTATCAACTACCATATTGCAGGAAATCTGTAGCCTGAAAATGGTTCCAAAAGCCTACCAGCTCGCTTCTGCCCAATAATACAATCTGGCCAAGTCACAAGTATTCTTCACTCACGCTCTAGCTTGCCGTAAACAAGCTATACTCAGATTTCTGAATCTTGTTCCCCCACTAAATATCTTGGTTTTCCGCTACAACTAAAACCACTCTCAGCCACAGAGTGTGATACACTTATTGACAAAGTGAAGAAAAAATGGGACACTAGGCTGAGACAAATCACACTGAAGAAAAAAACAGAAATGTCCTTTGCTTCCTAGCAGAAAATCACTCAGCGAAAATGAGCTCTTAATTTGAAAAATCTTGATCTCTTCAATCAGGCCTTAGCAAGAAATTAGCCCGAGCTCTGCATCAGCATCCATGTGCTCTATGGAGTATTATAATTTTGGTAAAAATACATGGATTTTCCTAATCTTGCCACTAATTTCAGCTCACTGTGAACTCTAAATGAGTCGACCATTTGGAAACATATAGGATGGTCAACTTCTTCTTCAGAAAGACATCACATGGCACCTAAATTCAAGAGACACAGCACATTTCTGGACTGATAGCCAACATAGTTGGAAACCTCTTGACTCAATCACAACATTGTTTCCATTATAAAGGAAGTTTAATAAATCTGGAATCCTGCTTGTCAAAGATTTTGTTAACTGACTCCCACTCTTGGAAATGGTCACTTCTATCACATTTCCAATCTCAATATCAGGTTGTAGTACAATTCCTTCAAGATGAATGACTAGCGAGAAACCCCATCTTTAAACTACAAAAATGATCAATTATGATGGGGAAAGAGTTTAAATAGCTAATGTTCAAAGCAATTGACTTCACAGCATCTGGGTTCAGCCTATCCTTCCCCTTCGCTTCCATGGAAAAAGATATGGTCCATCAAAATATGGCATAAAATTGAAAGCTTTCTTGTGGCTGATTTTGCACAACAAAATTCTCACAACACAACTCCACAAAAAATGGTTTTGTTTGACCCTAACTACCAAAAAGGAGATACATATTATCACCTCTTCTTTTAGTGGGTCTACCCACAGGCATTATGGAGTCTAGTGACAACTCATTTCAACAAAGATTGGAGTCCACCCACTCAGAGGAATCAGCTAATATTCTGATGGCATGCTCTTTGTACAAACTTACAAAGTCAAAAATCACAAAATTTCTTGATTCACTAACTCAACAAGTATTGACTGAAACGTTCTCCAACATTTGCATCGCAGGTATGCGCCACTCTCGCCCTCACTAGTTTTTAATCAGCGATATGCAAGCTCTACCCTTCCACAAACTGTAGAAACTTCCAAGTCAATACAAGTACTTTTTCTTTACTATTCATCCTATGACTCATTGCATCCTGCACCACCTCCCTTCATTAAGCAAGCTCTCATAACCAACAAGAAGCGGCAATTAACAGAATAATCCGAGACTCAGCTGGAGCCCCTTTCATTAACTATAACAATTACACCAGTGGCCTGACTCATTTAAAAAGGATTAGACTCACACAAAACCTCAACTCACCCATTTGCATGTAGAAGGTGATTCTCAAATTATTATTGCTATCACTTGGCGCTATTATAATTCCCTCACAAGGGGACACCTTTCCACAACAAATCTGCCCATGAATTGGAGGCTCGCAAAAATTATGGAAGAGATCACCCAACAAAGACACATCTTGCCCATGTCAAGTAGAGGGGGTGATGTGGTTGCAAATGCCTTAGCCAATAAAGCACAATCAACACTCATAAGCTTTTTGGGCTTAGATCGTGTAACCATCTCTTTTCCCAATGACATCCAGCACCTCATTCAAAATGCCGTGTGCTTTACCTAAGTTTATCGTAGGCAAAATGCTTAACCATGCAGTTGATCCCCCATCCCTCTCCCTAAACCACTTTCTTTGTTTCTTCACCAACCACATTTTATCATTTTATTCTTTCATTCCCCTTTTCCTAAGCCATTCACTTTAATTTTTTTACCATCTATTCCCCCCATGCTACCCATTCCCTCTCTAATCTTTATTTTGGTTCTAATTTTTACCACTTTACCCCTTATCCCACTCCATTTTCCTTCCCTCACTGAACCCTTCCTCGTGTTAGGGCTTCTACACCATCAAATGCATCTTCATCCTATGTCCGCGTGCCTCGAGCCCATCGACTCCTCACAATGCCTGCTCAAATCATATGCAACCGCCATTTACACCATGCATGCATAATCCTTCCTCAGCCAGACCCTTATGACAATGTCATGTGGAAAAACGTCATCCATAATTCGACGTTCACGGTTCAGTGTCAATTTTTAAGGCCACCATATCTGTCACTAGTGCCTTACAGGAAGAAGAAAATGAAAAAAATATCACAGCAGACCCACAATTCAAAAGATTAATCATCTTCTGCCCACTAAGGATCTACCTTTCATCTTGTTGCTCAAAACCCGCATCATGCTTCCCATAATCTTCAACAATTTCCCCAGCATCAGCCTACTAACCACCAACATCAGCAACCATCCACCAACCCTTCTCAAAGCCCTCATGTAACTCATAAAATGGAGGTCTATGTTGATGTCATCACATACAACATAACTGTTTTTGTCCAAACTCATATCACCCAGCAAGATTGGTTAAAGCATCAATCAGCCCATCATCATGAATAGCTTGTCAAGCAGAATCAGAAGTTGAGTGTGCTGCTTCATTATCAACTCCTCCATGATCAAACTGAATCCTCCATACCTGCTGACCCCACTAGAAAAGGAAAGCAGCCATTGGAGACTCTGGAAGCGGACATAAATTTTTCTCTGGCTCCAAACAAAAAGCATAAAACCCATCTCGGCTTCAGGCATCTCCTCCAACAGTATCCAGGTGCTTTCTGCAGAAACTAAACAAGAACCTGCATATACCCCACCCCACACTGAAGACAAAATGGAAGAAGCATACGAAGCAGAAAGACTGATTGCTCGCCCATACTTGTTTCTAAACCATAATGAATGATATATTTTTCTTTTTTTTTCTGTTTGTACACCTCCTCGAATTTTAGTTGTATTTGTTTCGGTGATAAGCTCTGACCAACGGGGTTTCCGATCGCCACTTGGTCATACTTTGCAGCTTTCTCACATTTTTTTTCAGTTGTATCTCACAAATGTTTTGCTGATCAAGTAAAAGTTTTTTCATCTTAATATAATAATCTCTTTACTTATCAAGAGAAAAAACAAAAAGCATGTATGCAAAACTGCATCAAGAAAATATAGATATCAAAACTAGCTTTCAGTTGTGACATGCACAGCTAGTAGCCATGATCCATAGTCAAACTTTTAGGTTCCTAAAGATAAAAGGAAAAAGAATGCCTTTACTACTGTATCATATGTACCTGTACACAGATAAAAAATCATAACACCAGTGATACTTCAAACTTGTTCAGTTAAGGTTTAGTATATACCAAGAATATATCGGCATGCTTGGTATGGCTGAGGAGATCGTCGAAAGGCTAAAAGGGTGGCCTCTGCCTCTGCTGGATTGATGTGCATCTGTTAACACAAACAAAACTCGTAGCATCAATGACTCAGAAAAACAGTAGTTAAAAATAAATAAAGAGGTAACAGAACAGGATAATTAAACTAAGGAGTGCCTCGGATTACAGGGCACAAACAAATTATTTCTATGCAGCAGCTTTGTATGTATCTCTTATGCACAGAACCCTGAAGATGTCGTGATTCGCATGCATCAAAAACAATGGCAGAACGGGACAGCTGACAATAAAGGACTTACTTATGCAATCCACTTATGTTAACTAATTCAACCAACTTAATAAAAAAATACACAATCTCCATATCACTTACTCGCAAATTGCTGTAAATATAAAATAACTTAAAATTCGTACCTTACAAAGACAGACAACTCAAAGAGATAGCATATAGTAAAGGATTAACTTGTTTTTATCAGTAAGTTTATATAAGAGTTTAGGATGAGTATATGCAGCTGGGTTTTTTATTTAAATGTCAGTAGGCACAATAGCAATTTTGTCACCATCAAACCAGAGCAAAGGTACCCAAGGGTGATACATTGAATTGATCAATATCCTACACAAGATGTGTTAGTATGGAAGCTAAAAAAATAGGTTGCACACCTATGGATAAATGTAAATTTTTGACAAGCACCTCCATTTGCATTATGTGTTAGCATTACCAGTGTTTGCATTATGAAAATTCCAGCCGGTAAGAAAGAGTCGTGTTGTTTTAGATGAGATATGCATTGTCTCTCTGACAATGAGTTTCGAGGCATTGCAGGATAGTTCCATCCCTTAGATTACATGAATGAAAGGATGGATTGACATATAAGGCATTAGTACAGTCATTTGATATGCCTGGCAGATCGTGACGAATGGCACCCAGGTCCCAACCAATGGAAAAGGTTCTCATAGGAGGCTTTGCTGGCATATCTCTAAATGCATGGGTCTCCCTATATAGACAATACTGGTTTTAGTACATATCTATAGTGCTTAAAAAGGTAAGGAGCTAATGCAAGAACCATAATATTTATTGTCTTCATCAGTATGCCAGAAGCCAATTTTTTCACAATACAAGTGAATTTAGAACATTTGCAACAGTGTGGTTTTCCAACAGCTCTCCAATCCATCATTCTTGTACCTTCTACTCCAAAATTGAAATAATCTTGCTTTCACCAGAATACACAAACACTTGCTACCTTGTTCTCTTGGCAAACAGTAAGTTTTCTAAGTAATAAATTCTTCATTTGTGGATGGCCAACATACTATGTTTTGAAGGAGGGAAATAATCTATTGTCTACTAAATCAAATAATTAGTTGCAAATTAGAACATAGCTACTGTAAACACCCTAATTTGGTCAAGCAACCACAAGTACTTTGTCTTTTGTTGCTCTTTCGCATGAAGGTCTTAGTGATGATTATAGTCCTTGTTCGCATGGTCATTTTGAGTCCTTTGATCTTTCTTATGTCTTATTTTCCTTATTTGTGACACTCTCAGTAGTCATAAATCACATTTTCCCAGTCACAAGGGCCCCTAGCCTGTCTTGCTTGGTTTCAGCTCTAATTTAAGCCTTAGGACATAGGCGCCACTTTCGGGATAGTAGCACCACACGACGCTAGTGTCCGACGCGCCTTTTCTCCCGTGTTTGAGTCCTAACTCTTTCGTGAGCCTTCTCTTATATTTTTTATCCCTCTTTTATGACTTGTCGGCTAGCGAACAAGGCCTTCTATTCAAAACAATGTTCCTTCTATAAAAAGAGCCTCACAAAGCATTTTACATCTAGCACTTACTATTTTGGTAAATAATTACATAAATCAATCAATAGTACAGCTCAAGACTCTACATACTACTCAGTCATCACATCTAGACATTGCATGCTTGATCAAAGAAGGGCCTAAGCAAAAGTCATTCTAGCATACCGTGCAAATTGATGGTGCACATTCCCTAAGGGATAACTACATGCACTATGAGACCCCTAGCATTGAGGTTAATGTAGGCAACAACCAAGACAACAAGGGTTCTGTTCCGCGCGATCATAACATCCCACAACCCAATTTCTCTCTTCCTTTTTGCATTTGATCCAGTTATTGTTTCATGTGTGCAGGTATTCATTAGGGTTTTGTAAGAGATTTAGCTAAAACAGTGACACAAGCGAGCCCCCAAATGACACAAAACTGCCTACAAGACCTCCAAAACCTCCCGCAACTTCCCTGAAAGTTTTAGACAGACTCTACAGGTGGGACATTAGCCCCAGAATTGAACATTAGCACCACACGGCGCTATTGTCCTGATATGGGCGCTATTGTCCGAACCCAAATTTCAATAAACAATTAGAAGACGAAAGGTGTCAGCATGTTCTAGTTTCCTAATCCACATAAAAGTTTGTTTATTTCCAAATAAGTACATTTTCTCCTCTCACTTGCTATTTTTGAAAAGTTCAATTAAATCAATTATTTCCAATTTTCATTCCAGATTAACAACATACTCAGTCCTTTAACAACATAGGATTTGTATTGACTTAAGTTCTAAAAAGTCAAAACATTTGGTAAACCCGACTTACTTCTTATATTGCTTAAAACCCTAGTTTTCTTTGGGGTTTACATGTCTCAAACTTGCTCTCTCGAGCACAACCATCTCAGCCTCTGTCAGGGATAGACCCCGCACGGTCTCCATCATCCATCCAGCACGAAACTCCCTCATACGAGCATCAATCTGCAAAAGTACAACCAAATCAGGCATCAACAATGCAAAATTAAAACCAACAGATAACAACAGACATCAAAAACCAATCAAGGATAATCAACATTACAACTCAACCCTGCTGGACACTAGCGTTGCATATAGGGCAATAGCGTTGGACAGTAGTGCCACACCCTGAACGCTAGTGCCAAGTCCTAGACAATAGCGCCCAAACAAGGACGGTAGTGCCACATCCTGGATGCTTGCGCCAATTCCTGGACAATAGCGCCCAAACAAGGACAGTAGCATCATTTTTGCCAAACAAGTCCTAAACTAGCAAATTTTCGGTAAAAACAATAAAAAATGCATTACAAATAACAAAAATAGGAATCAGTTTGGGCTCCTTACTAGGTTAACCTTCTCCCCGACCTGAATTCGTGCCTCAGCCTCTTCATAGCGGGTCAAACTGGCTCCTTGTCTCCTCGGCATATTTCTCTAACTCAGACACACAACTATTCTCAACTCAAATTCTCCAAATGAATTGCCAAACTAATCAAATGACATATTTAAGTCACACTTATCAAATGCCACCTTATTAAGGTTGACCTTGCGTGCCAATTTCACCAATTAATACCAATCCCTTGTCGGCCCGATATCTCGAGAATCGTAGCTTTGATTTACGAACCATGTCTTGCATGTGGGACTTGACATCAATGTGCAACACCCCATATTGGTTAAACCAATCTTCTAATCACTTTCAACTCTACAAAATGACAAAAACAATATCATCATAATTCAACTCACAACAGAGAAAACATCTATCCAATTACACATTTAATTATCAACTAAGTCACAATAAATACACTATTCAAACTTAAAACAACATTACACCTGCTAATCAACACTAGTATAGCCGATCATTACCATTTTGGTTACACACCCTCACCAGAGTCTCGGCGCTCTCACCAAAAGTGGGGCAAATATACACAAATTGCCTCAGACATATAGAGGTTCATACAAATTCAAATACACAAGTCTACGCAGACATATAGATCCACTCAAATATAGCTATTTAGATATACCAGTATATACAGATATTCAAATTCACAGGGTCTCAAATACACAGACACATAGGTCTACACAGATAGTCAAATATACAGACACACAAAATTACACAGGTATTCAGATATACCGATATTCAGATTCAAAGGCTCTCAAATACACAGACACACAGGCCTACACAGATAGTCAAATATACAAACACGCAGGTATTCAGATATATAGTCTATGCAGATAGTCAAATATACAAACACACAGGTATTCAGATATATAGATATTCCAATTCATAGGTTCTCAAATATACAAACACAAGTTTACATGGCTATTCAAATATGCAGATATACAGTCTACACAGATACAGTTTCGCAGATATACAATTTTGACTCAGATATACCAATTTAATCAGAGATTCAGATACATAGCTACATTACTCAGATATCAGGATTAGGAAGCATGATGCAGAGCACACATTCTTGATCCCCATTTTCAAATTATCAAGTTACACTCAATATTGTCACTAGTATCATCACCAGGTTTTCACCAATTTGGGTCACAGGACCATCTGCAATGGTTGATCCATAGCATTCCACTAGACCTAGTTCACATACTCAAATTCAATCCAGATATCAAAGTGGGGGCAAGTGAGCCTTGTTTTTCCACACATTCAATTTACATACTCAGATTCAGTCCAGATATCAAAGTGGGGGCAAGTGAGCCTTGTTTCTCCACACATTCAGTTTACATGCTCAGGTTCAATCCAGATATCAGAGTAAGAGCAAGTGAGCCTTGTTTCTCCACACATTCAGTTTATATACTCAAATTCAGTACAGATATCAGGGTTGGGGCAAAAACAGGGGTTTTGGGGGCCTCACGAATCAGTGCACCATTCAGATTCAATACAGAGGGCAACCACCCATGGGTTTCTTCTTCACATATTACTCTCCAACTCCTATCCACTTCTCTAGCCAAGAAGTGGGCAAAGTCAAGATCACATTTACACAGGTAAGTACAGGTACACATTCCTCTTTTTCTATTACTCTAGTACTTTCATTTTATTGCATTACTAAAATAAAAAGGGGGCAAATGTAAACACCCTAATTTGGTCAAGCACCATGTCTTTTGATGCTCTTTCACATGAAAGTCTTAGTGCTGATTTTAGTCTTTGTTTGCATGGTCATTTTAAGTCCTTTGAACTTTCTTGTCTTATTTTCCTTATTTGTGACATTCTCAGCAAACATAAGTCACATTTTTCCAATTAGAGGGGCCCCTAGCCTATCTTGCTTGGTTTTAGCTTTGCTTTAAGCCTTATGACATAGGCGCCACTTTCAGGACAGTGGCGCTACTGGTGCTACTGTCCAATTATGTAATGTCCCCATTTTTGATTTACAAGTAAACAAGTATGGAAGATCGTTCGTCTACTTTTCTCCATAGACTAAGGGTTAACTTTTGGAGATTTTATTTTATTAATTAAATAAGATTGCCCAAATAGTGATTTTGATCATTTGATCATATAAGGCAATTTTAGTTAATTTATAGAATATTATTAAAAAGTGGTTTTTACCACTAAAGCATTTTATAAAAGTGGTTTTAACCACTACTGCACTTGAGAGTTTGAAAAATAATTGGAGAAGGTATTTTAATTAATTGTTTGCCCAAAAGTGATTTAATCACTCTCGTAAATTGGGTAAATTAAATAATTATTTATTAAATTATTGTCTTAGAGTAATTTTAATTACTAATTCTATTTTGGCAATAAATTTAATATTATAAGTGGAAAAAAGAATAAATGTCGGCTTGGAGGGAATAATAAAAGAAGAAAATATATTTTGAAAAATGGTTAAGTGATTTTAAAAAGATATTTTCCCTCCAAAAGTGGTTTGCCCCATTTTGAAAACTATATATGGACATGAGGGCTTCTATTTTGGATATGTTGAATTTATATATTGAATCTTCATGCTTGAAGAATGATTGGAATAGATGCCCAATGAATGCTACTACTAATTGAAGGGTGATTTCATTAAGAAATCACATTGAAGACATTTTATTGTTTGTTGGTTGTTGACTTGGTCAAGTATGTTCTAGTTTTCTGCATTTTTTGTCATCATTTCCAGGTGAGATTGAGAAAATATCAGATCTAAAAGGTTTTGATCAGTTTTGAGGCACTTTTGAATCATCTCCAAGTGTGGCAAACCTCCCTAAGGTGTGACATCACACCCCCAAAGGGTGACGTCACCCTTCTTGGGTCGTTTTTGCATTTTTTGAGGGTTTATCTTGCTCAAAAAAATCTGATATTTATGTAATCTGATCTGCCATATTTTTATGATCATTTTGAGTATTTATTTGGCTCAATACATTCAATTTTGAAGGAGTTATGCAATTTTTCAATTTTCAGAAAATTTGGTAAAAATTAATTATTTTTGAGTTGAAAAATAAGTACTTTGGCACATTCAGATTTGGGAGAATAATTGCAATTTTTTGAATTTTATTTGAAAATTTTTGAGTATTTTTTAGTGAAAAAATATTGATTTTAGTCTCCAAACCCTGGCGCCAAGGCCAAGTGGGACGATTTGTTCCTAGGGCTGCAAATTCAGATTTTTGGCATATTTTTTGTGAATTTTCAGTTTAGAACTAATTGGGATTTGTGGAGATTTCTATTCTTGCATATTCAACCCTAAAAGAGAACATTACAGTGGTATCAGAACACCGATCTGGTGCACCTGTGAAATCTTATGTGTGCAAATTCGGATGCAAGCAAATTAAAAAAATTTGCATTATCAAAGAAGAGGAAAAACCATGGGTGATCCAGATCCAAAAGGGTTTACTTCAAAGCAAATGAAGTTTTTGTAGGATTTGATCAAGCAAAGCCAGAGTGACCTTCAGCATACCTTGAGTATGCAATTGGTAGCTATGTTTAAGACCCCACGAGATCCAGGAAAAAGCCATCGCTACCCTAGAGAGAGAAGTTTGAATGGCAATGAGAGGGTTTCTATCAACCCCCCTCATAAGTTCTTCAAGGCTACATTTTTGCAGAGAGAACCAGTAGTTGAGATTGAGACACCGATGTGTGATCCACTTGATACACGTCAACAAGAGTATGCAGACCTAAGCTTTGACACTCAAGCACTCTTTTCATTTCGTAATTAATGTGAGATGAAGGATAGATCAAAACCAAGAGTACCAAGCATGCAACCTCGTATAGACTTGCAACAAAGGTTGGGTAAGATTTCTCTTTCTATTTTTGATGGTATTGATAAACTTACAGTGAGATCATGGTTGCAGAAATTTGAGACCTATTTATCACTCAATCCCATGTTTGAAGATGAGGCTCTCGAGTTTGTTACACTACACTTGGAGGGTATTACTCATGAGTGGTGGTTTCACGGCTTGATCACACAAGGCCACGAATTTAGTACTACCTTGGAGAAATTCAGCAAGAGGGTAATGGAAAGATTTGATAGGAAAGATCCGAAGATCCACTTTTGTGAGTTAGCACAACTCAAACAAAGCCATGATGTAGAGAGGTATGTGGCAGATTTTTAGAAAATTTCAGTCATGGAACCAGATGTAAGTGAAAGAAAGTTGGTTGTTCTATTTATTGAGGATTTGATTGAGCCTTAGAGAGGTTTGGTAAAAGCTTTTAACACACTTTCCTTGCAAGATTTCATTACTAAAGCATTAAACCTAGAGTGTTCAGCTTATAGGAGTAATATGTGGCCAAGAGGACAGCAAGGGGCAGCCACTAACTTGCTGCCAAAAAGAGAAAATGCAGGGCAGCAAAGGTTTGATTTTGGTGGACAGCCAAGGGCACCAAGTGGGCAGTCTAGGGCAGCACCAAATGAGCAACAAAGGAAGCCATCTTCACCATAGGTACCACTACATAGAGCACTGCCATATAGCAGCAATGAGAAAGATGCAAGAGATGAATTGAGAAGAAAAGGTTTGTGTTTCAAATGCAAAGAACCATGGACTAGAGGCCACCGTTGCATGGGCAAAGGACATGTCCACTACATTGAGGTAATTGATGATGATTCAAATTTTAATATTGTTGATTCTAATGTTGAAAAAAATAAAATTGTTGATGATGAGCATGTGCATGATGACAACAAAGAAGTGGGCAGCATACTTGTTTCTCTTTCCGGAGCTCCAAAGCATCATGCATTCCGAGTGAAGGGCACATTGAGAGGACAAAGAGTGACTACCATGGTTGATAGTGGAGCCACTCATAACTTCATTGATAAGGACTTGGTAAAAAACATGGCATTGGAAACCACGGATTGCAAGGGCTTCAATGTGACTATGGAGGATGGTTTCACCATTCCATGTTCCAAAAAGATTCAGCAACGTTAGCTCACTCTCGGAAAGCACAAGGTAATAGATGGTTTTTTATGTTGTTGGCATTGGTGAGATTAATGTTGTGTTGGGTGTTCAATGGTTGCATTCATTAAGTGAATTCATTCCAAATTATAAGACTATGGAGCTAAAATTCTTCAAAGAAGGCAAAGAAGTGGTCCTCAAGGCTCTAGCTAATGGTGCTCCACAAGAAGTGTCCATGAAGAGAATGGAAATAGCTTTTAGGAGAAGTCAGATTGCATGGGCAGCAAGCTGCCTTATCACAGTAAACTCAGAAAAAATGGAAGAACAGCCCTCTCATGGTGAGTTACAAGTTATTTTAGACAAGCATGTTCATGTTTTCAATGATTTGCCTTATGGGTTGCCACCGGATGGAGGTTTTGAGAATAACATTGAGCTAGAAGTGGGTGCCAAACCATTTATTGTCACTCCATACCGTCATCTAAGAGCATTCAAAGAGGAAATTGAAAAGACCATCAAAGAGTTACTTGACATGGGACACATAAGGCCTAGCTCAAGTCCCTTTGCTTATCTGTTGTTCTAGTGAAGAAAAAGGATGGCACTATGAGGATGTGCATCGATTACAGGTTGTTGAATAAGAAGACCATCAAGAATAGGTATCCAATACCTAGGATTGATGAGTGCCACCTACTTTTTCAATATTGAATTGAGATCTTGTTGCCACCAAATCAAGGTAAAAGAAGAGGATGTTTACAGGACTGCTTTTAGATTTCATTTTGGGCATTTTGAGTTTGTAGTTATGCCCTTTGGATTGACTAATGCTCCAGCGACTTTTCAATCATGTATGAACATGTTTAGCAAATATCTAAGAAAGTTTGTGCTAGTTTTCTTTAATGACATTCTTGTGTATAGCAAAACTTTGGAGGAGCACTTGAAACACTTGGATTTGGTTTTGGGCACTTTGAGGCAGCATTCTTTCTTTGCAAAAAAAATTCAAATGTGAGTTTGGTTTGACAGAAATTTTGTATTTGGGGCTGTCATATATGCTCAAGGTGTGCAAGTTGATAAACAGAAAATTGAAGCAATCATGGATTGGCCTACTCCCACCACGCTCACACAATTGAGAGGGGTTTTTGTGGTCTTTGTAGCTACAACATAAAATTTGTGAAAGGTTTCTCACAACTTACTGCCCCTTGACTGATTTAAATGAGAAAGGGACCCTCAAATGGTCCAAAACAGCCCAAATAGCATTTGAAAAACTCAAAGAGGTAATGTGTTCTTGTCCTGTACTTGCTATCCTAGATTTTTCTCCTCCTTTTGTGGTTGAATGTGATGCTTCACAAGTGAAGGAATATGGGTTGTCCTAATGCAAAATAAACACCCTATTGCTTTTGAGGGTAGGAAACTCAAAGATTTTAAAAAAGAGTATTCAATTTATGACAAAGAGACATTGGCAATCATACATGCTCTGAGTAAGTTTAGGCAATATTTGGTTTGCAGCAAATTTGTAGTGAAATCTTATCATAACAGTTTGAGGTTCTTTCTCAGTCAAAAGGAATTGAATGGCTAACAACAAAAGTGGGTAAGCAAAGTGCAAGCTTATAATTTTGACATTGAATATGTGAAAGGTAAAAACAATGTGGTAGTGGATGCACTATCAAGTGAGCCAAACTGTGGAAGAGAAGGATCAGCCATGTTCGGAATTGCTTGAGGGCAAGCAATTTTGGGAAGGGAGGACAGTAATGCCCCCATTTCCAATTCACAAGTAAACAGGTATTGAAGACCGTTAATATACTTTTCCCGACTAAGTGTTAATTTTTAAGGATTTTATTTTATTAATTGATTAAGATTGTCCAAATAGTGATTTTGATCATTTGATCATATAAGGCAATTTTAGTTAATTAATAGAATATTATTAAAAAGTGGTTTTTACCACTAAAGCATTTTATAAAAGTGGTTTTAACCAATATTGCACTTGAGAGTTTGAATAATAATTGGAGAAGGTATTTTAATTAATTGTTTGCCCAGAATTGATTTAATCACTCTTGTAAATTGGATAAATTAATTAATTATTTATTAAATTATTGTCTTAGAATAATTTTAATTACACTGATAGATGTTCTTACAATGGCATCTGAGGGGAGGCTGAGAGTTGTAATGGTGTGAGAATGTTAGCATTGAATTATTTAAAAACCGACAATATAAAATATAAAATAAAACAATTTATTTATTTTAAAGCCAACATGATTAAATAAAAAATAAAAACAACCGACATAGCACTTTTAAAAAAATAAAAAGCATATAAATAAATACAAACAAAAATGTAAAGTTGAACGAGGGAAATAAAAAATAAATAAGGGTAAAAAAAGGAGGTAAATTGTGTGGATCAAATACAAACTTTTTACATTTAATGTTTTTATTGTACTACTTCCCTCGTTGCTTTTAATGTGAAATTGATTTCCACTTGACCACTTGTATTATATTACAATATCATTATTAATAAATAAATAATCATATTACCACGTCATATTCATTATCACATCATATTGTAAGTTGCCGATACGGGTACGGGTACGGATACGGGGATACAGGGATTTTTTTTTGGGGGGTTTGGATACAGCTGTACAAAAATATATATAAAAAATTAAAAAATAATAAAAATATATACATATAAGCAAAATTAACCACATATTATGCATAGAAGAAACATAATAAGTTAAATAACCACAAAACATACTAATAATTCAATGCCAAATATCATAATATTCAATTGTCGAAACTTAGATTAGTCTTATTTATTATTACAAGTACATAATGCAAATGTTACAACTTACCAGTATGGACAAAAATAAAGACAAAAGAAAATCCCCTCTGCACAGTTTGGTGAAGATTACAATGAGATGGCCTGGTGTTAAATCAAACTTAAGAGTATGCCCTGTTCTCTTCTTTGAGCTTATTCACGAGTTGAGCTTTTGTATTATACCTGTGCAAATGATCTCACCATATGTACTACACAAAAAGAGTCCTGGACAACCATATTTTTGGGACATAAAGGATAAGCAAAACAGGACATAATTGATTTCAAGCTCTCCCTCATCTTGACCATGTTACAGACATTTATTTACTTTGTTTTGGCAAGGCTGAAACGCGATCCAATAACTGGAAGACTTGCTGACTTGCTCTAGCAACCTTTACAGCTGCTGTATAAGTTAAATAACCACAAAACATACAAATAATTCAATGCCAAATATCATATTATTCAATTCTTGAACTTAGATTAGTCTTATTAGTTATTACAAGTACATAGTGCAAATGTTACAATCTATGGACAAAAATACAGTCAAGAAAAAGCACTATCTGCAGTTTGGTGAAGATTACAATGAGATGCCCTGGTATTAGATCAACTTAAGACTATGGCCTGTTCTCTTCTTTGAGCTTATTCACCAGTTGAGCTTTCGTATTATTAATTATACCTAGGCAACTGATCTTACTGTATGTATTGCACAAAAAGAGTCCTGGAGAACCATATTTTTGGGACATAAAGGATAAGCCAAAAAAAGACATTATTGATTTCAACCTCTCCCTCATCTTGATCATGTTACAGACATTTATTTCCTTTATTTTGGCAAGGCTGAATCATGATCCAATAACTAGAAGACTTGCTGACTTGCTCTGGCAACCTTCATAGCTGTTGTATACAGCCCTAATAAAGAAGATACAGATGAATTGATTGAGGCTCACGTTTTGAAAACACAGCCAGCCATTGAAACTGCAATAGGTTTTCATACTTTATTTTGTTTTTAATTGTTTTTTGAAGTTCATGTTTCATTTTTTATTAGGCGAAATTGCAAAAAAAAAAAAAAAAAAACTGCTGGATACGCAAGGGATACAGGCAGGATACGTCCTTCCCCTTGCGGATACGTCCCAAAATGTATCCGGGCGTATCCATTACGGGCTGGACGTATCTCCTGTGTATCGAACCCGTATCCGTATCGGATCCATATCGTATCCGGATCCGGGATGCTATACAGCAGTATCCGGTAATGTAGATCATATTTATTAATAATCATAACAATGAAATTGTAAAAATAAATTATCATAAAAAATTATTACAACATCAACATCATAATTAATAAATAAATAGATGATATACAAATAATCACAATTAATTTATAGGTAATATATAAATTTTATTGCATTATATTTATAAATAATTAGAGAATCATAACTAATTTAAATTTATAGGTAATATATAAATTTTACCATATCATATTTATAAATAATCATATCATAATAATAAATTGTAAAAATAAACTAGCATATATATCTTAGATAAATCTATGTAAAATATACAAATGTATATTCTTTTCGAGGCAAGTCAAAATGTATGCTAGGTGCCTCGAGAATGATATATATCTGTGTATTTTACATAGATTTATCTAAGATATGTATGCTAGTTACTAATTCTATTTTGGCAATTAATTTAATATTATAAGTGGAAAAAAAAGTAAATGTCAGTTTGGAGGGAAAATAAAAGAAGAAAAGATATTTTGAAAAGTGGTTAAGTGATTTTAAAAGGATATTTTGCCTCCAAAAGTGGTTTGCCCCACTTTGAAGACTATATATGGACATGAGGGCTTCTATTTTGGATATGTTGAGTTTATATATTGAATCTTAATACTTGAAGAATGATTGGGATGGATGCCCAATGAATGGTATTGTTGTTTGAAAGGCAATTTAATTTAGAAATCACATTGAAGACATTATGTTATTTGTTGGTTGCTGATTTGGTCAAGTATTTTCTAGTTTTCTGCATTTTTTGTCATCATTTTCGAGCATGATTGAGCAAATATTAGATCTGAAGGGTTTTGATCAGTTTTGAGGCATTTTCGGATCATCTCCAAGTGTGGTGAACCTCCCTAGGGTGTTACATCACACCCCCTAAAAGTGACATCACCCTTCTAGGTGATTTTTGCATTTTTTTAGGGTTTATCTTGCTTAGAAAAATCCGAAATTTAGGTTATTTGATCTGTCATATTTTTATGATCAATTTGAGTATTTATTTGGCTCAATACATTTAGTTTTGAAGGAGTTATGCAATTTTTCAATTTTCAGAAAATCTAGTAAAAATTAATTATTTCCGAGTTGAAAAATAAGTACTTAGCACATTCAGATTTGGGAAAATAATTGCAATTTTTTTAATTTTATTTGTGAATTTTCTGAGTATTTTTTAGTGAAAAAGTATTGATTTTAGTCCCCAAAACCTAGCGCCAAGGCCAAGTGGGACAATTTGTTCTTAGGGCTGCAAATTCAGATTTTTGGCATATTTTTGTAGATTTTCAATTTAGAACTAATTGAGATTTGTGGATATTTCTGTTCTTGCATATTCAGCCCTAAAAGGGAACATTACAAATTATGGCTCTAGTGTCCGACAGGCCTTTTCACCTGTGTTTGAGTCATAACCCTTCCATGAGCCTTCTCTTATGTTTTTTATCCCTCTTTTATGACTTGTTCACAAGTGAACAAAATCTTATATTCAAAACAAAGTTTTTACTATATAAAGAGCCTCACAAGGCATTTTACATCTAGCACTTACTATTTTGGCCCATAATTACATAAAATCAATCAGTAGTATAGCTCAATATTCTGCATAGTACTCAATCATCACATCTAGACATTGCATGCTTGATCAAAAAAGGGCCTAAGCGAAATTCATTCTAGCATACCGTGCAAGTTGATGGTGCACGTTCCCTAAGGGAGAACTACATTGGGGTTAATGTAGGCAGCAGCTAGGACAATAGGTGTTCTATTTCACATGATCGTAACATCCCACAACCTAGTTTTTCCCTTCCTTTTTACATTTAATCCGGTTATTGTTTCATGTGTGCAAGTATACATTAGGGTTTTGGAAGACTCAGCTAAAATAGTGACATAGGCAAGCCCTCGAATGCAACAAAACTGCCTATAAGACCTTCAGAACCTCCTGCAACTTTCCTAAAAGTCTCAGACAGTCTCTACAAGAGGGACATTAGTGCCAGAATTGGACATTAGCAATACATGGCGCTACTGTCCTAATATGGGGCGCTACTGTCCGAGGCCAAATTTCAATAAACAGTGAGAAGACAAAAGGTGTCTGCCTGTCTTTCCAGCCTATTCCAATTCCCTGATCCGCGTAAAAGTCTATTTATTTTCAAATAAGTACCTTTTCTCCTTTCACTTGCTATTTTTGGAAAGTTCAATTAAATCAATCATTCCCAGTTTTCATTCCAAATTAACAACATACTCAGCCCTTTAGCAACATAGGATTTGCATTGAGTTAAGTCCTGAAAGGTTAAAATAGCTACACCAAGCAATCTTTGACACAGAGGAAATATATTCAATCAATTGACTCACCCATTTTACTATCTTTATTTCAAAGCAAGATATCTTTTGGTTAAGCCTTTGATGAATCATATAATTCCTAATATCATTTAGCACAAATTTAAAGCTAACTGCATCCAAAGATATATGACGACCATAGATGTTTGGCTCTATTTATACAAGAAGCTCTTAAGCTTCGTGATCATTTTATTCAGAGACCCATTAGACCAGTCTCCACTCTGCGGATTACTTCCTTTTTCACGGTGCTACCTTCGAGGAGAGGCACTAAGCGACAGATTGACATTAGTACAACCCCACATCCCAAATCAGTGAGGCCTAGAGACACTATTCACAGTTCCCCGAGTTTTCATCAACATATTCACCTCAAACACAACATCAGGAGACAAACTAGATCCATCAAACCTTCACAGAGGACTTTTCCTTCTAGGCAGAGGATTGGAGGACAGACCAGGCATCATACCACCCCTTCTTCGGGTTGGACTTCTATTCGAAGCCTCTTCTCGTTGGCCTTGGATGCTAGGAGAGTTGGATCGAACTCTTGATGGGTTCCCTCCTAGTTCTTCTTTCTTAGGGATCATCATGTTCCCGATGTTTACAAATTCTTGAAGATTGCTCATTTCTTTTGCTCCCTTCTTTGGACCTGAGTATAGTTGGGTCCTTTGGTGGTTTGGTTCGGGGCGTGGTCACTCTTGGCCATGTTTTATACTATTTCTTTCAACATTGTTTTTCTTGTTTTCAGAGACTTTTTTTTTACACATTTCTGTAATCTGCAGTCCCTTTGAGCTACTTTTGTGGTCATTGGTTGGACATTAATCTTATCTTCCCCTCACATTATACTTAACCTTAAAAAGGAAATGTGAAATGGTGAGTTATATTTTTTTATAATTTTTAAAATCTTGAGGCTGAACTTCTACCCTCTGGAGGCTAGTGGGTGCAGATCCTATTTCAACTCTTGGAGAGTGCTTGAAGGTTTCCAACAAGTACACTAATAAAATTTTCAGCCTCCATTTTTTCTCTCTCTGCAACACCACCTAGTACCATTGCTCAATCTCATAGGAAGGACTATTTAGCTGAACAAAACATTTGAAAACAAGAAGTGCCAAATGATTTCATATGCAAATCCATGAGAATTAAAATATGGTTGTATGAAACTCCAACTCAAGAGCATTTGGAGGTTCACCAACTCAAATCAAGATAGATCTTGCATGCAATCACTGATCCTATGGAGTGAGTTTAACTCAAATCCAAAGAGGTAGAATGTCATATTCATTCATCAACTGTGTATTTTTAATTTTTGGTTTACAGGATAACATCGATTTAAAGCTTGAGGCTTCCATAGTGTTTCTGTTACAAGGTTTTGGGCTCACCATGCCCAGATTTGAAGATATTGACATTTCAAGTCCAGCTTTAAGACCCCTCTTCAAAAGCAAGTGATGAATGGTTCCAAAAGGAGAGAACCATATTGATAGTAAATATATAGTAGTTTTCAAAAGTAATCTATGAATGTCAACAATAAGAGCAGCTTCGTGTATTAACAAACTTCCTTTCTTTATCCAGCATGGCTATTAATAATTATTCACTTGTGTATAATGGACCTTGATGAAGAGCTCATCAATAGTCCACCATCTTTGTTCTAATATTTCACAAGATTTTTGATTTTGAGGACCTCTCAAAGCCAATGCTTTGCATAGCAATCCTAAATAGCATTAAGTTTTGTATTTTTCATGCAGATAGGATACTTGGAGTTATGCAAATGCTCTGCAAGTGCCGATTCTACCAAACTATTACACAATATGTCCGTCAAGTGTTCTTTGAGCCTTATTTGAATGCACATCCCTGTTCCACTTATCTAGGGTCTCCGGCAAGACAACCAGATAAAATAAACGCCTTTATGTAGCTTTGGGTCTAGAGGATCCTTCATAGTATACAACATATTATAAAAATGTTAGGAGAAGCAAATGCTAACTTCCCTAAAGATAAAGGTCGGTGTGTCATTTTTTAATAAATGCAATAGCTCAACAAACAATTGGGTTTTCTATAAATAAGGAAGGCAGACATCCGCCTTGCTCCACTTCCATAGTGAACTTAAATTGCTAAAAATTGTGGACCTTTTAGCACAATTCAAACTGCTTTGTAGTTTCTCGATCTTTAATGCTACTAGCAGGCCTCAATTATTGAGATTTTTATGGAAAGCGACACCACATCGAAACGCACCAGAATATCATCCATCCCCTCTCCTGTCCGTAATTTTGTAAACAAAAAAGGTCAAATATTTTACAAAAAAAGAAATCCAACCTACTGAATCATTTAGTTTGTTGGTCAAGAATGACCTGAAATAGATGTCGGAATACACAGAGAGGCATAGATATCACTTCCAAACACCCAAAATATGAATTATGCGCTAAAACTGACAAAGCAATGAAGAAGACAGTCCACTCAGAAGAAAGTTTATGACTAATACAGGGGCTCCAAGGTATGTCCAGACCCTCTGAAAGCCACTGGCAGCAGAAGCAGGTGTTCTGAATAATATTGGATGAATCTGCAACCTGCGGTGGCTCGTGTCAAATTCATCATGGGGAGAAACACATATTCAACCTTGTAAAATTCATGATAATATGACAAAATGGCAACTGAACCGACCCAGATGTGATCCAAATCGGTTCAATGGCCCTTCCTTCCAACTTCACATGTTCTTCAAAGGGTCGTGGTCATCTGTTAAGTAAAACAATGCACTTTAGGTATTTTGTGAGGTCAAGAGTAATCATCTAGAGTTGTAGCAGCAAAAAAGAAAAGAATGAAGAGCAGTTTTGGAGGTCAGAGTAGTTGATATGCTTGGCTGAGAGATAAAGGATGCTGCAAAAAGATTGAATTGATGTCCACATTGGTCCATCACGCTCCATCGAGAGCCACTCTTTATATTTGTAATTTTTTATTTCAAATTTAATAGAGAAGAAAGATGCACGGCCAATTTCCATGCTGGAGTTTTCCCACATTGGGTTTCTCCAAGGTAAGTTAGGCGATTATGCGATGTTCTCTTTGTTGTAGCTTCTTTCCTTTCATTACAAATCACTCTCTACACTGCTGCCTCATTTCCAATCCATTTGTATGCACAAAATAACTCTATGCACTGCAAATTTTAAGCATAGGCAGAAAGTATAAAATCAGATTTCAGTCATTCAGATATCGACCCATGTTAGTGAGTTGTTCTTTGGTATAACTAGGTCAATTACAGACGAGAAACTAGCAAGAACGTAAGTTGGCTACTGAGTTATTCTTTGGTATAACCATGTCAATTACAGACAAATGAAACTAGGTCCGGAAGGTAAGTTGGTAGTCTCCTAGTTTTCTCGATGAAACGTAAAGAGATCCCTTAACAATGTTTGGCTAACCATAAATGCTAGGAAAAATAGGTGTGTTTGGCAGAGTTTTCTCTTAACAGGTTCATCAAGACAAGAGTACTTAATTGCCTTTCAAATGGGTTCCCCACAATCTTCCTATAGCTGCAACTTCTTGTTAGATGGTGATATATGATCCTAAGCAAGATTACCTTCTCTTGAAAGATATCTCGGAAGATTAATGAGATATTGAAATTCAAGACTAGATCTAGGGTGGTGTTGATATGACCTTAAGATCTTTACATGATACAAGTACACGCCACTAATGACCAAGAGATAATGACCTTCCGGAGTAGCATCACATGTGGCTAGGCGCTAGGCCCACTTAGTCGTGGCCATTACCCCATGGATAGCATCAGCTCTTGCATTGGCTATTTCACAGTGATCAATGATGAGGGAGCCAAGACGTGTTATTGAGATTTAGAGAGGCTGTTGTTTCCTACCCTCTTTCCTTTGTCATGGTTATTTGTACCTTTGCTCTACTTCATCATGTGTTCAAATTTTTGTATCCAAAAACAGCAGGTTAAAAAATTAAGTTTATTTAGATGTGAAACAGAGTTGAATTGTCAGAGAGATAGTCTTTCCACGGTCCATGAAGTAAAGAAGATTTTTTCTGGTTAAACTGCGGAAAAAAAAATTAAATCGACGTCTTGGATCACACTCCCAGAACCATCAGGAGAAGAGAATTTGTGATCTGAACCATTGATTCATTTTATTTTTTTACACCGTTTAACCAGAAAAATTCTTCTTTAGAGTTGCGTTAATCAAGATACTTTTAAATTTTACTTGGAAAGATACAAGTTTTGTGGCTGTGTGGCATGAGATAGTAACCAATTGACTAAACTGTGTTCAAACCGAATCTATTTATTGATTTTGAACGAATTGAATTCAATAGACGAAATACAGAAACCAGCAAAAGTAAAGGAAGTTAGGAGGCTGCTAGTTTTGTTGTGTCAGTGTTGACGTCCACAGCGTCCAGTGTCATAAAGAATGGAGAGAGGTATTGTAACATGTGTATTTCATCTCATCCTGCTCTCCATTGTAATATCCATTCTACCATAATTTGCAGTTATTACCTGTATTGCACTGCAAGCTTGCTCTACTGCTTTCTGAATGTCTTGCAGTTGGGCCTCCATCGCTGCCCTGCCCTGCCTCGCCGTCAAAAAAAAGAAAAAAATAATCCCTCGCCTCGCTTCTCCTCTAGTAATGGTATACCTACACAAAGACGAAACCATTCCCTAGAAAACCTGGAGGCCCGAGGTGCAAGATACGCCGGTGTGGAGGGTTATTTTTTATCATTATTTGTAGTTGCCATGTATCTTTTGTAAGAGATTTTTTATTTCTTAAATGTAATGTTTAAATCTTGTATTTTTTTATTTATTTTTTTTAATAGATATTGGGGTTGAATGAGTTCCTTGCCCATAGAAAATATATATAAAGTAATTCAAAAGAGATGGTCGATTTGAATATTAACAGTTGTTAATCAAAATTTTAGATCGCAATCAAGATATAGCCAGCTAGTTGGTATGCCATGCAACAGTTACACACAAAATACTAACACAAAAGAACCCAAAAACAACTTAAAAGGTCATAGGCTAGACAATTGAAAAACAAAAAAATATGAAACAGTTATTGATGACCATAGCAAAAACCTCCATAGCAGTCAGTTAGTGTCCTCATTTTCATTAATCACTACCGCAACAGCATTAAAATCTCTAGCATTTAAAGAGTTCGCAGCACACCATCATTTCTTCCTCACCCCTCGAAGTCGAAGTTTAATGCCACCTAAAGAAGTTGCGGCTTGATTGCTCTCAAAATGCCCCTGCATCACTGCATTAGCCACACCCCTGGGAGCCCATGTCAACCAAGGGAGTGTTGCACTTGTTCCATGAATCACCGTCCTTGCCAGAGTTTGACAACATCCACTCACTTTTTATTATGCCTAACTTCCTTCTACATTGCCATTTCAAGAATGGGAGTCTTAATTTGAGCCAAAGGCAACATGGATAGAAAATGTCCTTCTGAAGATTCAGTGTCATAGACCTTTCGTTGAATATCTTCAACAAGCCCAACCAGAACCACAGACTTAGTTTCGAGAGCTCTAAATGCAGAGATTAGCACCAGAGCAATACCGTCAAACCATGAGGTATTTAAAGGTTTATAAATATACCTATTGTTTTGATGGGAGATGTGGGTATAGGCATATCATATGAAATGTTGCATGGTAAAGTATTCTATGTGAATGTTTGTTTAGAAAAGTTTGAAAAAATTATTTTATGTTTTGTTTGTGTCATGTGTTTAAATAATATAAGTTGATTTGTGTCAAAGGTTGAACATTTCAAAGGGATTTCATGAGTGTATTTGGTGTTAGTTTGTCAGGAACTTTGGAGACTCCTCTCTCTTTGAGATGAAGAAGATTGGCATCTACATATGGATAACTCTTTTCTTTTCACATAGTCATAAAGTACCCAACAATATTGGAGGTTTTGTATTTGTCAATTGCAAAGTGGTTTCCTCATTTGTCTCTTCATGTTTCCCTGTTGTTATTTCATTTTTATATTAATATTTTTTATTTGATAGAGGCAGAAGATGGGGTGTCTTGGGGCATATGGTTATATTTGGTTGCTCTAATATACTCTGAGGATTGGGGGCCTTGTTTGTGTCCTAATTCTGTTTTTCTTGTTCCGGCTAAAAGTATTTTTATATTATATGGTGTGTGTGGGGTGGGGGGCAGCGAGCGAGGAGGGCGGGGGGAAACATGATTTTGTTGTAATGATTGTAGAGTTATTTAAACTATGTATTTTTTCTATGCAATAGTTTGTTTTTAAAAATATTATATAAATTTAAATAAACGATATGGTTAAACTTTGGAGAGGGACTTCAATAAAGCATGAGGTTGGAAATATAGAGGGTAGTCACACCTAATGGTTGCATGGGATACTCATATGTTGGAATTTGATTGTCGATACACTTGGTTTTATGAACTATGTGGTCGCTTCATATAAGGCAAGTGACACTTCATTATGGTTCCAATTTTGGTTGTTGTCAAAGTCGCAAAACCCAACCATGTCGATATCTCTTATATGTATATCATGTGATGGGTGCATGCAACATAGTTTTTCCCATTCTTGCATTTGTATTTCCATTTATCTTTCCTCCTATGTGTCACTATTACAACTATTTATATCATAAATGTTGTCAACTTCTATAGGTGTGTGTTTAATAGGCCATGTATGGTGAGAAGATTTGATTTCTCCCCATTGATTTTGTTCTTTACTTACATCAATGTATTTTGGAATGTTTCTGAATGACCTGTAAAATAGAAGTTCACTAAAAATAGAAACCTTTGTATGAAGTTGGGTCAAACAAAGGAATAATAGTAACAGAAGATGTGAGCAATTACTTTATCCTAACTTTGTTGCAACTGGGTTATTTTCCTTTGGTTGTTAAAAGATCATGTTATTACGGTTTTCATAAATGGAAAAGTTTCTATAAAATAAGGTCGATTGTTATATGTGTCAATGAAGGATGGTGTTGAGTTTACATGTACTTCATTTCGTGACACTTGAATAATTATTTTCTAACATATATGGTAACAAATATACAACGACATATTAATAGAGCAAGCTTTTGCAACATATGGCATGTTTCTTGTGCACTTATGTCATGGTCAACAACAGTTTGTGTTAAAAACTTGTTGTATGCAAGCACAAGAGGACTTTAATTTTTAGAGTATCTAATGTCCTACCTAACATATGGTGGTAGCTTTTTTTAAAAAAATTGTTTTTTATGCATATTTTTCTATATACTTGAGCATGGCATAACATAAAACAACCATGACTGACATTAGCGCACCAAATACAAGTATGGTTGCATTATGGATATTTAACCTATAATCATTTTGAGAATATTACATCTCGATTTTCCTCTAGACTTATTATTAATGATTTTTTGGTTAGTGATTGGTTTACTTGATGTGTTAAGTAAGTGGAATTAGTTATGTACTAATTAATGGACAATGTTCGTTACTTATGATCATGATAGTTAATTGTTAGTTAGTTGATTGTATTATGTTGTGATACATTTTAATCATGATTATGCAGTATATTTTGTTACAACCTTTTATTATGATTTTTACATGATATGGTCTAATCATGGTTTATTTGTACTAAGGTGGATGCAGGATAAATTCCACCCTTCTGACTATGACTGAGGGAGGGTATCATCGAAGAGGATGGTGCAGATGGAGACATGTGGGGAAGGAGAGAAGGAAACATGAAACCCACCACACACCACATAAATTAGAATTATTTACTAATTGCTAGTTGATTAATACTGCTTGCAACATGTTTTTAGTTACTAATGTGTTTTCTACATATTGGATGTGATTGATTATCATGTTACATATTGCTTTAACTTGGTAATGTGTTTACATTTATGAAATTCTTATATGTCTAAATTTATGTACCATGTGGCTTTAATAAGTGTGGTGAATGTTTGTTGAGGTTAAATGAAATATTTTAATTAGTTTACTTTGCATATTAATAGTTGTTATAACATGTGTTTTATGAAGTCCTTGATTGATATTGTCGTGTTGCAAAGTCTGAATTTGCTATCTTGACATGGATTTTATTTTGTCTGATAATAATTGGCATAGACTGTGTAATAACATTATTCACAGGTTGATTAACGTGTTGTTATAAAACACATTTCTTGTTATAGAGTTTTCAAATAAACTCTAGGACATGCTTTAATTTGGTGGAATCCATTGTTATAATTAAAAGGTATTTGTTTGTGTTATTGACAAGGTTTTTTAACCTTAGGCATCAATAATCTTGCAAAGGCTTTGAATATCTAACCAAGGCATAAGTATGTTTTAAATTGTCGAAGGCATGGTTTGAAGTCTTAATGAGGTTTATTGTTTTGGTTGTGGCCTAATCTTTTGATAAGGCATGATTATCATACGAAGTCAATAGACTTTAAATCATTGCATTTTGCATAATATTGTGTTAGTGATTGATTTAGTCAATGAAATCAGTGGGATTATAATGTTTAAAGTCATTATGCAATTTATATTAGATTCAGCAAAGAGATTGAGAAATGGAATTAACCAGCATACAAAAATATATATGAGAGACCTATTAAATAGGCAAAAAGAGCCACCCAAGAAAATAGGGGATGAGAACAACCATAAGCATCGGGTAGCGTAAAATAGCTAAGCTCATGAAACCTACCTACCGAAGTGGTTGAAACTACTATAACCACGAGCATATGAAATACACCTTACCAAATAGCCTAAGGTAACACCATAATATGCTAATACCCTCCCTTAATGACTAAACCAGAAACAAGACCAAGTTTGTCCCTGAATTTTATGAACTTGTCTAAACCAAGTGGTTTGGTCATTATATCAATTGGTTGCTTTGCAGTGGGGCAGTATAAGAGACTGATGTCTTCATTTGTAACCAACTATCGGATGTAATGATGGTGAACCTTAATGTGTTTGGTCTTAACATGGAATACTAGATTCTTCACGATCTTCAGAACACTCTACTTATCACAAAAAATTAGATTAGGCTTTGATGACTCAAACTAAAGATCCTCTAAGATTTTCTTTATCCACATAGTTTCACAACCTGCACTAACCATAGCTTTATACTCTACTTCTATTGAAGATAATGCCACTGTAATTTGTAGTTTGCTCTGCCATGAGAAAACACCTGAACCAAGAGTGAAAACTTAACCTGTTGTAGATTTTCTTGAATCTAATGATCCTGCCCAATCAAAGTCAGAATATCTTGAAAGCTCAAAATATATAGACTTTTTATACAGTATGTCGAATTCAAGAGTACCTTTGACATATCTTAATACCCATTATGCAACTAACTAATGTAATTCCTATGTTTTAGACATGAAGCGAGATAAAAAAACTCATTGCAAAACAAATATCGGGTTTAGTGGTAGTGAGGTAAATGAGACTACCCACTAGCTAGCGATACACTGTTTCATTGACCGAAGATGAATCAGTGTTAGTTGAAATTTTAGCTCCAACTTCCATAGGTGTGTGAGTTGGATTACAATCCATCATTCTAAACCTTTCCAAAAATGGTTTGGCATACTTACTTTGTGACATGAATACAACACAATCACCTTGCCAAAACTCAACACCTAAATAGTATTTCAGTAGTCCTAAGTCTGTCATGTCAAAAATATAACAAATAGCAGCCTTCATCTACTGAATGAGACTAGCACTACTCCTAGTGATGGCTATATCATCAACATATACAATGAGAATCAAGATATCATCACTAGACACCTTTACATAGAGAGTTAGTTCAGAGTTACACCTTTTGAAACTAGACTCCCTAAGGTATGTATCTATCTTCATATACTAGGCTCGAGGAGCCTGTTTAAGCCCATACAAGGACTTGATCAACCTGTAAATAAGATGTCCCTTACCAGGAACTTGAAAACCTTGTGGTTTAACTATGTAGACTTCCTCCTCTAGATCTCCATTCAAGAAAGCACTCTTAACATCCATTTGGTGTACCTACCATCCAAACTAAGCAGCAATAGCAACAATCAACTGAAAAGTTACCATCTTTGTAGTTGGAGAAAAAGTCTTCTCATAGTTAACCCCTTCCTCTTGTGCATAACCTTTTGCAACAAGTATGGCTTTGTGTTTGTCCAAGGAACCATCTGCTTTGCATTTTACCTTGTAAATCCATTTACAACCAATGGATTTCTTTCCTAGTGATAGCTCCATGAGCTCCCAAGTCTTATTTTTCATCAAGGAATCATATTCCAATTGCATGGTTGATTCCCACTCATGCTTCCATTTGGCCCCTGAAAAAGAATGAGGCTCAAAAACATGTGAAACAATAGTTGTTAGAGCAAAATTGTCATGCTCACCTCTATTACCAAACTGCTTTCTTGATCTCAATCTTTTTCCTTCCACACCCTGTGGTAAGTCTCCCTCCTTTAGTGCTTCCATAGTGGCATAAATACCACTTTGGCTTCTTTGTTTGTTCTATTGAAACCTCACAATGACCTGCATCAATTCCCTCCCTAGAATGTGATGTAACTGATGAACTAGAATCTTGCTCAACTTTCACACCACAACTTATAATAGAATCATTAGAAGAAAATAATGACTCAATATATGAAACTGTACTAGTTGTTGTGAAGTATGACATTTGTTCATTTACTATGACATCTCTATTTACCACAACTTTGTTAGTAGAAACATCAAGTAATATGTAGGCCTTCGACTATTCCCTGTACCCAACAAACATGCATGCTTTGCTTTTTGTATCCAAGTTTTCTCTTTTGACTAGGAATAATTGCAAAAGCTACACAACCTAAAATTTAGAAAACACTTACATCTGGAGTTCGACCTAACCAAGCCTCCTCTGGAGTCATATTCTCCAATGTTTTTGTAGAACTTTTATTGAGGATATACACCATTGTATTCACTACTTTTGCCCAATATCTATATGGGACATTTCTTCTTTGGACCATATAGTGACCCATGTCTATCACCATCCTATTTTGCCTTTCCACAACTCCATTTTTTTACGGAGTGTAAGAAATAGTATACTGTCTGTGTATGTCTTCAGTGGCATAAAACTCCTTGAACTGTTTTGAGATGAACTCACCCCCATTATCTGTTCTAAGAAATTTCACTGACCTTCTTGCCTATTTTTCAATCATAGCTTTCCAAGTAAGGAAGTTAGAAAAAAAGTCAAATTTCTTCACTATAAAGTATACCCACTTTTTCCTAGAGAAATCATTGACCAACAACAAAAAATAACAGGCTCTAGAAGGGGTAGGTGTCTGCATTGGACCATGCAAATATGCATGTACTAGATCCAATACTCCCTTAACTCTTGAAGCTTTATCAACATCAAATGAATATCTAATTTGCTTCCCCAATTGACATCTAGTACATACATGATGATTATCCCAAATAGAAGGAATCCCTTTAGCCATCTTAGTCTTGCTCAATGTAGTCAAATACTGGAAATTCAAATGCCCATACCTTTCATGCCAAAGTGAACTTGTGCTATTAACCATTGTAAGTACACTTTCCTTTGCTCTTTGTGGATCTGCAAGCTTATACAAGCCTTTCTCACCAATTCCAATAGCAATAATCTTGTTATCTCTGATAGTGATTAAACATTGTTGTCCTTGAAACTTTACAACAAAATCAGAGTTTCTAGTGATCTCACTAATGGAAAGCAAATTTTTGTTCATGTCTAGCACATACCTAACATTCTTAAATGTATATCAAATAGTACCATGAAATTTAATTTGAACATTACCATATCCTTTCATAAAATGAGTCCTAGCATTCAATGAGCAAACCTTCCTTATCCCTATTCATATATTAGTCATACGAGCAATATTCCCATAGGTCTAAAGCATTTTATGAGCAATTCACGAGTCATATTTTCCAAGTTACAAATAGGGATAAGGAAGGTTTGCTCATTGAATGCTTGGTTGAGTGCTTCTTAGTATGTTGCCTTATGATTTCCTAATGTTTTTTAGGTGAGGAATGATTAGGGTTGATATATATATATTTATATTTATATATATATATATATATATATATATATATATATATATATATATATATATATATATATATATATATATATATATATATATGTATCCATTTTAGAAACATCTCACAATAAAACACTTAGTCTAACCTTTAGGATACATTTCATTTGTAAATTGGATGACTTTTGGGCACTTGACACTTTATATAAAGGGTGGACACTCGTGTCGATGTAGGTGTTTATTTGGAATGTAAGTGTTTATAAATCTAGAAAATAAGTACATGTCTAAAACTAGCAATGAAGGAGAATAATTAGGTTTAGATATTTTTGCATAGTATAAAAGGTGGATTCATTAGAATAATAGTTGTTGGACTAAGAGATAAGTAATTTAGGCACAAAGAGATAGTGAATGTGAGCCTTTCGATAATAATTAGGTCTATAACTAAAAATTATAACCACCATAGGTATTTTCTAAGTGTACAAGACTAAGGTACTACATAAATAAAATTTTAGTATCTACATTTCCCCCCCTTTCATCTAGTAATGAAAAAATATAGTTTAAAGGAAAGAGATGCATACCTGGGTGTGTATAACACACCTTGTATTTGCATGAGCCCAACTTAAGTGCATTTATGGTGATTGACCTACAACTAAGAACATGTTACAATATATAATCAGTGTATGAAATTTAAAATTTAAAGAATTTGAAATGATTGAAAGTAATAAGAATAAGGTTAGGTCTACACCTATGTGTTGATGCAACCATATTGCCTTTTAGAAATTTGATTTGAAAGGATGACTCATTATGAAGCATTGAATCTAAGACTAGGAATATTCTAAACTTGTAAGTACACAGACACACACACACACACACACACACACACACACACACACACACACATATTAGAGGACACATGCCCCTAACCTCAGTGTAAAGGTGAGTTGCAACACAACAATGGAACTTCTTTCATCTCAATCATGCAACCCAAGTATGTGCATAATTTGGTGATTGGAAGTGATTTAATCAACTCACACTATATATTTGGTGAGGATAGATGATTTAATTAAATCCAACCTATAATTTTGGTAAATTTAGATGATTTAAGTAAATTTAACTTATAAGTTTGGTAACATTACGTGATTTAATCAACTTGACCTTCCAAAGATGAACCAACTACTGTAGTATATTGCCTCAATAATAGTCCATAACATTCCATAATAATGCATCTCAAGTATGATAACAATCCATAATAGTATTTTAAATCTATAAATTGATATTATTTTGTAATGTTAGGTGCCCTTTGCATGGCACATGAACCTCGTATATGTCTCACACTGAAATATGGGTATAATAACAATAGCAATGTATATAATGTTACCACAAATATATATTTGAATCATATAAATATGAAATCTGGTGAATTTTAAATTGGTGCAAGTGTGGAGGATATGTTTCCATAGCATGCCCCCACTAAAATTGGAGAATTTGAGAATTGATTTAAATGTGTAGAACTTGTTTCCACAACATGTCTCGACTATAATTTGGAGATGTTGTGTACTAAATAAGTGTGGAGAACATGTTTTCATAAGAACACTGCTTTTTTTCATCTCTCAGTGATGAAACATAGAAAAGCCAACTCAATAACTAAGCTTGTCCTGGATAATGGAGACATTATTACTGAGGATAACGAAATAAGGGAGCAGGCCAAGGTGTTCTTTCAGAATCTGCTTACGAAAGAAAACAATAATGATAGAATTGATAGATCTATGAGTCAATTCATTGATAAAATCCCCTATTTGTTAACAAAAGAAGACAATTTGGAAATGTTAAAGCCTGTATCTGATGAAGAAGTACATGATGTTTTATTCTCCATGGGTGCTTTTAAAGCCTCGAGTCCTGATGGCTTTCCTCCTATATTCTTTCAAGAATATTGGGAGATTGTTGGAGCGGACCTCACGACTGTAGTTCATGATTTTTTCAGATCTAGAAAACTTTTGAAACAAGTCAATAATACCTTCATTGTACTTGTTCTTAAAAAATCTCAACCTTTACACCTTGCTGATTTCAGACCCATTAGCTTATGCAACACTGTGTATAAGATATGTACTAAACTGCTGGTTTTGAGAATTCAACCCTTGCTTGACAAAATTATTTCTCCTGCTCAAAAAGGTTTCATCTTGAACAGACAGATTCTTGATGCTGTGATCACCACACATGAGACTATCCACTCCATGGATAAGAGTAGAATCCCTGGGATGGCCCTCAAGCTTGATATATCCAAAGCTTATGATAGAGTCTCATGGACTTTTCTATTCCAAGTGATTATAAAATTTGGGTTTAATGATAAATTTTCTTGCTTATTATGGAATGCAGTCTCTTCTGCTAAATTCTCAGTGCTGGTTAATGGTGTTCCTAGAGGGTTTTTCTCCTATTTGAGAGGAATTCGTTAGGGAGACCCTCTCTCCCCATACCTATTCATCATTATGGCTGAGACACTGGGAAGATACATACAAGCTGATATAGTTTCAAAAAAGCTAGTATGCATCAAACCTGCCTCTTCCCTTCATCCTATGGTTATACAACAGTTTGTGGATGATACCATCTTATTTAGCATCTCATCGATGATCGAAGCTAGAAGATGAATTAATATACTTAATGATTATGCCAGAGACTCGGGACAAAGAATAAATTTCTAGAAAAGCAATGTGTACTTCTTCAACACTCCTAGTGAACTTAGACATATAATCATTGATATCTTAGATTGTGCTGAGGCTGGCCTACCAGCTACCTACCTAGGTCTCCCACTCTTGGTCAAAGATGTATCTTCAGGTTTTTGGAATGGTATTGTGGAATGTACACAAAGGAAACTTCTTGGGTGGAAGGGGAAACTACTCAGTAGTGCAGGTAAGCTGTAACTTCTTCGGGCATCCTTGCAAGGTATTCCTACTTACTTCATGTCTCTTTTTAAAATTCCTATGTATTTTGCTGAAAAGCTGGAATAGATCCAAAAGAAATTTTTATGGATGGGAGTGGAAGACAAACAGAGAATGTCTTTAGTCAGATGGTAAAAAGTGTCTCCCAAAATCTCATGGCGGACTTAATATAAGATACATCAGGAAAATGAATAAAGCCCTCCTCTCAAAATTTAGTTGGAATCTAATTCACAACAATAGTGAGTGGGGGGAAATAATGTATGCCAAATACATGCATAGCATTGATGATTCCAACTTTCTTCAATAGGCGAGATTACCCCAAGGGTCTGTGATATGGAATAAAATGCTAAAAAGTAGAAGTCTTCTCAAACAGGGAATTAGGTGGAAGCTTGGAAATGGATAGCAGATTAAATTCTGGGAGGATAATTGGTTAAGGGACAAGCCTCTCATCTCCCAAGGAAACTATGGAGAAATTATAGACCTGACTACTCAGTTCTTTGGTGATAGGGTTAGTGATTATATGGAAAATAACAATGGGATAAGGAGCTGGAAAAACCTTTTGGATTGCTGTGTGCACAGGCCTGAGCTTATCCCAAGAATTTGGGAGATCCAACAATGTGTTCAGGAGATCATAATCCCACTCTTCCCTTGGGAGGATGAACAATACTAGTGGCCAGATAAGAATGGATCGTTCTCTGTCAAATCTGCCTATCATCTGCTTACACCTGAAGCTCAGAATAAGGAGGTATGGAATAAGGTTTGGAATCATAAACTCATTCCAAATATTAACTTGTTTTGGTGGGCTACTACCCATAACAAAATCCTTACTCAGGATAACCTTCAAAAGAGGGGGTTTACTTTGGTCAACAAATGTTTTCTGTGTGGTTCTAGAGAGGAATCAGTTTCACACCTATTCATACATTGTGAGTTTACCTGAGATTTATGGGGCACAATACTTAACAACTTTGGCATTGAATGGGTTTGCAATTCTGACCTTAAAGAAGTAATTCTCAGCTGGAACTCAACCTTCACACATCCCTGGATTAAGGAATTATGGAAGCAAGGTTTGCCATGCTTGAGCTGGACTTTATGGAAAGAGTGAAATCACAGAATTTTCAGGGACACTGCTATAAATGTTGCTCAGGTGTTTAACTCCTTTGCTAGGACCATCTTGGAAAGTGTTACAACAGCTCATATTAGTGTTGTGGAGAAACCCCTCTCTGAATTTGAAAGTCAAATTGTTGCCAAATGGAAGGTTTTAAACCTTATCCTTGGGCATGATAATTCCAAAATTCTTCAGAGACTTCATACTAAATGGATACCACCTAAACCCAATTGGATGAAACTCAATTTTGATGGGGCATCCAAGTTGAGTGGTAAAGCAAGTGGAGGAGGAATAATAAGAAATGAAAAAAGAGGGATGTCTGCTATCTATGCTGGTGGCATGGGTTGCCAGAGCAATAACTATGCTGAAGCTATGGCCTTAGTTTGGGGATTAAAGTTAGCTATATCCCTAGGAATTAGAAATTTGAATATTCAGGGAGATTCTATGTTGGTCATAGATGCCGTTAATAAAGCATCTAATGTTGGTATCCATCTAAAAGACATCATTACGGACATCCAATTTCTTTTACAAAAGTTTTTCGAAGTTGAGATTACCCACACCTACAGAGAAGGTAACAGGGTCGCTGATGCTTGTGCCAACCTTGGTCAGCGATTCTCAGGATGGAGGGTATGGTGACAAGGGGCTCATATACCCCTAAACATTAGAGAGATCATTTAGAAGGAGATGATAGAGCATGAATGATGCACATTGATGACGAAGATAGCTTTTAAAGGCGGTCCACGTGGAGAAGGCCATTACGGATCATGGAAAATGATAACCTTAGTACTTCCTTGATTGTCGTGATTAATTCCTTGTATCATGAGGTGGAGGTGCGAGAGTCACATCATGAAAACCAAGGGGGTATTATTTTCAAGCATGAAAGTAGACGTCACTGCGGCGGGCCATTTTGTAAAATGAGCCTTCACATCTGCATTCAGTGCAAACGAAACTGAGGGCTTGTTACTTGTTTGAAGAAAAAGGCGGTAATTGGGGTATGAAGAGCTAAAAATTCAAGAAATTTTGGAGGACACTGGTGGGAAATAGGCTTCTTGGGTTTTTGAGGTCACTGAAGAGCAGGGTGTTGATTCTAGGGGAACTGCTGATAATAAGGAGAAGATGCATGTAGAAGAAGCTGGTGAGGGTTCAGAGAATGAGAATGATTGGAAAATAGATATTGGGGCCTTGAAGGTCCGCATTCAAAAGATAGAAAAGGTCTTCGTCAAAGGCCTTCGAAATAACATTCTATTGAATATGACTATGTTGGAAGTGGTGGGTAATCCAGGGAATGCTGACAATGCAGACAATGAGAATCTTAAGGATCTTGTTAATTCTATAGTTATGTAGTTTCATCCTTTCTGACTCTAGTCTTTCTAGTGTTTTGTTTTGCTTCTGACTTTGTTTCTCAGCTGTGTTGTTGGTTCGGTGCTGGCATCTTTTGTTTGCCAGCCTTCTTGTCTTTTTTGACTGTATAGGGTTCGGCCCCTGATTTGCTGCCTCATTTAATCAAAAACATCACCTCATTATAATCTAGAGATGTTGAGTACTGAATAAGTGTGGAAGTCATGCCTTTTTGACATTCCCCCATTAAAATCTTAAACTACAAAAGTGTGGAAGCCATGCCTCTATGATGTCCCCCCACTGATATGCTCCCCCATTTTGAGGTGAGGTGAAGTAGAATCTAGTGGTCACCTTACCTCAAAAGGATAAGATAACTATATAAGCTATGTATGGATCATGTAGCATATAGGAATAACATGTATGGGTAAATATAACAATGAGGTTCATAGTATGTGATCACATCAAGTCTTAAGAAACATGATATAGATCATGTAAATGTCTAGATAGTAATAATACAATCTCAAAAAGTGATCAAGCACACACACAAAGGAACACAATAGTAATGAAAAGAATAGAATGGTCCAAGTAGACCTCATACAAGGGTCATGCTCAAATGTTGCACAATCGAAGGGACATGACTTATTAAAGTGTCCACAAACCATATGATGGCATGTTCAAATATCCACATACAATAAACAATGACATATTCAAATTTCCAAATAGGAAAACAAATGCATGGGGACCACAATCAATGGAGCATTTTCAAATGCTCAAAATAGGTAATCTAATGCAAGATAATATCAAACAAGAAACACGCTCAAGTAAGTGCATAGATGAAAGCAAGGAATCTAGACAACCAACATGAATATATCATACTAATTCCTAAATATTTGTGTTTGTAAAATGTCTATACATAGCATATCAAGTACAATATGAAAGGTATAAACATGGATATAAGCATTTGTAAGTATATAAGCTCAATCATGATAATTGAAAGTGATCATAGAATAATGTAACTTAGGTGTATCATGATAAAAAAGGGAGATGCCCCCAATGTACTTAGGATGTGAGTGGAGGTAAGGACCAACATCTGTATTTGCATATATCATGTATTTTGGTATGCTCGTATCACACTCAAATGAAGCATGTGTATATATGAAATAAAGATATGTTATCCAGTAACATGGATAAAACCACATATGTATAAGATATAGTACCATTAGAAACATGTTGATTTTTTCTATATATATTTTTTTATTTTTTGAATGTTTTTGGTATTTTAAGGATATTTGATTTTTAATTTTTTTTTGGTATATTTAGAAATGTTTATGTTTAAAACGAAAATGTATTGATTGTAGGATCACCACTATCGAGTGTGTGTTGGATCTTCTTATTTAGAGCCAAACAATGAATTGTATAATGCCATGCATTCTATGATATTGGAAATAATATTTTGTTCTTCATAGAGGTTGTAAAGGAGGTAATGTGATCAAGTCGTGTTTAAGCAGTACCCTTAAAATCCTACTTAGACTTCTATTAGCCTTTTGAATATTATGTCAATTAGTTATCATGAATGGATTTTATTTTAACCATTGATTTTGAAATGATCCTTTGTTGTGCCCAACACTGGTAGGAGATAAAATTGTAAGTGAATTTTTATTACCTATATTTGAAACCATAGGAAGAACCACCTTATCCCTTAGAAGAAGGATATCATGGACCTAGTTAGATGGATAGTAGCTATCACCCTCCTTAGGGTTAGAAAGATGAAGAGGTTCTACTTTGTTCATTTATAATGTTGTGAACACTGAAATGAGGTTAGGATAAGAGAGTCACACAAACTTGAGGGAAAAATTCATCATGTTAATGCATTCTTTTAAGCTTGAAAATAATTTAATTTTTTAAATAAATTTTATCAAAGATCGGGGGCCAAAATTAGAATCATAGGATTATGGTGTAGAAAGATTCATTGGTTATATAATTGCATAATGTTTGAAATGATCAATATCTATTGGGTACGCATATACAAACCATTGGTAGATGAGATTTAAGCATGAACATAAAGTGGAGGGAGTTGTAAACATTTCATGTATCTAAGGACATCCTAAAGTATGTTGTAATTTAAGTCATTTGGCATAACTTGGCATGAAGTAGGTAATGTATGAGGTCCCATAGTAATATTTGGTGTTATCTACCCCAATACCTTTCATGAAATATTATCAAATCCCACTATACTCATGTTGGATGGTTCCAAATCCATAGGTCCAATGTTGAGTAAGAGAGAAAGGATAGGTTGCAAATGTTAAGTCTTGAGCCATTATCCACAAGAACTTGTTTTGCTATTTTATTACAAACACATACTTGAATATATGATGGTAAACAACAATTTATAATATCATGGGGTGGCAGATATTCTCTTTCAAAATATATGTTATGTGGAATCCATTTGATTGAATTTAACATGAAGACCGCACATGGGGGCTCCACTTTGCTTGGTAATATGGTCATATGTAAGGCATCCAAAATAACACCTTTATAATGGGAAGGTTTATTTAATAAATCCAAAATGAAAGTTTTATCAATGACATCCTTGTAGGAATTTGTAACATTGTAAGGAGAAGAATATTTTTGCATGCATTCTCTATAATGCTTAGTGGTAATAGGTAGAAGCTCATTATAAATAGTATAATAATGAGAAGTATGCAAGAATACATCTGCTTTGTTGTCATATTTTTGACCCCTTTGCTTTAAAATTATAATTGAGTTAGCCATGCATTCATCATAACAAACAAAATTTATTATAACATATTAGAAAAGTAAATAAATGATATATGCATCCATGAACAATTCCTTAAAAGTAAATGGAATTCTGATTTTAAAATATTTGTAGTTTATAAATCATAAATTAGATAAAAATAAGAAACCCCAAGTCAATCTATTATTTGGAGACCAAAGGTTGCGTTCACCAAATGTTTAACCCTAATTTTATATATGTGTGGTATATAGGGTTAAGGGGTATTAGATTAGTTTTTACTCAAGAATGGTAAACTAACCTAATGAGCAGGCCAATTAATAGAAAAACCCAGACAAATAGTATTTTGAATTTATATAATTAAGATTTATAAAAATAGTAAAATATAACTATTGATAGATATTACAATGAATAAGTAACAATGATACTTGGTTTATTGTGCTCATGTAGGTTTGATCTAGAATATGATGGAAGTGGATTGCTTGGTGATCATGGAATAGTTGTCAAATTTTGGGAATATTCTTTTTTTGGCCTTAGATGCTTACATCAGATTTGGATAATTGCATTAATGTAGGTGTCTGACTTTGACATGTACATCATGTATATAATAATGGCTAGATCTATATGCAACCAACTAAATCCTTCTATGTTTTTTGTATCATTTATTTTAATGTGTATAGATAGTGTACATAGGTTGTCACTCTTTTTCAAATGGTCAAACCCTAAATCTTTACCCTTGGAGTGACTATGAGAAAAATGGGTTAGTGGGCTCAAGGCGTCGAGCTTCCTCAATGACCCCTCTATCAATGGGCACTGACTACATATCGAATACTATGAAGAGGGCCTCATACTTATGTAGTTATCCCATACATGTTGGCTTGTGTGTGCACAAGGATATAATGTGTGATAAACCAAGACATGCAATGACCTATCTTATAACTTGGAAAATATGGCTCATGAATTATTTTTTGAATGTTTTAGACTTGTGGGAATATTGATCATATGACTGATAGAGAAATAGGGATGAATAGGGTTTACTCATTTGATGCTTGATTGAGTGCTTCTTGTTATGTTTCCTTGTGAGTTCCTGGTGTTTGCTAGGTGAAAAATGAATACGGGTTGATCTTGTATATACACCAATCCATTTGAGAAATGTCTCACACTAAATCATTTAGGCCAACCTTTATGATACGTTTCATTTATAAATTAGATGACTTTTGGGAATTGGACACTTTATAGAAAAGGTGGACACTTGCATTGATGTAGGTATCTATTTAAGATGTAAGTGTTCAGGAAGCTAGAAAATAGGTATAGAATTGGTAGTGAAGGATAATATCAAGTTTATTTTTTTTTGTACAATATAGAATCCCTAGTCATCAGAATAATAGTGGCTAGACTAAGAGATAATCAATTTAGACATAAAAAGACAGTGAATATGAGTCTTATAACTGAAAGGTACAACCATGATAGGTAATTTCCAAGTGTACAAGATTTAGGCACTATATAAATCAGATTTTAATATCTATAAATATATGCATGCTTGATGATAATTAATGTTCTTTGACTTGTATTTATACAACACCTTTTGGAATTATCTCATGGTAGGGTTGATTAAGACAAATACGCTAACCCTACATGTCGAAAGTTTTGAAAATTTGATCATTTTTAAGGCTCAGACACTAGCGCCAGACTCGGGACACTAGTGTCCTAGACTGGATGGTACTGTCTAGGAGGATATAAAGTTGCTAAAGGTCTGTAACTACTAGAGTAGGATATTAATCAAGTTTTATGTAAACTATGGGATACAAGTTATCTGGGTGATTAGAATATCAAGGTCAAACTTTAGGATAAGCATTTAGGCACAGTGAGATGATGAACATGAAGCTTTCGATAGTGGAAAAGGTCCCGAATCAAAGAATTGAGATGTGAGTAATATTTGTCAAGTGTACAAGACTAATTCATAATATAAGAATTATATTTTAGTATCTACATTTGTCCTCCATTTAATCTAGTAATGCATAAGGATGAAATTACTAGGTTAAAAGAAATAAATGCATACCTTTGTTTGTACAACACACCTTGCTTTGAATTGAGCCTTATTTAAATTTTTTATTTATGCATTACCTAAAACCAAGAGCATGTTACAGTGTAATTAGTGCACATAATCTAGAAATTAAATAGTTAAAATACTTAAAATAAAAGAGAACAAGGAAGGATTACACTTGTGTGTCAATGCAACCATGTTGCCCCTTGATAGTTTGCTTTGGTAATCATGATTCCTTGCCAAATCATTGAATAAAGAGGTTCACAACTATAATTTAGAGACGTGAAGAAGAAAATTGGAGGGTGATCATACCCCCAATCCGATGCAAGGGTGAGTTGTACCAAGACCATCTAGATTATTGAATCTCAATTGCACAACTCAAGTGTATACATAATCTAGTCAATCTTTCCTAGGTCAAATGGTGTAACCATATCAATATATAAAAGGGAAGTAGTTCTAAGGCTAAGGAGGGTGTTGAGTTTCATCTGCACTACTCAAGGGAGCCAATTGTTACAAACAAATAAATACTCAATCGATGCATCTTTGTAAGGTTAGTGTATAAATATGTATATAATCTAAATATGTATATGTGATTTAGTGCATTTACATGGCACATGCACCTATAATGTGTTTTAAGCTAAAGTATCTATCAAAATGTAACCTATAATCTGCAAACTATGTCCAATATCTATCACAAATCTAAAAAACTATGTCCCAAATATGTGAAAATTGGTGCCAAATACATAAGATTTTGACCCAAGTTTATATCTAAATCATGTAAACTATATCACATTCTATCAATTACATGTAAATGGACTTATGTATCTATTAAATTCACCCACTAATATGCCCTTTTAAGGTGAGGTGAATGCAATTTGATAGTCACCTTATGTCAAAAGGATAAGATAACCATGTTATATTTGTATTAATCATGTAGTAATGATGCATATCATGGTATTATGTCTGAGTATATGTATCAATGAAGATCATAGAATCCACACAAAATAATCTCTAAGATGCATGACATGGATTATAGCAATGTTTAGGAGTAACAAGCACAAGCTCAATAAATAATAAATCACACACACAAGAACACTCAATGTCACACAAATGGGGTCTAAGGATACCACAAACATGGGGTGTGTTCAAATGTTACACACTCAAGGAGAGGACATGTTCAAATGTTCACACACCAAAGAAACAAAACTCGGGGTATTATAGCCAATAAACAATGAACATGTTCAAATGTTCTACAATAGAGATGATAATAAACTAGAAGTACACTCAAGTAAGCCATGTGAGAAGATGAATAGGTGAAATATAAGCAACTACCATAAGCATATCATACTAATTCTTGCATACATGTGTTAGAAAAATGTCATGTAGTATAACATATTGAGTACACTATGTAATATGTAAGCATGAGTATAAACATGTGTAAGTGTTTGTATATAAGCTCAACATGATAATGTAATGTGATCATAAAATAATAACACCTACAATAATCATGATCAATAGAAGCAGATGCCCCCAATGTAATGTGTCATTTGGATAAAGAAAAGGTACAACATTTCTACGCTCATGTATCATGAATCTAGTGTATCCATGTATCACACTCAAGTACCTATGAAATATACATGTGTATAGAAAATAAATGATATGATATCTACTAACATAAAGTAAACAACATATGCAAAAGCTAGTAAACATGTAAACGCTAAGGATTTTTGTATTTTTGATTTATTTGAATGCTTTTGTATTTTATTGATTTTTAGAGTGTTTTAAAATGCACAATCTATCCAATGATCTCAAGATGAGTTTAATAATCTACGAGGAATGGTAAATGAGTAACATTTCTTGAATAAAATTCACCATAAATGTGCATAGAAGAATTAGAAAGTGTATCATTTCTAACTGCATTTGAAACTTTACTTTTTTCAAGAATCTCTTACTTTTTAACCTCTTTGGTTATAAATCATACTTTTAGTGTGTTTGTTTGCTTAGCTTGATTTTTTTTTTTTTCAATTGCTATTTTTGTAACATCTCATTTTTTAATTGTTCATTTTCATCTTGTGCCTTTTGTAAATTTAGTTTTTCATCTGGATCTTTTTGTAACATTGTTTTCTCTAGCTTTGTATTTTGAATCTTTTCTTGCTATAATTGTGCCTTTTGGATCTTTTCTTCCTTTAATTTTTATTTTTGATTCTTTTCTTTCTCTAATTTTTTCATTTGCAATTTTTTTTTAATTTGAATTATCCTTTTAATACCCATACTTGTTCTTTTTGCACTTGTGCTTTAGGAGATGCACTCATAAGGTGACTGAGTTACTTGATTGATGTATCTACTATAGAATCACCACTATCAATTTTACTTTGTATTTTATTCTTCAAAGCCAAAAAAAAAAATATTAAGATGTCCATGCATTGTATGATATGCACAATAGTATTTTAATCTCCTTAGAGGATGTAGAGGGGGTAGTTTGATCAACTTGTTTCTAAGCATTTCTCTTAAAATATAACTTGAAATCTTATTAGAATTTTTTTCACCTTTTGAATTTATATATGTGGATGAGTTATTTTTTGGCTTCCTATATTTATGTGAAGTCTTATTAAGCACACAATTTCTAGGTGAAGATGCAAACACATGATTAACACTAGCATTGTTTGGATTCTTTGTATGTGTGTTATTATTTTTCCATGAATTTATATTTGAAACTAGATATTGATTTTTATTTTGTAACTCTTATATTAACCTTGTCATAGTAATGATTTGATCCTTGAGGATTTCACAAGCAGAAAACCTAGGTACTTTAGATTGAATATACATACACACACCATCTAGAAGAGATGTGGGAGGTGGAAGGGTTTGAGGAAGGGTATGTTGGTTACATTCCTTTGGCACTATAGGACGAGATACCTTACCCCTCGAAGTAGTGATAACATGGACCTTGTTAGAGGGAAAGTAACTATCACCCTCCTTAGGGTGAGGAGGAGGAAGAGGTTCTTTTTTATCCATTTTAAATGTTCCAAAGAGTAAGATGAAAATTAGATCAGATAGACATACAAATGATAGAAAACACTCAAATTCTAAGTATGTAGAGTGACTATCATAATCGAAAGAGCCATCTAAAGTTCTGTTATTAGTCTCCACATTGTCATCATTATTTGTATGTACATATTTTGGATTATTGGTCCATTTATTAACATAACTATAATGGGTTTATAAAAAATAAGGTTTTTAATTGCATTTCTTGTTATCCATGAGATATTCATAAGTAATGTATTGATCATCAATAAGATTTAATATTAAATCCAAATAATGAGGATCTTTTGGTTTTTCTCTATTTGTGTTCATTTTGAGGGTTATACATCTAAATACACCAAAAAGAAAGAGCACAAA